>CM046349.1:600000-1060236 GCA_025403435.1 Artocarpus heterophyllus
GAGAACTCTTCGTTCCCAAGTTTCCATAGTCCGATTAGGTAATTTCCCGAGGAGCACGATAAAGATGAGTGACTTGTCAAATTCCCAAAAGGTTAATATTTCCTTGTCAAAAAGTAGTCCGGAGACCAAATCGTCCTCTACAGAGGTCGATATAGAAGGTTTGTCCTCAGAGCAAGACGGGGTTGATCGGTTGGCTGAAATATTGAGGGTCGACGCCCAGACCGTCCCTGAGCAAGAGTTCCTAGACTTGTTGGATGGGGAGCGCCCAGTGAGACCTTGCAGGGGCAAGAATCCCTACATCAGGGCAGCCACCGCTGGCATGTCCTGAGTTACGGCTCAAGAATGGCCTGAGTTGGAGGCAGTTGACGATGTAGTAAGCACCTCTGGTCGAGACACCGGGTCCCCTGTCCAATCGTAGGTAGGGTGACCGTAGACATATTTGACAAGGAAGCTGCTGAGAAGACCAAACCGGTGATGAGCCCCGCTGAAGAGGAGGACGAAAGGGTTCGAGTCACCCGAGTACGGGGAGTGACCGTATACCGAGTAACCCGGCCCGGATAGACTTCAGCAGCGGCTTACTCTAGCGCGATGACAGAGTCTCGGCTTGAGGACTTGCGTACCGAGTTTGACATCTCAGACGACGTCATCCTCATTGCGCCCGAGGAGAGTGACTCACTCCTGACTCCATCTGAGCGGTGTATAACATTATACGCAGAGTTTTTCAAAGTTGAGTTGCAACTGTCATTTCATCCATTTCTTCGCTGGGCACTCAACGACTTTAACGTGTGCCCAGCTCAGCTTAACCCAAATAGTTATAGATCGCTGATTGGGATGTATATGTTATGAGGTACCACCGAGCTATAGAGATGTCGTGGGAGGCATTCAAGTAGGTTTATAAAATGAAAAAGCTTCCCAAGCAGTTCGACTAGTATTATGTCACCGGCTTCAGGAAAGATTTCATTTTGGGCAACCTCGATTCGGATAAACTCTAGAAGTACGAGTGGTTCTATGTCGAGGTAATTACCTAGCCAGAGCCAGTGAGGCCGTCCCTAAGGATCAGCGTGTCCCGAGAACATTCGAACAAGGGCACGTGTGGTCTAAGAAGCCGCGGGCACTGAGCACATCATCAGGGCAGTCGAAGACCTATTTGAGAAGTCGAAAGTGACGAGGCAACAGTCGTTTCTGCTCGGGAAAAAGACCCTCTCCCGTTATGGCTGCTGGTTTGGAGAATCCAGCAAAATCAATCCCCCATCAAACATCCAACCTGCCTGGTCGGCTGGGCAAGTTACAGTCGTAAGGCTGAGTGCTGTGGACATCCTAGAGCCAAGCACTTCCAGATCTAGGTGGCTAGCGAGGGAGCCATCATCGTCCAGCTCTGGGGACTCGTCGAGTGGCTCCTTCGATGCGAGGCCACCAGTAGCGGACGAGGACCTCGAGGACGTGATTCGGTTCCTACACCTGCCTGGCCAGCTCCGGATCAGAGGTTAGCCTTGAGTTTTTTTTTTTTTAGCCGAGATTGCCTTGACTTGGATTTTAATTTTGTAGAGTTGTCTTCTCGACCAAGGAACACAGAAGAGAGACGAGCCCTTATGGAGAGCCTTCGCAAGCAAAAAGGGAAGGCTGCGGCAGTCGGGAAGAAAAAGGAAAGGACTATGAGACCAAAAATGCTAGTAAGGTCAGACCAGCCATCCAGTTTAGTCCAAGTGCCCCCACCCCCTCTGACGAGGACTAGGGCTTTGTCGAGTGAGACCCAACCTCCCGCCGTCACAACAACCGTGGTCACTCCCTCGGGAGACCCTCCAAGGCGAAAAGTTAACTTTCACGGCCATGTCCTTGAGCACCTCGAGGACACGGTGCCTGACGAATCTTTTATGTAGAACCTCCACAGAGAGAATTTCAAGGGCTTGTCTGAGGCTAACTTTCGCTCCGCCACCAAGGTGAGTGATTCTCCCACCCCGAGCTTCCTTTCTTTTCTTCTTTTTCTTGCATGCTAAAATTTCTATTCTCCTCAGACAAGCGCCTTCTTGCACATGGCCTATTCAGCTGGGTTGAAGGAATTCAACCTGGAGAAGGAAAGACACAAGAAGACCACCCTCGACAAGGATGAGGTCGAGAAAGAGCTCGGCGCCAAAAATATCGAGCTAGTACAAATAAATGAGGCTCTTTCTAGGGCTAAAGAGGAGGCTAGGTAGGCAAAGCAAGATGCCGATCAAGCCAGGGCAGTAGTAGAGGAGGCGAGGAATGAGGCCGGCCAGTTTCGGGACGAGGCTGCCCGGCTCAGGGAGCACTACAGGCTTCCTAGGCTAAGCACCAGCGCTTCTAGGAAGAGCTACCCGGCCGTCTTGCCCAAGCTGTGGAGGAATTCAATGCATCCCCAGAGTATGCTAACTACTACTACTTCGGCATGACGTACCTCAGAGACTACCTGATTCGAAAGCACCACGAGGCTGAGGGCTTTGACTGGTCGCTTATAGTTGAGCCGGAGCAAAGCGCAGCACAACAGCCGGAAGATGAGGAGGTCGTCGAAGTGGACGGTGAGGACAGTGGGGACAAACAAGTCAGAAATGATGGAGGCGGTGATGGTAACGTCGGGAAAAAGGCCTAAGCTTAGCTTTCTCTTCTTTCGTTCTGGTTTGTTTTGTTTATCCAGGCTTAGGAGGTGCTCAGTTAAGTGCGATCGTTCTCAGGTAGATATTTTCATGCTTCGGGTAAGGAGTTCCTTGGGATCCAAGTTTGACCTTCGCCTTGTCGAGTTAACAAGGACCTCAGGGGGTATCGAATTGAAAACTTTTCCAAGTTAGGTGCTCCTCAGGAGGAGCATTCCTGAACTTTTGGATTCCGAGCTCGCGTCTTTCAACTCCCTCATCGAGTTCAATACCTCGGTGACAAAGTGTCTTACTTTCCTAAAGGAAACTTCCTAGGAGAAGTGATTACCGAATTTAGCTGAGCAGGAAAGGTCCATTTCTCAGACATGTATGCCCTAAGGAGTAAAAATGTAATAAGTTTTTGGAGACATTTTTATCAATAAAGAATTTATTTACTGTTTATATACCAAATCTTGTCCTCTTTACATTCATATTTGTTGAATGTATGTTAAGCAAATAATAGTCTGAGACTATCAGTCTAAACCTTTAAGAATTGGGCATATGATGGACAGATTATGCGGAAGACACAATTCTTAGGGTGACGGTCTAAATCATAAGATCCGCAATCGAGGGAATAAAGTTAGGCACTTTATTCATGTAAAGATTATTATATTGTCTATATCCCTATTGAGAGATGGTTTGTCTTGACCATTAGAGGTGGACTCCGTGAATAGAAACATTGGCACGTTATCATAGGTGACGATGTATTGGATCGGGATATAAAGTGAATTGATTTGGATTAATAATTCTGTCTCAACAAATTGATTCACTATAGACGATCATTTGTATTGTATTGTAATCCTGAGATGAATAGTGGGCCCGTTGTCTTCACTTGTGTCTTTTGATGTACCAAAAGGTGACACCTATATCTTAATAGTGGTATGTATGCCGGTACATTGGAGGCATAACTCTTGATAGCATAGACCTGTTATTCATAGATATGGAATCTATAGCTCCTCTTTAGGAGTAGTGATATCCTCTTATATGCGTTATTATGTAATTAAAAAACTGAAGCACTCAACTATTTAGATACATAGGTGTAACCGATTGGTATACTGTCTTTGGATGGTAAGTTTTTCGATGGTGAGCTAATGGAACGTAAGATAAAAATAATCAGGAAGGTAAGACAAAATTTATCCTTAAGCCGATTATGGATAATCATATGGGGATACGATACACTATGATATGTCATGGATACTTAGCTATACGGGCTTCATAATTCTATATAGTTCGAGAGTGCAGCTCCAAGCTTTTAGTGGAGTAGCGTTGGAGTTGATAATTATGAAATGTATATCTGGGATTTTGGGTTTCGTAATTATCCAGAGCTTGAACTATATAGGTCCATTTGGTCCTCTTTGCTAGCTCACAACATCCTGTAACGATACGACGTGCTTTTCCAATAATTGGTGACTTATGTCAGATTTATTAGATTGGTTGAAATTTGAAAGAATCAAATAATTCATGTCTGTTTATCGGTTGAATTAATTTTGTGATAAAAATTAATTCAAGATAAACTTGTTGAATTATAAGGATCGGATAATTCTTGTTTGTTTATCGGTTGATTTAATTTTGAATAAATTAGATCAAGATAAACTTGTAGAATTATTAGGAATTTATTTATTTTCCTAGAGATTATCTAGATAAAGTTGTTTTAATCAGATAACTTTTCTATTGGATTATTTGATTTAAAACTGAGACTTTATCCTATAAAATCTCGGGTGAAAAATAAAAGATTAACTGAGATATTAATCGGCAGTTAGGCATGCCGATCCTAAAGTTCGGCCTGCCGATCATCCTGATTGGCCTACCGATTAACAAAAGATAAGATCATGTGTTTTTACATGGATCTTATCAGATATTGATCCGAATTTGATTCTGATTCAAATTTTGAGACCTAATCTGATAAGGACTGACCCTGGACCCAACCTCTATAAATAGGGAGTAAGTCTTAAGAGTTACTCGGATTAATTGAGAGATTAAGAGTGATACTCTACTGGTGAGAATCTGAAAACTCCTTGAGAGCTCTTGTTTACAAATCATGAACACTTGCTTTGGGTTCTCTCAATTGGTTGGAAGGAGAGTCACCTGGTGGAAAAGCTATACGTGTGAGCCCACACTCACTCCGATCGTGGATAAAGCATAGCAAAGAAGACCAGTTAGTTGAGACTCTTTCGGAACATTGCTTATCTTCACTGATTGCAGGAGCTTTTCGGCACACAAAAGTTAGTAAGATCTAGTTAATTTATGCATGTCGCATGTCAAACTTGTGTTTTCAAAAATACTTTGATATAAAATTTTTAAAATTTCACTGCATACTATTTTTTCAACACATTTCTCAGTCGGGTTAAGCACAACGGCGTGTGGTACCCTATACCCTATCGCCCTCCTAGACTTGTTTAAGTTTATGGAAACTTTTACAAGTCTAATGTCGGTTGGGCATAGCTACGCGAGGGCGACTCTGTACGGGTGTCCGCACGGCGACAGACTAATGGTTGGCAAAATGCCAATTAGCCCCCCAGTCTGGTTGGTCAGGATGACCCTCCCTCTTCGGGAGTTTTGGTCTGGTCCCCTAGGCTGGAGTTACAGCTTTCCTCTTCGGGACTTGTTTTTCACATATTGCTCGACGGAATAGTGTAGGCATTTACATTTCATTGATGTATAGTATTTACATTCCAGTCCTATTTAGTAGGCCTAGTTACAAAAAGAATATAGCCAGAGGTTAAAAAGGATTTCTGGCATTGGCTAACAAAGAATCTCTTAAGGAGCTCGATATTCCAAAGATAACCGAGCAAGTTACCATCGATGTCAGATAGTTTATAGGTGCCTGGCCAGATAATTCCAACAACCTTGTACGGCCCGTCCCATTTTGGACCAAAGGACCCCACCTCAGGCTGTTGAACCGTTACCTTTTTAAGCACCAAATCCCCAACCTTGAAGCTTCTCGGTTGGACTCGCTTGTTGTAATACCAAGCAACAACTTGGTTCCGTGCCGCATTACGGATTACTACTCGGTTCTTTTTTTCCTCAGGCAAGTCCAGCTCGGACATCATGACCTTGATATTTCATATTTCGTCATAATGTTCAACCCTGAAGCTCGGTAGTCCCACCTTCGCCAGGATGATGGCTTCCGCTTTGTATACGAGGAAGAATAGGGTCTCTCAGGTAGCCGTTCGGGCAGTTGGTCGTGAGCCTATAACACTTTTGGGAGCTCATTGATTCATGCTGTTTTGAGGCCCTCGAGTTTTTTCTTTAAGTTGTCCTTGATTGTCTTGTTGACAGCTTCTACCTGTCCGTTGCTGTGACACCCGTTATTCTCCTAACGGGTATTGAGGTAATTAAATTAATTTTTAATGTATAAAAAAAATTGCTTCATTTAAATTTATTTTATAATATTTATTTTTTATCTATTTTTAAATTTTCTAAAATTCTCCTATATTTATTTAGTATGATTACTAAAAAGCCTTAGAACTTCTAATAAATCTCAAAAATGTCATATTGGCATTATGTGTGTTAAAGTCTTTAGATGAGACATAAGGATATCTTTTCCAACTACTCTTGACCCTCATTTTCTTTATTTCCTCCGTGACATGCTTCAACATGTCTCCTCTATAATTGTTTCCATCACTTCTCTTCAAAGACTTTATCTTTTCTTCCTTTCTCTTCCACGGTTCCCACACTCTTCTTCTCATTTCTTTGCTGAAGCAAAATACTTAGAGAACTTCTTCAAGGCAGCCATAAAAATCAGCCACCATCACCTCCATTTGAGCAAGAATTTCAGTCATACCGAACTAAAGGAACCTGTTTTGAAGCCATTTCAAGCTTCCAACTAACCATAATCCGAGGTTAGAATCTTATGAACAAATTTAGTCTTTCATTTATAAATTTTCTTTTATACTAAAGGATTATTCAAATTTGCGTTCTTAAACCTAAGTATATGTTTGTTGCTATTTTGGAGCATATGTATGAAGTCTAAGTGTATATGCCCTAGACAGAAAATTTATATTGTTAAACTTTGTAATACCTCTATGGGCAGTGGTTATTTCTTGAAATTCTAAGATTAAATTAAAATGAATTTTATGAATTGGTTTGCATATTTGAAAAGTAGCATCCTAGGCTTTCTAACGAGCTATCATAAACCTAAATCGGAGTTGTGTTTTATTTTCTAAGAATTATTCAATTTTTGTATTGGAAACTAGTAAATCTGCCAGTTTGTTATGGTATACCAGCTGCTAACCTGAACCAAGAACCCATCTTTGCTCACCACCTAATTCTTTAATGTCTTGCAACCTTTCCAATATTATCCTAAGTGATTGATGAATCTTATTAGGGACTAAAACCTATAGATTACTTGTTTACATTTTATATTGTGTTAAGACAAAAATTGTTTACTGTGGTATTCAAAAGAGATTTATATAAAAGCTTTAATGGCATACTAGTAAGATAGGTTTACACATGATTTATTTATGAATGTAGTTGTATGTTGTGCTTTAGTTTTAATTGTCCTTATGCACGCCTTAGGATCAAGGGAGTATGGAGCTAACGTTAACTGATTCCAGGATTAAAAGATTGTTGATAAGCTTGAAAGGTAGGGATTCTATTACTCATCTTTTGTGAGGTTTTTATAGAATTAAAATTGATTGTTTTGCCGCAATATATATATATCTATGTTGAACTGATATTATATGTGTATCACATATGAAACTATGACATGGACTCGTCTTGTATTGTACGGCGAGGAACATAATGAATTGACACATGTTATAAATTGAGAAGCATGGTTAGGAAAATTAACTCTATTAATAATGATTTAATATAGAGAAATTGTGAGACATGAAAAGGGCGACGGTTACGTCCTTGGGCATGAATACCCTAAAAGGTAAAGTAGGGGGAAGGCGATGACGCTTCCTTGGGTTGAAAGTCCCAGAACACACTGTACAGGAATCGATTTGGTGAGGACTCGGGGCTTGATGTCCCCTCACCGGAACACCCTTGGAATGTTTATAGGGTGATCAAGTGCGCCCATTTGGGTTTCGATGAGTTGAGTGATACTCAATTTAACATGGATACCTAGGAACAATGATGATTGGTAATATTTGTATAAATGTGTAATTATGACACTTGGTAACGATTAACTACGGTATCCATAAGATGTGATCATAATAAACCTCATAATCTGGAATATGATGTAACCTACTAACCATGCAGATTTTAATGTGGTAATGATAGAGGTGAGTAATGGCTTTCTCTACTGAGCATAGTGTTGCTCATTCCCTTATGTTTATATCTTTTCAGGACTCACTAAGTGTGAGGTGGCTACGAGAAATATAGTTGAGGAAGTGATGTAGCTATATTACATTGGGACTGCTTCAATTGTAAAGAATGTTCTTCATGATAATGTAAGCATCAATTGTTACTTTCTGTGACTGTATTACAATGTGTTGAGGGTTAAAATGATGATGACAACAGTTTATATTATTAAATTTAAGGTGCTACATTAAACTGTGGTTTAATTGTCGTTTATATTTTTATTTTTGAGTTGAGAGTTTTCATTTAAGTCCCGGGTAAATTTTATTTTTAAGGTTTTACTTTTATTATTTATTTTTATTTTATCTCATTAAAAACTGTTAACCCCCATATAGGGGCGTTACAGAATTTTTGGTATCAGAGCCTAGGTTCGGTTAACCTAGGGAGTGTAGCACCACTTTAAAACATATATTTTTGAGATGGTTTTGAAGCTGAATTTTCATTGTCATCATCAAAATGAACCTTCACATTGATTTATACAGTCTAGAAGGATGTAACATGGAAAGGCCATAGAATGAAAATATTAATAGTTATATGAGTACAATAATTATATAGAAGGAAAGTATTAATAGTTATGAGGGAATGATAATTATATGGAATGAGTTTATAAGTAGAATGCTTATGAGAGATTCGTATAATATTAGGATCTATAAGCATATTTAATTCGTATAAACGATGAGAAATTCGTATAGATACGAGGATTTAAGAGCCTTTTGTCTCGTGAAAAACAATAAGAAATATAAGGCTTGATTTATTGATTTTAAAGTTTGACATAGATATGCCAAATTTTTCGTAATTGATTCAAACCTAAGTAATGATTATGTGTGGATTCGATGGAGCACATAAGTGTCAATAACTTTTCTTAAAAGTTCTATATATTTGAGGAATATGATATAAGTTGGGAATCATGGTATTGAATCTTGAGAGAGATAAATGTTAGACTTTTGGTCTGTTGAGACTGTGTAAAGTCTAGAATGCATGAATCTCAAAATTGAAATATTTCGTTACATACATTGTATTTAAGTGTATCAGTGAATCTTTTGGTTACCTAAGGTTTTGTTATATGAGGAAATTATATATTGTATAAGTAGAATTGTGAGGATTGTAGATGTTCTTAAGTAGTAACATCAAGTGTCTTTGTTCGTTGATATGGTCTACGTTGAAAGACGTAAATCGTATTGATTTCAAGGTTAGTCACATTCTAAACCCTTGGTAGCAATGATGATGAATCCATTGATAGATGTTGAGTATTAGGAATAACATATGGGTGTATGTATTGTTCAATAAGGTTTTGATTAAAACAAAATTATTTGAGTTGCTGGATCATTCAAGAAGATCCTTGTTGTCGTTAAATTAGATTTGTTGTTTATAGTTAACTTTATCTATAGTGGACTTTGAATTGGGTTTAAGATTTATACAAATTGGTTTTCAATTTTATGTTTGTTATTTAACTCGTTCTAAATGTGTTAAGGCCCGAAGCAACCTGACCATTTTCAACTAAGAACATTTGGGCCTAGTTCAAATCTTAAATCAGTTTGATTCACACTGTCTCTCCCACGTGGTCTCTATACGTGTCATATACAGTGGTTTAATTATTGTTTACATATACGTTTACTGTGCGTATGACCTTATTTCTCCGAGTTCACTTTTTCTCTCTTAATTTGTTATTTTCTCTTTAAATCGCAAATCCTCTTCTTTTTCATTAAAAATTCTTCTTTTCCTCCAAAAGAAGAAGGAATTCTAGGATTCTGCAATTTACTATCTTAATTTTTCCTTTCTATTTACTCTTCTTTCATCTCATCATGGACCCAAAGTACCAACACCTGAGAAAGTATTTCCCATCACTCTCCCAAAAGATTCTTAGAAAGAAATACAAGGCTAGAATTACTCGGTTGTGGATTCTTATGCGTTTTGGTATCCCTTGTGATGTGAGAATGTTAATAGAGGGGAAAATCCGTCCGAGTGACTTTAGTCAAGATGTCGGTTTACCAGGAACGGGTACCAGTCGTAGTGCAATGAAAAGAAGAGCTCATGCCATCGTGGTCACTTGTAACAAATGTGGAAGACAAAATTGTAACGGTAAATGTACTTCACCTGGTTATATGTCTACGAATAGAGAGGATAAAATAAGGTTTTGTAGGGATGGACTTTCAAAGGAGAACTTGGATAGTATCCATCCTCCTCTCCACGGTCACCCTAGTGGATATGTTCAAGGAGCTATTTTTAAACTCTGGCCTAAATTTTATACAGAAAGACAACGCCTCAGGAATATGGTATTTTTAGATCCTGTTTGCCAAGCCATAAGAAAACTGGATGGGGAATAAGTCATCGCTCTATAAAGGTTATTTAGTCTTTACTTATTTGAAGCAGTTTTAGCTGATGTTCAACAGTTTGTGTTTTTCTTTTACTCAGAATATTTGCTTTTGTGTTTGAAATAATTGTGATTATTAGATTGATACAGTAAGTGTTAATATCTTATTTAATTTATGATTTTCTTAAATATATATATATATAATAAAATATATTATCTTATCAGACACGTTACATACGGTACAGTAATATGTTTGAATTTTGAAAAGCTTATCCAGATATTTCAAGATTTGTGTCTCAAATTTCAAAAGTTCTACAGTATTTGTCGTTTATATTAAATTTCTAGACTTGGTGTATATTTGTCAAAAAGTCTACAGTTGTGTCAAGAGGGTCTTCTGTCAAATTGTTCTCAATTGTCAAAAGTTATACAATTAGAGTCTAATCTTTTTCAAAAAGTGAATCAGATTTTCTGTAAACTATCAATCACCTTATCTTACTTTCTTATCCACACAAGATTTTGTTTAAATCTTTGGATTACCTTTTCATTTCCTACTCGTCTATCTCTTTAGCCCTTTTTGTATATTTCTCATCTTTAAAATCTCATGTAGAACCCGAAGTCTAAGTGGAGCAGACATTAAGCAACCACTTCTATAAACCAAATATGTCTACCTCCCAGTCCACGAAGAAAATAAAGAATGTCTGTGTCTTTTGTGGTTCCAGCCTTGGAAAAGATAAAGCTTATTTAGAAGCTGCAAATCACTTAGGGCAAGTCCTAGCACGCAAGAAGATTAACATAATCTATGGGGGTGGTAGTATAAAAATGATGGTAAATATGGCACTAGCAGCTAGGTCTAGCGACGCTACTGATGTAAGAATTTGGCCTCATATTCCAGTTGAAGGAAACCTTTGTAAGGAAGCCATAGGTAAGGGAGAAGGAGTCAGGAGTATCCCTAAAAATTTTAAAGACATAATCTATAATTCTGATGCTTTTATAGCATTACCTGGTGGTCTAGGTACTCTTGAGGAAATATTTATAGTTGCTTGTGGGCAATTGTTGGGCTTTTATTCCAAACCTTTGGGTCTGCTGAACGTAAAGGGTTTTTATGACGGTCTTTTGAAATTTCTAGATTACGCTGTGGAAGAAAACATCACTACAGAATCGGAGAGACAAATCTTTGTTACTGCTTCAACAGCTGAGGAATTGATAGATAAAATGCAAATCATACATCCAGAATCCGACACTGCAACATCCAAGCTTGAATGGGAAAGGGAAAGCCGGGAGCGGCCAATTGATTTGAATCTCCATCTGTAATCTTTTTGTTTTATCTTTGGCATGTAGGCATGTGTGTCCGTATTTCGTGTGTTACGAATAACCGTTTGCCGTGTATTCTGTGTTTCTTGTGGTACGTTGTTGTTCAATCTTTTAGATTCATTGAGCCTAATGCCGGGATGGCTGGATACGGAGTACTTGATGCTCTCGAAACGCATCTTTCTTAAGGTCCGATCTTTTGTTTATCGATGTTTTTGTATCCTATAAGCATGCATGATATGGATAGCTGGTATACGGAGTGCCTTGTACTCTCGAAACGTATCCGTATCATGTTTGTAATGTGTAATATTCTGTTAATATTATGTGGAAGTACCAGAGTCAGTTATGGGGATATTCCATATGAAATATGAGTATATTATTTGGGTTGAATGTTTGTGTCATGAGGATAGCTGTTTAATGAAAAATATGTCGGGTATGTTTGCAACTCTGAGATTCCGTTTAATATCTCTATGAATAAGTTTAATGTATGGTTTTGAATATAAGCGTTTGAGATATATGTTTTATGATTATGTTTTAGTTTCTTAGTTGAGGTATGAAATCAAATATATTTGACTTTTCCTTACTCAAAAAGGAAAAGGAACCTAAAGATGAAGTATATAAAATTTCTCTGGCAATCTCCTTAAATGTGATTGTAAATCACAGTCCATGGACAATGAAGGACCGGAATCATGATATGGTCAATATGTATGCCTGATCAGATTCTTAGACTATTATACGGTGTTATAAGTTGAAACTTATCAGAAATACTCTTATTGAGGGATTTAGGAGTAAGATTTATTATGCAAGTAAATAAGTGGAAATACGATAACTTAAATTTGGAGGACAAACAACATTAACGGTTTAGACTCAGAATTGGAATCATAGTGGAATCATAATTTTTACTAGTATTGCTAGAATTGAAATTTCGAGGACGAAATTTCTTTAAGGGGGGTAGAGCTGTGACACCCGTTATTCTCCTAACGGGTATTGAGGTAATTAAATTAATTTTTAATGTATAAAAAAATTGCTTCATTTAAATTTATTTTATAATATTTATTTTTTATCTATTTTTAAATTTTCTAAAATTCTCCTATATTTATTTAGTATGATTACTAAAAAGCCTTAGAACTTCTAATAAATCTCAAAAATGTCATATTGGCATTATGTGTGTTAAAGTCTTTAGATGAGACATAAGGATATCTTTTCCAACTACTCTTGACCCTCATTTTCTTTATTTCCTCCGTGACATGCTTCAACATGTCTCCTCTATAATTGTTTCCATCACTTCTCTTCAAAGACTTTATCTTTTCTTCCTTTCTCTTCCACGGTTCCCACACTCTTCTTCTCATTTCTTTGCTGAAGCAAAATACTTAGAGAACTTCTTCAAGGCAGCCATAAAAATCAGCCACCATCACCTCCATTTGAGCAAGAATTTCAGTCATACCGAACTAAAGGAACCTGTTTTGAAGCCATTTCAAGCTTTCAACTAACCATAATCCGAGGTTAGAATCTTATGAACAAATTTAGTCTTTCATTTATAAATTTTCTTTTATACTAAAGGATTATTCAAATTTGCGTTCTTAAACCTAAGTATATGTTTGTTGCTATTTTGGAGCATATGTATGAAGTCTAAGTGTATATGCCCTAGACAGAAAATTTATATTGTTAAACTTTGTAATACCTCTATGGGCAGTGGTTATTTCTTGAAATTCTAAGATTAAATTAAAATGAATTTTATGAATTGGTTTGCATATTTGAAAAGTAGCATCCTAGGCTTTCTAACGAGCTATCATAAACCTAAATCGGAGTTGTGTTTTATTTTCTAAGAATTATTCAATTTTTGTATTGGAAACTAGTAAATCTGCCAGTTTGTTATGGTATACCAGCTGCTAACCTGAACCAAGAACCCATCTTTGCTCACCACCTAATTCTTTAATGTCTTGCAACCTTTCCAATATTATCCTAAGTGATTGATGAATCTTATTAGGGACTAAAACCTATAGATTACTTGTTTACATTTTATATTGTGTTAAGACAAAAATTGTTTACTGTGGTATTCAAAAGAGATTTATATAAAAGCTTTAATGGCATACTAGTAAGATAGGTTTACACATGATTTATTTATGAATGTAGTTGTATGTTGTGCTTTAGTTTTAATTGTCCTTATGCACGCCTTAGGATCAAGGGAGTATGGAGCTAACGTTAACTGATTCCAGGATTAAAAGATTGTTGATAAGCTTGAAAGGTAGGGATTCTATTACTCATCTTTTGTGAGGTTTTTATAGAATTAAAATTGATTGTTTTGCCGCAATATATATATATCTATGTTGAACTGATATTATATGTGTATCACATATGAAACTATGACATGGACTCGTCTTGTATTGTACGGCGAGGAACATAATGAATTGACACATGTTATAAATTGAGAAGCATGGTTAGGAAAATTAACTCTATTAATAATGATTTAATATAGAGAAATTGTGAGACATGAAAAGGGCGACGGTTACGTCCTTGGGCATGAATACCCTAAAAGGTAAAGTAGGGGGAAGGCGATGACGCTTCCTTGGGTTGAAAGTCCCAGAACACACTGTACAGGAATCGATTTGGTGAGGACTCGGGGCTTGATGTCCCCTCACCGGAACACCCTTGGAATGTTTATAGGGTGATCAAGTGCGCCCATTTGGGTTTCGATGAGTTGAGTGATACTCAATTTAACATGGATACCTAGGAACAATGATGATTGGTAATATTTGTATAAATGTGTAATTATGACACTTGGTAACGATTAACTACGGTATCCATAAGATGTGATCATAATAAACCTCATAATCTGGAATATGATGTAACCTACTAACCATGCAGATTTTAATGTGGTAATGATAGAGGTGAGTAATGGCTTTCTCTACTGAGCATAGTGTTGCTCATTCCCTTATGTTTATATCTTTTCAGGACTCACTAAGTGTGAGGTGGCTACGAGAAATATAGTTGAGGAAGTGATGTAGCTATATTACATTGGGACTGCTTCAATTGTAAAGAATGTTCTTCATGATAATGTAAGCATCAATTGTTACTTTCTGTGACTGTATTACAATGTGTTGAGGGTTAAAATGATGATGACAACAGTTTATATTATTAAATTTAAGGTGCTACATTAAACTGTGGTTTAATTGTCGTTTATATTTTTATTTTTGAGTTGAGAGTTTTCATTTAAGTCCCGGGTAAATTTTATTTTTAAGGTTTTACTTTTATTATTTATTTTTATTTTATCTCATTAAAAACTGTTAACCCCCATATAGGGGCGTTACAGTTGCTCTAAGGGTAGCTCAGAGAGGAGAAAACTTTCTTAATGCCATGCTGCACACATAAGCGGAAAATGCTTGATAATTTAAACTGCTACGCATTATCGGTCACAATGGTATATGGGATTCTGAATCAGCAAATAATGCTTTTCCAAACGAAATTGGTACACTTTGCGTCAGTCATGTTGGTGCATGGCTCTACCTTGACCCATTTGGTGAGGTAGTCAATGGCCACAATGTAGTACTTGAATTGTGATCGGGCTTAGGGAAGGGGACCAATCAAATCAATGGCCCACCTGGAAAATGGCCACGCCAATGTTACTGAGGTGAGTGGCTCGGCATGATGTCCGGAGAGTCTAGCGAATTGCTAGCATTTGAGGCATTTCTGCGCAAAGTCCTTGCAGTCTTTCTCCATGGTTGGCTAGTAGTAGCCCTACTGAAGACATTTTTGGGCTAAAGATTGCCCACCGGAATGGTTACCACATAGGCCTTCGTGGATCTCTCTCATTAGATACTCGACTTCTCTGGGCCCAACACACTTTAGACATGGCGTAGTGTAGCCTCGTCGGTAGAGCTTCCCGCTGATCATCGAGTACCGGATCGAGCTATTACAAATCTGGCGTGCCTCTTCTCAGTCACCGGGCAATTCGGCTGTGGTCAAGTATCAGATGATCGGGTCTATCTAAGTAGTCTCGTGTTCTTCGGCTACACTCGTTATTTCCTTTGCAATGCTTGACTCGGCTAATCTTTCAATGGGGACCAAAGCTAAGTCGTTGTCAGCAAGACCTGAGGCGAGCCATGCTAGAGCATCTGCCTTTGAGTTTTTTGATTTGGGGATCTGCTTGAATGAATAAAACTTAAACCGCCCGAGCAGTATCTTGACCTCATGTAAGTATGCAGCCATTGATTATGTCCAAGCTTGAAATACCCCAGTGACTTGCTGGACGACGAGCATTGAGTCACTATGAACGACTATGCGATCAACCCCCAGATCCCTGGCAATTCTTAATCCGGCTAGAAGTGCTTCGTATTCCACCTCATTGTTAGAGGCCTCAAAGTCGAATCGTAGGGCGTAGATTGCCTGGTACTCGTTCGGGCCTGTCAATACTAGCCCGGCTCCTGATCTTTTTGCATAGGAAGACCCATCAACAAAGAGCTTCCATTCCAGTTCTGGCGTGTCATGGCTTTCACTACAACTGGGGGCGTCTGATACTTCAACAGGTGCCTTTTCGGCAAGCGGTGTACCTTGCGCAGTACCAGTAAACTCAACGATAAAATCCGCAAGGGCCTGAGCCTTGATGGCCATCCTTGGTATAAAATTGACGTCATACTGGCCGAGCTTGACCGACCATTTGGCCATCCATCTTGATATCTCCGGACTCTGAAAAACTTGTCGAAGAGGAAACTTCGTCAAGACCTGTATCTTGTGGCCTTGAAAACAAGGTCGTAACTTTTGAGCAGAAATGACCAGGGTGAAAGCCAATTTCTTAAGCAGAGGGTACCTCTCTTCGGCCCCCTGGAATGCGTAACTTGTATAATGGATGGGTTTTTGGACACCGTCTTCTTCCCGAAAAAGGACTGAGCTAACCGCCTTCTCAGACACGGCAAGGTAAGCATACAATGTTTCACCCGGTAAAGGTTTGGACAGGAGCAGGGGCGTGGCTAAATACCTCTTCAAAATCTAAAAGGCTTCTTCACATTCCCTGCTCCATTCAAACCTCCCCATTGAGTGCCTGAAAAAAGGGATGGCATTTGTCGATAGACCGAAAAACAAATCTAGAGAGAGCTACTATCATGCCAGTAAGTTTCCGCACCTTCTTCACTGTCCGAGGTGGATGCATGTCGATTACTGCTCGAGCCTTGGCTGGGTTAATTTTGATTCCTTTTTGGTTGACGAGAAATTCGAGGAACTTTCCTGAGCTGACGCCAAACGCATACTTGGCCGGGTTGAGCTTCATCCCATAATCCTAGAAAATGTCAAGCTTGCTCGAAGATCAGCCATGTGATCCACATCTCGGACTGATTTAACGAGCATATCGTCCACATAGACCTCTATTGTTTTGCTGATCAGCCAAGCACACATCTTATTGACTAAGTGTTGGTAGGTTGCTCTGGTGTTTTTGAGTCCAAAGGGCATCACCACATAACAATAGAGCCCTTGGTCGGTAACAAAGGCTGTTTTCATATGGTCTTCATCGGCCATCCTTATCTGGTTGTAACCGGAATAGGTGTTCATGAAGCTTAGCAGCTCGTGCCTGGCGGTTGCATTAATGAGCTAGTCTATTCGGGGAAGTGAAAAACAGTCCTTCTGGCAGGCCTTATTTAGGTCGGTGTAATCTACACACACCTGCCATTTTCCATTAGCCTTCTTCACCAAGACTACATTGGCCAACCATTCTGGATACTTGACCTCTTGGATGAATCCTACCTTTAAGAGATTTTGGACTTCTTCATTAATTGCTGCATATCTTTCAAGGTTGAAGGCCCTTATCTTCTATATCACCGGTTTGTGATTAGGCCGGACATTAAGCCAATGACATATTACATTTGGATCGATTCTGAGCATGTCTTCATGCGACCATGCAAACACATCACGATACTTGTGAGGAGCCACTCGAGGTTGGCCCAGATCTCTAGTAACAGCTGAGACTCGAGTTGGACAGTGCGGTCGGGGTGTGTCGGGTGAAGGCTAAATGGCACCAGGTCCTCAACTAGTGTGTTCCTCACCTCTTCCTCTGGCATTCGAGGATCGAGATCGAAGAGCATCTTTGGCACCAGGTCAGTCGAGAGCTCTATTTCATCGGCCTTGTAAATGGTCGAGACACTTAATTGTTGAGCTGACACCGCCCTAATGGCATTGGCGTAACAAGCTTGGGAGTCCTTTTGAGACAACCGAATCACACCGACCCCATCCTCTGTTGGGAATTTCATTGCTAAGTGGTAAACCATGGCCTTTAATGCGTTCAATGTTGGACGGCCGATAATGATGTTGTACTGAGAGGGTTTGTCGACGATTAGAAAGTCGACAACTCGCGTGACCCGAGCAGCACCCTCTTCGAAGGTCATCGACAGGCCTACTGCTCGGACGCACTCGCCCGTGAAGCCATAAAGCGGGGTCTAGATCGGGACTAAGGTAGCATTACTGATCTTCAATTTGTTGTAGGCCTGCTTGAACAGGATGTCAGCTAAGCTACCATTGTCAATTAACACTCGTTGCACTATATTATTCGCAATGTGTAACTCGCACATGAGAACATCATTGTGTGGGTGGATTAATTTATCCGCCTCTTCCTCAGTGAAGGTGATTGATGTGTCATGTTGGCGATAGATCTTGTTTACATGCTTGGACATGTTGACGAACTCACCTCGTTCGACCAGTCGAGCTTCTCAGATATAAGCCTACCACCCACTCGACGTGTCCCCGGTGACAGGCCCTCCAAAAATTGTATGAATGATGTTTGGGGGTTTCGGGGCGTTCCTATCATCGTTACGTGGGCGATTCGGCACGTCTCAACTTGACGGGTCATTCCTCCCAGTTATAGAGCCCGGAGTTAAGACTCGCTCGACGAATTCCCTTAGGTGTCCATCCCAGACTAGTTTCTCAATTTGGTCCTTTAGCTGAATACATTCGCGAGTCTTGTGCCCCACGTCCTTGTGAAACTCGTAATATCTGTTTTGATCCCGCTTCGCCTTGTTGCCCTTAAGCTTGGGTGGGGCTACCAGTAACTTTCTCCCGCTCACCTGAGCGAGCACTTCATGAATGTTGGCCACTAGGGCTATGTAGCTTTGAAACTTCCTAGTCGGTGTCTTGGGCTTCTCGGCTTTCTTTTCCTTCTTCTGTTTCTTGTTCTGCTCGGCATTGGTCTGTTCCAGCGCTTTCTTCTGCTTCTTCTCTTTCTTCATCCCATTGGTGCCAGCCTCCTCTCTGCGGCTCTTCATGTATTCTGCCGCATCGGCGTACCTTTGTGTGCAGCCGAGCATCTATGAAAACATGCTCGGCTGCTCGAACACTAGTGACCAAGTAAGCTTCTCGTCTCAGAGACCCCCAACGAAAGCATGCTTGAAGATATCGTCTTTGACGTGCTTGACTTCGAGGGCTACTCGGGTAAACCTGTTTATGTAGTCCTTGACATTGCCCTCGCCTTGTTTGACAATGTATAGGTAGGTAATTTCCTTCCTCCTCTTCTTGTTGGTGGACAAGGCTGCAGAGAAGGCGTCTACAAGTTGCCGAAAAGATGTTAAGGAGGCTGGTTTGAGTTGCCGAAACCATTGCCGAGCTGGTCTAGTAAGAGTCAGTGAAAAGGCCTTGCACATTGCCGCATCGCTAGCATTTTCAAAGAGCATGTGTCCTCGATATAACTCGACATGCTCATCTGCATCTGTGATCCCATCATAGGCCTTGATTTGTGGAAGCTTGAATTTGGGTGGCATAGGGGCTCACATTACAGCGTCTGTGAAAGGCGAGTCCAGGGCACCTATGTCGTCCAAGCCGAAGCGATTGTTGCGAATCTCGTCGATTTGGCACTATAACTCCCAGAACTAGCGACTGTTTGTATCCCCGAGCAGTTTGACCCTGTAAAGTGCTCCTCCCTCCAAGTGGTCACTTGCCCTGGGTTAGCGACCTTGGTGTACTTCTTCCCGGTGTCCAAGCCAGTCAAACACGGATGCTCAGGAACCTTATGGTGACGAAACCCTTGCTCCTTGTGGGCCAAGTTGACCTTCTTGGACGAGTCTAATGTTAGCCAAGGTGCCATGTGTAGAGCCTCTGGAGCGCTCGGAATCAGTTTCGTTAGCGTCGACGGCATCCTGTTCTGCTCGACCTCCAGCCTTATTAACCAGGGCTGGAGGTAGGAAGCCAGGTGCCACCTACCGCTGTGCTTGCTGTGCGAGCTGCTGAGGTAGTATCCGTACAACATTTGTAAGTTCGCGGATTGGATCTTGGCCAACTAGGTCCTGCACTTGTTCGGCCCTGGCTGTGCTTCCCTGCCCCCCAGATCAGGACCTGGTAGCCCGGGGGCGGCCCCTAGGTCTAGTTGGATTTTTGTGCCAGTTTCAAGCGTCTCTCGACCCCTCCTGTTGGGCGGCGTCATCTCGGGCATTTCCTTAAGTTACCATCTCGGTTCTCGGGTTAAAGTTGTGGCGATGACTTTGAGTGAAGGCGTAGGCACTCTCATTCTAGCGCCAAAATGTTGATGCTTACCGGAGTTTTACGGTGGATCAACACCACGTGCGGCTGCGCACGGTACTCAGCTCTTCCCTACTCGTCTCTGCCCAATCAGATAAACCTGCAACAAGAGGAGGGATGCCTCGGAGGCAAGAAAAGGACAGGTCAGTCAATAGACAAGGGCTCTCTGATGCTCAAGGCAGGGGTTGCTTAGCAAAGAAAGAGAACGAGAACTTGTTAGGTGGGAAGGAGCCTGCATACTAGGATGCAATAAATGCATCCTATTTATAGGTTACCACTTGGACCGGGTATTAGGTGAGTTTTGCCCACAACCTGAGTGTCACATCAAGGCGTGTCAGATGGTAGGGGACAAGTGTCGCCTCCCTCCGTTGGTGGATTGCATTCCATCCGACGGTGAGTTTTTTGCCATCTGTTGGCTAAAGATGGCAAGTAGCAACCCACTTTCGAGTGGGAAGAGTCCAACCCAAGCTGGTACATAATCCGAGGAGGCAACCTGTTGAGGTGCGGCCTAAGAGACCATGAAAAACACCTCTGACAAGAGATCCGAGCTCATCGAGACAAGTAATATTCTCCCCTTTAGCTTTGCCGAGCTGTCTAGCAGACTACCCGGAGCACGCACCCTCAACACCAATTTTAATCAAATCTTCTTTGATGATTCACAGAGAAAAAAGGAAATATCATTCTAATATGTGTATTTATTGTAAATTAATTGTCTTTTCACTTAATAAATTAGAAAACTTGGACCTCTCTTTTCACTCATGACAAGATTTGGAGCAAGATTACGTTGTTGCTTTATTCTTGTCGGAAGATCTTTTGTAATTCTTTTCTTAAATGGATCGCTAATCACTAGATAGTTAATTAGTTGTTTATTAAAAATCAGGGGTATTATTCTCTGAGGGCAAGTTCCATTAAATCTTAATCTGCCTTCCATTGTAGGAGATTTTTAATAGTTTCAAATGTAAGATCACATTAAAATTATATCAAAATAATTAAAAAAAAAAAAAAACAAAACTTACAAGATCTAGAAAAAGAGCTGACGGCCTAAAACAATGTAGTAACATTTGGGTTTTTTTTTTTTCTTCACTCATAATAAAAGGTATATGCGAAATTTACGAGACCTAGCAAAAGATTATATGGTCTAAAACAGTATAGTAACAACAGGGTATTTTTTTTGTAATTTTTTTTAAAAAATTATTATTACGAGTCCAGCTAATGCTACTTGTTTTCTTTCTCTGATTAGCTAAAAAGTCGTCAGGTATTTTCACCATAAAACAACAAACAGCTAAACATTCCTGTGAACAAAAGTTGGAAAAATCCAAGCTACTAGATGGCAAGATGCTATATACAAGATAGCTAGGCCTGTGGTCCTATGAATAGTATCATGATTCGTTACAAACATTATGCATGCGAAGCAAAGAACTCTTTTCCAAATAAGTTAGGAGCGATAAAAACAGGTTTAACCTAACATTATTGTGTCACATGCATAGAATAAATGGTTAGAGATATTATTTACCTTAATTCACTAACTCCAACACTAAGTAGCTAGTCTAAAATAGACAAGAAGAAAGTGAAAGAACTCCAAAAATAAAATAGTCATTTTTCTCTTTGCTTCGATTATTGCCCTTCTTACTCTCTATTGAGAGAGTAAAAATTTATCTTATTTCTTAGACATTTCCCCCTTTTTTATCATGAAAAAAGGAAATCTAGTGGTACGCATCATGCTCTTTAACCCTTTCAGCACTTTGGTAATCTCGGGGACCACTGATTAGTAGATCAAGGCCTAAACTATTCTCCCTATGCTACTGAGGCTACAAAGTTTCGATCTCTGGGTGGAAGGATTGGAGAGACCTAACTACGCTAAAACCTTCCGTTATTTGTCTTTATCTATTTATATATTAATTTAAGAGGGGCAAATTCTAAAAGATGCCTAATAAAGATGTAAGTACGAGGGCAAATTGCCTAATTTTCTTTTGATATTGATTATATGCACGTTTACAACATATTATTATTGTACTCTAGCCCATGAAAATCCAATTTGATTAATTACATGTTGATTTTAAGTCAGGTTAATTGCCATTACACTCGCATGAAAAAAAACAAAAAACAAAAAAAAAACCAACTTTCTCAAGACCCACGAAATGCGTGCTTGTGTGTAGATTATTTAGGTTGAGTTGAGTTCACCTTCACTTTCATCATGATTGTTGATGAGGAGGGTGCATTTGTAAAGAGAAGAGTCGTCATGTTAGTCAAAAGATGAAGAGAATTCACCAACTACGTTTCCAGGATGGTTTTGTTGACCACAAATATTATGAATGATAAGCTCTATGGATAGATGATTGATGCCTTGCAAAGGTACAAACTTGTGACTACTTTGCATATTTGTTGATTACAAGGTACTAATTCGTTGCATATTAATAAGAACAAATTAGTACCTTGCATATTTGTTTTCTCTGCCTTTGCAAAACAAAACGAGATCTCCCAAATTTGCTTAAGCGAAAATATTCTATGGAAACAGTAGATGGGTCAATAGAGTCTATCAACACATAATCTATGTCATAACGCAGGCTCTTGTGTATGTTGTAAGACTCAACTTCTAACCTATTAGTCGATGTAGCCTCCAAGTAGGACCTCCTGCCACATGCCACCACCACTGGTGGTATTTCAAATCAGTTAAGATCAACTCAAAGCCACTTCCTTGATCTTACCTTTACAAGCCTTATGATGAAAATTTTTTTTCAAAACAGTTGTTTGTCATAAGGCAAACTTACGACAAACTCTTGTGTGTGATCTAAGACTCGAACCTCTAACCTATTAGTTGATGAAGCCTTCAAGCAGGACGTCCTGTCACATGCCACAACCACAGGTGGTATTTCAAAGAAAAGATGAACTCAAAACCACTTCTTGCTCGCACCCTTGCAAGCTTTATGAAAATATTTTATCAAAACAGTTGACGGGTCAATAGAGTCCATCACAGAGTCTGTCATAAGGCAAACTTATGAAGCCTTCGTAGGACGTCCTGCCACTGGCCACCACAGGTGGTATTTCAAAGCAGTTAAGATCAACTCAAAGCCACTTCCTTGATCTTACCTTTACAAGCCTTATGATGAAATTTTTTTTTCAAAACAGTTGTTTGTCATAAGGCAAACTTACGACAAACTCTTGTGTGTGATCTAAGACTCGAACCTCTAACCTATTAGTTGATGAAGCCTTCAAGCAGGACGTCCTGTCACATGCCACAACCACAGGTGGTATTTCAAAGAAAAGATGAACTCAAAACCACTTCTTGCTCGCACCCTTGCAAGCTTTATGAAAATATTTTATCAAAACAGTTGATGGGTCAATAGAGTCCATCAACACATAGTCTGTCATAAGGCAAACTTATGAAGCCTTCAAGTAGGACGTCCTGCCACTTGCCACCACAGGTGGTATTTCAAAGCAGTTAAGATCAACTCAAAACCACTTCCTTGATCTTACCTTTACAAGCTCTATGCACAAGCAAACACAGATTTTAGATGATCATTTTTCATGTTCACTGCAATATTTCTGGGCCTAGATGCCATTACAATACTCATACCACTATGTAGCAGAAGTCTAGAACATTATAATTTTCTTCAGATGCTCATAAAAAAACCTTCCAATAAGGCTCATAAAAAAAGGGGTTCAAATTTCGAATTTACATTTGCTATTAGCTTCAGGAAAAACAAAAGATTTTTTTTTTCTTTTTTCCGTCCGCATAGTTAGGAGTGGAAAAACTACAAGATTTGATATGTACTGCTTATTTTGGCACCTTTTAGGTGCAGCAACTTGGAAAGAAAAGAGCTTTCCTGTGAAGAGCACGAAAGGGTTCATTCTTTGACCTTTGTCCTAAACCTAAAATGATACAAGAAATCAAACAGTTAGGGAAAGAATAAATACGAAGACAAAATTCTAAATGAGACTGCAAAGCTTCATAAACATTGAACAAATTATAAATTAATAATGATTTTTTTAATCGAAAATAAACCAAGGCAGCTCACAAATACCTATCAATGTACAATTTCGATTTTGCAATCTTAAACTTAGACAAGTTTACCTCTATAAAGTAACATTTATGCACGTGATTTGGAGTCAATAAGCAGAAAAATTCTGAGATAAGATGGGTGAGCAAAGATATATTCATACTTGTAAATGGAACTATTAGTTCGCTAGGAACAGCCCAAAGAGGCAGCTCAGACCTGTCTTCGTCTTCGACTTTGGATGATAAACCACGACCGTGCCATCACGTAGCATGGCAAAAGAAAGCCAGCAAGTTGAAGAAGTGAAACCTGAAACTGTTGACAAAAGATAAGTCCTTTGGTGTCTGCTATCCTTATCGAAAAGGAGTTTATAGCTCCTCCTCCTTTTTCTATCTAACGCCAAATGGGAAATCGTCAAGTGACATATTTAACATATCTAAAGAAACTAAATATATTCTAAGCCATACACTGAAGGCTGATGATCCCTGCACTAGTCCAGCAAATCTTGCTATCGTCAAAGTTTGTCGTATGACCAAAACTATAAGCAACTGAGCATATAAGCTAAAATAAGTTAGCTGGAAATGCAAAGTAAATGAAAAGCAGATAACTCTTAAGTTGTATCTGTTTGCTTACTGTGATAACAGCAATAGAGCATAGACAGGCAATGCCACTTGAATTCGCATCAGTATAATCCTCATACTCTGCTTCAAGCAGGCGATGTTCGGCAGCAGCAAGAGCTAAAAGATGAGAATCACGGAGATCAAGATGGGATCCCCATTGCCTGATCACCAAGAAGAGATCAGAGTCCAGAGAACCATTGTTAGATAAATTCAAGTGCGGGCTAGAGCCAACTTATTAAATTGAGTGTATGGGTCAATTAGCAAATGATCAACTTATTTATTCATGTTTACTTGTCATGAATCCCCTTTCCCATCTATTTGCGTGTTACTTACAAAACAAAATGAGGATTACTAATTTGGTGGGACCCACATAATATAGGAAATAATGAAAGGTAAAGCCACTTTTAAAGTTATCCTTCCAACATTTTAACTAATAGTTATTGGCACAAAGACATTTTAGAACTCATGCTATAAGGATACTGATTTCATATGTGATACTGATAGTAATTACAATGTTTCTAATTCCACTTTACAATATGTAAATAAACACAATAAAGGGAATCAATGATCCCTCTCTTATTCCCTTTTTTCCTTTCTAACAACTTGTCCTTTCCTGTTACATTCCATTAGAAGCTGGTAAACATGCCCTTAATGGACACGAGCAGAGAATTTCGTTTCTCCTTTTTGGGATCCGATAGTTGGGGAAGAAGCAAGTGTTAATGATAACAAAAGTGCAATCTATTTTGCCAAATTCACAACAGGACTCCAATTTCCTCACGACAGAATATCAAGGAAACTTATCTTTATCGATGAAGAATGAATATGTACAAGAGCTAAACTCAAAAAATCATCAATACACCAGACCTAGGTAGATATTCGAGAGTTCCCACTAAATTTTCCAAGTCAAATTCCCAATTAACAACCGGTAATCCTCATTAAGCACTAGTTCCCTTATTTATAGTACTAATTCCTTCTAACAAACTAACTAATTGCTAACAGAACTCTAACAACTACTAAAAGCAATTACAATTAATCATTTCACCCCCTTAACTAACTCATAACAAAATGTGTGGTTATTGGACACCTAACAATTTACATATTAGATAATAACAGCAACCAAGGTACACATGGGATTAAAGTATCCTTACAAATTTGCTGACAGAAGGATGATAATAAGCTTCTTCGTGCCATGCCTATGCTATATTTAAACTAAGAAACATTGTACTTTATCATCAAAAGCAAGACCATATCCAAAAGATGAAGCTATTTGATAATTTACCTGATGTCAATTGTCATTACATCACTGTTCCTAGCTGGTGGAAGAGAATAATTAGGTGAAAAAACCTATTTGACAGTAAAGAGGTAAATGCAAAGTCATTTATCCATTTTACCATAGATATACATCAATAATATCGGAAGATTTTGATGAAAGGTTAGTCTTGAAGACATACATTTCATGGTTAAAAAGAGCACCAATAACCAACCTGGTTGCAGATTTCACAGGTTATGTCACCCTTTTTATTACACCACCTCTGTATGCATCTCCTGTGAGCAAACTACAAGCCACAACATTTTTTTTTTTTTTAATGTTGAGAGATTGAGAGAAATTAGGGAAAGTCAACGACACAAAAGAATCAATAAATGCGCTCTCATTAGTAAACCAGTCAAAACCCATATCATATGCCAAAAAACCCAAATGAAAAAAAAAAAAAAAGAAGAGAAAGAAAAGTTTAAAACTTTTTTTGGTTAAATTATAGAACCCAGAAAGAAAAGGAAAGCAAAAGACCTTGAGAGTGCCATTGCAAGCACAAGGAGCCTCCATGGAATGGACCTCATCTTCTTCCTGGCAAACTCTACACTCCAGAATCTCTTTAGCCTTGTTCTTTTCAAGAGTGGTTGACTCATCACCATCAACATCATGATCATCATCTGAGGTTGATGATGGTGTCTGATGAGAATGTCTCCTTACAGTTCCTCCATCATTAACCGCGTCAAAGCAGGTTGAGTTAGCTACTATAACTCGGTCAACGCACACCATGAAGTCGTCCACCATCGTCTTCAACTCGCTCGCTCGCTCACTCTTTTCTTTCTCTATTCTGTTCTCTCACTGTTCTTTTTATTTTTATTTTATTCTCAGAAGAACAGGGGAGAGAGAGAGAGTGGGCTGTGCGTTTTTGTTTTTTTAAAACGAAAAATGTGGCAGCCTTGTCACGGCGGAATTTACGAAACACACCTCTACTCTACTAGTAGGGTGTTTGGAGAGGTGGTGGGAACTAATGGTGAGAACCACTTTTACTGTAGCATGTGAGAGTTTATACTATAGCATATTTTTTTATTATTACTATAGCATGTGAGAGCTTTACACTGTTCATAACTGAGATTATGGTGGGAACTAGTGGTGGGAACCATTTTTGCCGTAGCATGTGAAAGTTTTACACTGTAGCATATTTTTTTATTGTTACTGTAATATGTGAGAGCTTTACACTGTTTATAACTAAGATTGTGGTAAAAACTGAGTGGCTTCCACCACTGCCAAACACCCCCTTGGTCTTTTGGACTGAACTAACCCTGCTAATATAGTTCCCAATCACGAAATGAAGATGAAAATCTGATGTCCTAATAAAACTCTACTTATGCTCTACAACACTAACTAGGGATTCCTCCGGGCATGCGAATCACGCATTTGAAACACATAATACCTAATTTGCTTTTGCATAACACATAATATATATACTCCATAATTTGTACTATTTAGTGGTATACTTAATCAAATTGGATGTTACATGATAGCAAGAACGATTTTATGGTTATTGGTGGGAGTGCCAGATCTAAGACTTTGCCACACTAATTATCTGTTATTTGATGTTATTATTCTTGAACTTTTTTCAGCAATTCAGCTTCTCAATTTGATTAAACTCTAATTGTTATGCCAAGTTCAATTTTTGAGAATATGTGACTGTTTAGTGATTAAATTATCCCGCAAAATGGAAGTGTCAAAATTATGAGAAATTTAGGGGCAGAACTTAACTACGTTACCAGTTAGAATTAGTTGCTATTATTCTATAAATTCAAGCTCTAAATTGTTAAGAAAAAATTTAAAACGAAAGAGTCAAATAACAAGAAGTTACGTTTTCTTTTATCCCAAAAAAAAAAAAAGAAATTTACGTTAAATCCTTATGATGACACACATTGTTGGCTGTAATCTGAGCCAGAATCCACTTACTCTCTAACTAGAGGCCCAAATTTTCCGCAAGTTCACATATTCAGATTTTCAATCTTAGGTTTCAAGATAAATAAATCAGAACCATGATAGGTCCTTTTAAAAAAATGTTCTTCTTTTCTTTTTTCTTTTTTCTTTTTTCTTCTCTCTCTCTCTCTTTTTCTTTTCCAAATTGATCCAAGGAAAAACGTCACTTGCAAATTGTAAGCTCTTTCCTCTTCTTTCTTCTAAACTTTTGGCCTAACGAAATACCACGTAGAGTAATGTTAAAATGGTCTATTTGTAATGGAGTGTTAAAACAAAATGTGATTCCCATTGCACAAAAAGGGGGCAAAAATCACCACTGGTTCTCCTACTACAGAGACAGGGCGAAGTTAACAAAATAAATTAGGAAAGATCAAACCCATTGCTGCCTTGAAATTTAACCTTCTTGGCACAACGTACATTAAATGCTATAAACGGATAATTTAGTTTAAACAAAAAAAACACAAGACCAATCTGTCCTTAATTAAACACAGATTAGCTGCAATCTTGTTGAGTTATGGAGGGAGTGAAAGAGTCCTTCTCAGTCTCAACGCTGCCGGTGTTTGAATTGATATATTTACGGGCAGTCTCCAGCATGAGTTCCACCTCTTTCTTGTACTACATTCAGTAACCATAAACACACTGTTTTTTTCGATGAAAATTTAAAAAGAGCTTATTGCAGAAGAACACTGGGGAAAGTAAGGAATAGGAATTGAATCAACAGATTGATCAGAATTATACTCCCACCTCGTTTATGGCACCTGCCTTTATTTTGGATTGCATCACACACCATTTCTTAAAATGTGTCCCTGTGAATAAGTTAAAGAAAAAGAAAAGGATTAACCAGTATGCTTCCAGAAGATAATGAAGTTTCCAAACCCAATTTAGACAGGTGTAGAAACGACCTCAAGAGGTGTTTGCAAGTAGTGGAAAATAAAAATAGACCATCTTGATTTGCAACTCTGGCTTGCATTGTGATCAAAAAGATGGAAACTTTTCCCGTGGATATAGAAATGAAAGTGCAAGACAGCGGGAAACTTACCCACTTTTATATCCAAAGTGCATGAGTTTTCAGCACTAGTCTCCAAAATCCACCTACAGTGTATCTATAAAGCACAACAAGTTAAAGTTATATTCGTGTAGAAAAGGAGATAGTAATAAAGACTCCAATCAATATTAATCTAATTCAGCATAAAGATAAAATGACGAAATACTTGTTGCCGTAAGGGAACAATTTCTCTAGTTTTGATCAATAAGATGCTTAGGACTCGACTAAGATTCCACAATTCCCCCAGCACAGTCCTTTAGCTGACATTTCTCCAAGTCAAATTTCAAAATTAAAACTATTGGACATTACAAAAATTTTCTCGGAAATGACATAATTTACAAGTGATCTCATTAAGACATTTCCTTTTTTGGAACAAAACCATGGGTGGATAAAAATAGTAAGATATGTTGCTTAAATCTCAAGTTCCTGATTCTCCCATCCATTCAAGTAACAATTGCATAAACATGGAGGTGCTTCCAAAGACCAAATTTTTTGTATATAAATAGCCTATAACTTCCATGTATAAGAACTGCATAGTTATGTCATTCTACGTATTCTGTTAAATTTTTTATTGAATTTTAAGCTGATATGATCACTGATTGGACATGGAATTTGACAGCTAATTTAAAATTCCATCTCTCTAGGTACAGCAAATGGATGGGGTCGTAAATGACAAAGGGGGCAGGTTTAGCAAGCTTAAGAAAGTAACCAAAAAAAAAAAAAAGAGAAAAGAAAAGAAAGTTTGAAGTACAAGGGTCTAAAAATGCGTTTGTTTCGTAGTTCGAATCACGGTTTGAATCATTTTGCTACAGTATTTTCTCTTACAAAAATTTAAATCTTCATTCAAATACTCTATTCAAATACTCGAATCAAACGGGCTCTAAAATATTACGTACCTCAAAACAGGACCCAAAGGGAACATCATGTGCCTGTTGTACAGTTTCAAACACCTAATAGAAGAGACAAACTTTAACAAAGTACTACGGATATAAATTAAAAAAATTCAAAAACAACACGATATAGTAAGGACTTAGCAGTATGATGATCTAATTACCAGCTTTTTCTTGTCACTTGATATAACAGCATGCTGATACTCTGTCATGGCTGTATCTGGGGGGCACATGGGACTTGTACAAAGGGATCTAAATTTTATTTCTCTGACTTGGCCATCATATTCATCTGCAGGATGCCACTGTCCCATCTGAAAACAGCAAAACAGTTGGCATATATTTCAGATCAAAAGAAGTATTGCTGGGTAAAATGGAAAACATTGTCTCAAAACCTTAAACGATATCCATTTAACTTAACCCACACCAACTATTAACAACCCGGTTTTTGTTGACATCAATTTTACAGCGAGAAACTCCCCCACACTCGGCCCCAAGGGACACCCAGAGCCAGAAATTCATGCCAACGTGAAAATTATTTATACTTTGAGCAGCAGTTCAATAATTTTAGCCTTTAATAAACATCAACTCAACGATTTACCTTTTCCATCCTCAAAAAATTAAGTTCTTATTAATTAATGAAGTTGCTAATTAATAAGAACTTAATTTTTAAGACACAATTGTCACATACAGTAAATACAGGCAAAGTAGCAGCAATTCAGTATGTGTGAGCACTGTGAACTGTCTCAGGACTTACGGTGAGATTAGTGTCCTTTCGAGCTGAGCGATATTCATTTGTAAAACTTGAATCATCGCTCAACAACAAGTTAAAGAAGTTCTCTGATGTGCAAGGGAAAACATCCTGGGTAAAAAGATATAATTTATTAGCAACTAATTACATGCTCAGGAAACTAGCTGCCAAAAATAAATGAAACGGAAGACATATACATTATATATACTAGTCAAGGCTTCATCTTTAATAAAAGCTTGAAGTTTGCCAGTTTTGGGAATAATATCTTCGGGAATATCAGTTTCACTTCTATTCCCCCTAACAGAACTGCTATGTGCGCGCAATGCTGACTCTACAATCTCCTGTATACCAGCAAAAAAAAAGAAGCATCTTATAAGTTATTTATCATTCGTAGATATATAGCAGGCAATATTATAGAATGTGAGACAACCTTCTTCTCAGCCTTTAGCCTTGCATGGAAACTATTTGCTGCACGCAGTAAAGCTCTATTTGCGTGATTCCTGTTCCAAAATGACGCAAATTTATATCTCACTCTACCTGAAGATGAAAACAGTGAAAGATATGGAGAATAACAGGTTAACTCTTCACTCATCAAAAAAAGAAAAAAGAAGATTTGTTTTCTTCATGACGAGAACTTCTCACTAACCATCAGGACTTCCTAGAGGAGGTACACCATCCCCACCGGCACCCGTCCGCAAAATAATTGTTACAGCAGGATTGATGAATGCATGCTGACTCCTCCTAATCTTCATAAACCTCAAAAGAAAATCCAGTAATTCAACAATTTGACCAAATATGGGGAAGAGAGAGAGTACATCAATATCTTCAAATGGTAAAACCACCTGAGAGAGAGAGAGAAAGAGAGAGAGAGAGAGAGAGAGTACCTCATCAATATCTTCAAATGGTATAACCACCTGAAAATATAGACAAAAGATGCCATTGGTATGAAAATAAATTCTATCGGAAAGGAATCTGGAACAAAGCCCACTCAATCTAAAAAAACATGTACACTTACATTATTTCAGCTCCCGCAAAAGTAAATAATGTGGATCATTAGATTGATGGACGCATATGGACAGTTGCATGTTGCGCCCAACATATTATATTTTTTTTATACTAAGCAGGATTAAACCTGCAACCTCCCCACATAGGCCTACTGCCCACCCCACCCAAACCTCCCAGTGCCACAAGACCAAGTAGTTTTAGGCAACATTCATTTCAACTTTCAAGATCTCATTTTTCACATTTATTCTCAACTGATATGTACTTGATGTTACACCACTAAAATTCTTAAGTTAGTTCCAATGTGCTTGTGATTTTTTTTTTTTTAAAAAGGTACATTTGGGAACAGCTCATACTTGGGAAAAGAATAATAGGTCTACCTTCATTTGCTTGGAGAACACATTTGAATGGAAGCAAATGTGCCATGCAGACAAATACATACGGCCGTGATACAAGAAAGATCTCTCTAATGCACAAGAATAACTATGATCAACAGCCTGAAGAAGACATAAAACAAACAAAAATGTTTCTTGTTCTTCAGACTTCAACAGAGCTACAAGAAAAGAGTTTCATTCAACTCACTTCAAATGGAGGGAGATCAAATATTGTTTGAAGGGGCCCTGGCTTTTGATGAACCACGGTGGGCCCTGGCAAAGGAATCCTAGGCTTAGCTCGATTTTTAACCCTAACAAATTTCATAGTAACTCAGCGTCACGGATGTAATATGAAAGATAAAAAGTAACTAATGTATACTTCCTATTAATAAGGAAAGGTCAAAACTTGCAAGTTAGAAGTATACCTGGATGAATTTACCAGCAGTTTCATTGTTTTGATATGAAGACAAACCTAAAAGGCAAATACAGTTTACATATACAATTAGATTTCAATATAGACATAAAGAATATTTCATAAAAAGTCCAGTACAAAGAACAACTACCAGCCCAGATGGACTATCCAAGGTATACCATACTGCTCCCGTTTGACCCTCATTTTCAACTGAAACAGTCACTGAGCCAAGCACAGTGCTTTTCCAAATTATATCCCAATCATATATCGTCACATTAATCTGCAATGATGGAAAAAATTTAAGTTTAATATAAAAACCATTGAATTGATACTTAATGTGATTTCATATGTAATACACACTTCTCTTGGGGGGGTTTTCTTTGTACATAGAGATTAAAATGAAGAGTTAATTATATAACTATACCTCCTAGGTTTTATTATTTATTAATTTGTTCTTTTATTTTTAGAAACTACAAAGGTATTCTTTGAATTTGAAAAACTTTTTTCAATTTTATCTCTTGTAAACTTTTTCAACTTAAAAAAATGGAGAGAAGATAAAAATACCCTTAATTAAACCTAATTTGTTTATAATATATATGTTTCGTCTTGAGAAAAATGTAAAAAATATATATTATAGAATTTAAAAAAGTCATAAAACTTAATATCTTTTTTTGAAATTTGATGTTCTGTTTTAGGATTTTTTATGTTTTTAATATATAATATTATCATAACTATTTATAGGTAGTCATATTGTTTTGCCCAATTTTTTCTATTCATGGAGATGAAATTGAATTAAGTTTTTAAAATTTCAAGATACCTTTGTAGTTCTAGGAGGTACAATTATGTAATTAACCCTTAAAATGAATCAAAATAATGTGGGTGATCATGTTTATACAAAATAATAGCAATCCAAAGCATCAGGACGAAAAAGAGACATTTCAAGAATTGAACCAGAGGCAATTAAAATTTAAGTGTTCAAGTTCCACTTGTATATATACATTAATGTCAAGGTTTGCGCTAAAAAAATGGCTTCGAGTCAAATGTAGAATTGATATATAATTAGTCAAAACAGATCATACTGCAAAATTCTAGGTGCTGATACCTGGACAGGGAGTTCATCAACTGAAAAATTGAACTCCTCTCCCCACATGGGATTTCTTGAACCAGGGACCATTGAACTGCATTAGCAACAATTTCAAAATTACATCAGAGTAAGAGCATACAGTTACTCGAATTAAGTCTCACTTGCATGATTTTTGATTGGGGCCTAGATGGCAGAAAGAAATGAGCATATAATTCTTTAAATTTCTTCAAGAATATAAACCCCTAAGGTACATTGTTTCTTAAACATCGTCAAACGGTTCACACACACACACACACACAAAAAGAATACACAATCTGTGACCTGAATCGCTTTTCTGTACCACAAGTAATGATAGCATATGGATCCGACGTGCCATTCAGGTTCGCACCAATTAGATTCTTCGCAGCCAACAGTTCTAACTGAAACGCATCAGCAAACAAAAGCACATGTGAATCCAAAATGTTGTTCTTCTATTTCACCTCTCTCTTTCTCTCATTTCTTTTTTCCTTTTTTGAATAACCTTAGCTACAAAATGACTAATCATTTTCAACAATTCACGTTTTATATATATAGCAAACATTGGGGACCAAATAGATGTCTGTGTGGGGATCATACTTCTCTTTCTGTGTGGGGATCATACTTCTCTTTCTTTTTTAGAATGATCATACCTTGATTAAATATGCAGAATTTGACTCAAGATCACCTCTGGGTTCGAATGTCTACAAAAAAAAAAAGATGCAGAACTGCATGTCAAATACAAGTTAGAAATTATTTCACAAAACAAAGTAAAAATTTTTCTTTTTCCCCACCGGGACGTAATTCAAGAAAAATCCTTCATTAATATCGTAAACATTCTAACGTGCAAAAATACTAGCCGATTATAATTCCAAATAATCACAAGGAAAACGCAAAAATTTCCATTTTAATGAGCAAGAAAGGTCTTGCATTGACCTTCAGCAAAAAACACGAACATTCAAACAAGAAAATATTCAAAATTACAAACAAAATTAGTCAAACGAAAAGGAAATGAGTAGAAAGAGAAGAAATTGACATTGTTTTTGGCATCACCGGCGACACCAGAAGCAGCCGAATCGACGCCGCAGTCGGCATCACTAACTCTTAGGGAGAAAAACCAGAAGGCGAGGATCACGAAAACGGAGGCGGCAACGGAGACCTTGATCTCCCAGCACGACGGCACAAGGAAATCCAACAACGCCGTGTCGATCATCGTCATCGTCATCACGGCCATGGATTCTGCCGAAGAAACAGGAGCGAAACTGGATCAGATTGAAGAGAGTTCAAGGGATTTGGGGGAATGTGGAGTTGGATTTTGGGCGTTTGGTAAATCCATGGCGACGCTGAATTTGAAGAACAACAAGAAAAAGACCGCCGTCAGAGAGGGAGAGACTGTCAAAGGTTGGACCGTTGGAGCGTTGGAGGGGAAAAGAGGAAAAGCAAAAACGAGCATCAAGAAACTGTTAATCGAGTTTTTATTCCCAAATTACCCACCCTTTGTCGGGTAAATTACTAAAATATTCTATCGAAGTAGAGGAAATGGAAAGGGCATTTTAGTAAGAGTGAGAGGCCTTAGAGAATAACGCTTCCGAGATTTTCCGAATCCTCCCAAGATTTTTCTTCTTTTTAATTAACTCAAAAAGAAGGATTTTTCTTTCTTTTTTTTTTGGAAAGAGCAAAAAGAAGGATTTAATGAAACTAAATTATTTTTTGCCCAAAAAAACTAAGATTATCCTCTATTTTTCTTGTCGTGTGTTTGTTTTTTGGCTCTCCTTTGAGAGTATATTTTGAGTGAGTCTTGAAATTTCGGGAATTTAAAGATGGATGGTTCAGCGGAAAAAAAGTTTGAAATTATTTTTGTACAAGATCTTCAAGAGTTGGCGTTAACTAATCCAAAAGTTAATGCAAAAAAGTTTCTTTCCAGCCAAAAAACAAAAGAAAAGAATTTTTTTTTTTTTAATGCGACACGAAACAAAAAGTGTCCAAGGCCTAATTCTTTTTCTTGGCTTATCAGAATGTGTTTTTGACTTTTCTGGACAAACCTCGGAAAAAGAATGGTCCTTGGAAACTTGTTCGGGTTCATACGGTCCGCTCCGTTTGGTGCATTGAATACAGGAATAGTGTCAGCACCTGATCAATCGAGTTGAACCCGTGTGCGCGAGTGCATGCGGCCGGTGAGCAGCCAAGCCGAGAGAAAGGCATGAGTGCACTTGACTTGGTGGCAGGCGAGTCTTGCATGGCATGGACGTGAAGACCAGCATGCAAAGTGAGGCAACGTGCATGGGAGTAGGCATGCACGCACGTGAGGCAATCTGAGTTGGTTGTGGCACATGACGGGAAGTTGAGGCACATGTCTTGGATAGACCGAGACTGGACACTTGGCTTGGAGAGACCAGGCCTCAGATGCACGTGGAGAAGCAGCAGGATGGCAAGACGGTTACTTGTTCGATGTGGCGCGCGATTGTGAGACAAGTGTGCGCCACTGCTGTGCGTGTGCGAGCGGTTACAAACGGTTACTTGGATCCGCGGCCTCATGGCCCCAGGTGGCAATCCGAGACCTGATACATGTGTCCCGTGAGTTCGTGTGGCCTAGTGGCTGGGGCTGTCAGCCACCACGTGTTGCCTGGTTTTTGTTTATATATAGCCATGGATGGCTAAGGCTGAGGACACGGTTTTGAGAGTGTGTGATCCCAGCAAACATCGAGTGTATTCCTTTTATGTGAGTTAATAAAGGGTTGGGAGATTTCCCGTAATTGCTGTGTTTGTGTTTACTTTGATCCATAGTGTGTGCGAGTTGATCAAACGTGCGTGTGAGTTGGCTGGCTGAGTGAGGAACTTAGCGCCATCACTGGTGAAAATTCGTGAGTGAATTGAGACACCCGTGACAACTGGTATCAGAGCCCAAGACTTGCGGCGTTTCTGGGTTGGCAGCGATGAACGAGATTCGGGAACGGCTTACCCGATTGGAAGACTTTGTTGGTGCCCCTTTGAGCGATGATGCTACAAGCTTGGCCGTTCAATGTGAGCGACAATCTGAGCAGATTGCTGTGTTGAATGCAGCGCGGTCGGACCTCGTGAAAGACATGGAGGAGCGGTTCTCTTCCATGATGCACGACTTCATCACCATGGTCGATTTGGTGAAGGACAACTCCAAGAGATTGGAAGACGAGTTGAACATCGTCAAGAGGGCTGTGGCTGCCCCTCAACCAACCGATGTTGGTCCTGGTTCTTCGAAACTGAAAGTCCCAGAACCGAAGCCTTTCAATGGCAACCGGAATGCAAAGGAACTTGAGAATTTCCTGTGGGACATGGAGCAGTACTTCAAGGCTGCTCGTGTGGCGGAGTATGAACAGGTGACGATAACCAGCATGTATCTCAGTGGCGACGCCAAACTTTGGTGGCGCACTCGGTTGGATGATGATGCAATCTCAAGTAGGCCTCGGATTGAGACATTTGACGCCTTAAAGAAGGAGTTGAAGGAGCAATTCTTGCCCCTGAACTCGGCCTGGTTGGCAAGGGAAACCTTGAAAAAGTTACGGCACACAGGATCAGTGCGGGATTACGTGAGGGAGTTTAATTCTTTGATGTTGGACATCAAGAACATGTCGGAAGAAGATAAGTTGTTCAACTTCTTCTCCGGACTACAACCGTGGGAGCAGGCAGAATTGAGAAGGCAAAACGTGAAGGATTTGCCTATGGCTATTGCTGCTGCGGATAGCCTCATTGATTACAAATTTGGGCCTTCTTCGTCCAACGCTGACAAGAAGAGATCCAAAGATGACGGCAAGAGAAATCAGAAATCTGGCAAAGAGGGAAGGAGAGATAAGCAGAAGAGAAAAGAGGGTGAGTCCTCCAAGTCCAAAGGCACGGAAGTGGCCAATGGCAAGAAAAACTCAGGATGCTTTATCTGCGACGGTCCTCATCGGGCGAGAGATTGCCCAAGGAAGGAGAAGCTGTCGGCCCTCATTGCTCAGGATGGGTCTGATGATGAGTCAGGTGGTGCAAATCCGAGACTGAACCCCCTACAGTTACTCAACGCAATCACAGGAGACAAGCAGGGCTCTCACAAAGGGCTCATGTATGTGAATGTGTGGCTGAACGAGCATGCAGTGCGAGCGATGTTGGACACCTGTGCGACCAGCAATTTCCTCTCACAGCGGAAAATCAGTGACCTCGGGCTGACTGTCTCAAAGACTTCGAGTAGGATAAAGGCAGTGAATTCTGGTGCACAGCCCATCCAAGGAATGACCACGTCGTCCTTGAAGATCGGAGATTGGGAACAAGAGTGTTCCTTCATGGCTGTCCCTCTTGATGATTACGATCTAATCCTTGGAATCGAGTTTTTTGTGAAGGCCAAAGCCGTAGCAGTGCCCCACTTGAGTGGCCTCTTCATTCAAGATGAGGCAAAACCATGTTTTGTTCGGGCGGATTTTTGTGAGCAAACTGCAGAGAAGCCGTTGCTGCAGTCGGCTTCCCAGCTAAAGTCAGGATTAAAGCGGGGTGAGACAACATTCGTGGCTGCCTTGGTGGAGATCAAGCCAGACAAAGTTGTCCATGTGCCTGACGAAGTTGCTGGTGTCCTTGATGAGTTTCAAGACGTGATGCCACCCGAACTACCCAAAAAGTTGCCCCCGAGGAGGCACTTTGATCACAAGATTGAGCTTGAACCTGGCGCAAGACCCCCTGCCCGAGCCCCTTACCGCATGGCGCCTAAAGAGTTAGCGGAGTTACGAAGGCAACTGGATGAGTTGCTGGAGGCAGGCTACTTGCAGCCATCGAGGGCCCCATATGGTGCACCTGTTTTGTTCCAGAAAAAGCAGGATGGGACCCTTCGCATGTGTGTGGATTATCGAGCACTCAACAAGGTTACGGTGAAAAACAAGTACCCCGTGCCCAATGTAGCAGATTTGTTCGACCGACTTTCAAAGGCATCCTACTTCACCAAACTTGACTTGCGGTCTGGGTATTGGCAAGTCCGCATTGCTGAGGGAGATGAGTCTAAAACAGCGATGGTCACTAGGTATGGTTCGTTTGAATTCCTAGTAATGCCTTTCGGTCTTACTAACGCCCCTGCTACCTTTTGTAACCTGATGAATGATGTGCTCTATGAGTTTCTGGATAGCTTTGTGGTGGTCTATTTGGATGACATTGTGGTGTACAGTGAGTCGTTGGCTCAACATGTCGAGCACTTGAGGATGGTGTTCCGCAAACTGATGGAAAGTTCACTGTATGTCAAGAAGGAGAAATGTGAGTTTTGTATGCAGGAAATCTTGTTCTTGGGGCACAAGATTAGCAAGGGGCAGATCAGGATGGACGAGAGGAAGATCCAAGCCATCGTAGATTGGCCTGCCCCCACGAAGGTAACCGAGTTGCGGTCGTTCCTTGGCTTAGCAAACTACTACAGGCGCTTCATCGAAGGATACTCCAAGAAGGTGAATCCCTTCACCGACTTGCTGAGAAAAGACAAGAAGTGGGCTTGGACAGTAGACTGCCAGGAAGCGTTTGAGAAAATCAAGGCAGTGGTGACTTCGGAACCAGTGCTGTGGTTGCCGGACTTTGGATTACCCTTTGAAGTGCATATTGATGCATCCGATAGAGCCATTGGTGGGGTGTTGGTCCAGGAAGGACACCCCATCGCCTATGAAAGCAGAAAATTGAAGGACGTGGAGCAGCGCTATTCCGCCCATGAGAAAGAGATGGTTGCTGTGATCCATTGTCTTGAAATGTGGAAGCATTACCTGTTGGGAACGAAGTTTGTCGTGGTGACAGACAACGTGGCTAATACTTACTTCAAGTCTCAGAAGAAACTATCTCCAAAGCAGGCCCGGTGGCAGGAGTTCCTTGCCGAATTTGACTTTGCATGGCTGCATCGTCCAGGCAGCGAGAACCGGGTAGCAGACGCCTTGAGCAGGAAAAAAGTGCAGGCATATGTGGCTTCATTGACCCTTATTCAGTCTGATTTTGTTGAGAAGATCAGACACGCTGCGGAGGCAGATTCTACTTACTGTCAGTTGAGGCAGCAGGTTGAAGATGGACTTGTCCGAAAATACTGGGTTGATGGCGGCCTACTGTATGCATGAGGAGGTAGACTTTTTGTCCCTAAGGGTGGAGGACTGAGACAGGAATTATTGAAGGAGACCCATGATCCATTATGGGCAGGGCATCCGGGCATTGAGCGGATGATGGCCCTTGTGTCGAGACACTACTTCTGGCCAAAGATGGAGGAGGACATCGAGATGTATGTCCGAACATGTCTAGTATGTCAACTAGAAAAAACCGAGAGGAAGAAACAAGCGGGACTTCTTCAGCCTCTATCAATTCCCGAGAAGCCATGGGTATCCATTTCTATGGATTTTATTGTGGGACTGCCAACGGTGGAAGGTTTGAGTTCCATATTGGTGGTTGTTGATCGTTTTTCCAAGTATGCGGTGTTTATGGCTGCACCACATGCATGTCCAGCCAAGGTGGCAGCCGAGTTGTTTATGAAACACGTGGTGAAGGTGTTTGGGATGCCCCTGGATATAATCAGCGATCGAGATGCGCGGTTCACCGGAAAATTCTGGACTTATCTCTTCAAACTCATGGGTTCTGAGTTGAAGTTTTCTACAGCCAATCATCCGCAGACCGATGGCCAGACGGAGCGGATAAATGCCTTGTTAGAAGAGTATTTGAGGCATTATGTTACTGCAAGTCAGCGGAATTGGGTGGATTTACTTGATGCAGCCCAGTTTTGCTACAACATTCATAAGTCATCTGCAACGGGATTGAGCCCCTCAGAGTTGGCGCTCGGGCATCAACCCCTGACCCCGTTAGAAGTGGCGAAGCAGAAGTCGCAAGGGGAGTGTCCTGCTGCATACCGCTTTGCTCGTGATAAACAGGAGTTAATCGAGCAAGCCTATGATAGCTTGACCAAGGCGCAGAGACGAATGAAAAAGTATGCTGACAAGCATAGGCGGTCTTTGGAGTTTCAAGAAGGTGATCTAGTCCTTTTGAAGCTGACCCCACAAATCTGGAAGAAGGTGACGGACAGGCGCTATCACAAGGGCCTGATCCAGAAGTATGATGGGCCATTTCCAGTGCTGCAGCGAGTGGGAAATGTGGCCTACAGGTTGCAGTTGCCTGAGAGAATGAAGTTACATCCGACATTCCATGTGAGCTTCTTGAAGCCCTATCACGGAGATGGTGATAGGCAGCAAGTGAAAAGAGCCCCTCCAACAGTGAGAAAAGAGTTCCACAAGAAGATGGTGAAGATTCTTGACCATCGGACCCAAGGTGAGAGCAGGAAAAATCGAAGGACAGATTATCTTGTGCATTGGGTTGGCAGTAGTGAGGCGGATGCAACATGGGAAAGGGATGTTACCCTTTGGCAGTTTGAAGAGCAGGTGAAGGCGTATTTAGAGACCCTTCCGACGAGGACGTCGGCTCCATCCGGTGGGGGTGGGTTTGTCAGCACCTGATCAATCGAGTTGAACCCGTGTGCGCGAGTGCATGCGGGCGGTGAGCAGCCAAGCCGAGAGAAAGGCATGAGTGCACTTGACTTGGTGGCAGGCGAGTCTTGCATGGCATGGACGTGAAGACCAGCATGCAAAGTGAGGCAACGTGCATGGGAGTAGGCATGCACGCACGTGAGGCAATCTGAGTTGGTTGTGGCACATGACGGGAAGTTGAGGCACATGTCTTGGATAGACCGAGACTGGACACTTGGCTTGGAGAGACCAGGCCTCAGATGCACGTGGAGAAGCAGCAGGATGGCAAGACGGTTACTTGTTCGATGTGGCGCGCGATTGTGAGACAAGTGTGCGCCACTGCTGTGCGTGTGCGAGCGGTTACAAGCGGTTACTTGGATCCGCGGCCTCATGGCCCCAGGTGGCAATCCGAGACCTGATACATGTGTCCCGTGAGTTTGTGTGGCCTAGTGGCTGGGGCTGTCAGCCACCACGTGTTGCCTGGTTTTTGTTTATATATAGCCATGGATGGCTAAGGCTGAGGACACGGTTTTGAGAGTGTGTGATCCCAGCAAACATCGAGTGTATTCCTTTTATGTGAGTTAATAAAGGGTTGGGAGATTTCCCGTAATTGCTGTGTTTGTGTTTACTTTGATCTATAGTGTGTGCAAGTTGATCAAACGTGCGTGTGAGTTGGCTGGCTGAGTGAGGAACTTAGCGCCATCACTGGTGAAAATTCGTGAGTGAATTGAGACACCCGTGACAAATAGAATACTTTTAGGGCATGTTTAAAATACTGTAGTATATTATATTATATTATATTAATGATACATAATATATTGTTTGATTTTACACTGTATTAACATGTTGTATTATATTATACAATGTTTTTTTACCACTATATTGTATTGTACTAGTATTTAAATTTTAAATATACAAAGTTTGAATCATGGTTTCGGGGTTGAGATTTGAGACCATAGTCGAGGTGAGGATTTGAGACTGAGGTCGGAAAATTTAGGATTGGGGTCGAGGTTGGAGTCCAGGTCGAGATTCTTAATTTAGGGACGAGATTCAAAACAAGGGTCGGGGTGATGGTAGGGATTCGGGGTTGGAGTTAGGGTCAAGATTCAAGACTAGGGTCGATGTCGAGATTTAAGATTAGAGTTGCGGATGGGATTTGGGACCACAGTTGGAGTTGGGGTCAAAATCAGAGGCCAGGGTCGGGATTCGAGGCCTGGGATTAGGGATGAGATTTAGGACCGAGTTCAGAATTCAAGGTCGGAGTCGAGGTAGAGGTTGGGATTCGGGAACTAGGTCAGGGTTGAAGTTGAGATTCAAGATCGGGGTTGAGGTCAGGATTCGAGACTGGGGTTGGGATCGGGATTTGGGACCAAGGTAGGGGTTGGGATTCTGGGTCGAGATTCAAGACTAAGGTCATGGTTGGGATTTAAGAACGGGGTCAAGATCAAGATTCGGGACCATGGTTGAGATTCTAGACCGGGGTCGGAGTTGCTATTCGCAATTTGGGGTTCGAATCAAAATTCGAAACCGAGATCGGGATTGGAGGTCAAAATTCGAGATCGAAGTCAGAATTGAGATTCGTGATTCAAGGTTAGGGTCATGGTGTGGATTCAAAATTGGGATCAGAGTCGGGATTCAGGACGAGGGTGGAGGTCGAGGTCGGAATCTTGACCCTAGTGCCGACCTCGACCCTGACTCCAACCTCAACCCTGGTTTAGAATTTCGACCTCGATTGTTGCAAAAATCCACAAGTATACGGAATCATAAACAAGTAATAAAGTAATGAGCACAAGAGTATCATTTTCATGAGGATTGCGTTAAATTTAATTAAGTAATGAAATTGGTTAACTCTAAAATTAGTTAAATGATCGAAAATAAAATAGAGAAATAATAATAAAACAAAATAAAATAAAAATAAATAAAAATGACACAAAAAAATGAAGATTAGGGTATCCGATTTCAACAAAACTAATCTAAATTAATTCATTATTCTTACGAACATCACCTATTACAACATTTGAAGGATGAGTAACCCTAACTTATTTAATGCTATCTTTTGATATGCTAAAAATATCATAATATATTAACCGACTTTATTCTCATATGAATTTGAATATATTCGAATTCATTAAGATTTATAATTCTCTAAAAGTCCATGCAAGTTAAGTTGTTATATTCCTTTGCCCCATGTACCTACGATGTTTATCGCAATAAGCTATTTCTATAAATTTTCTTCCGGTCTCATTATAGGTCTCCTAATTAATTAATTAGTGATTAGGCAATTAAAAATATCAAGAACAATAATAAACACTCAACATAAAGCAATAAACTTTTAGAGAATGAATCTCTGAAAGCAAAAATAAATAAGAGTTATATTAAACTAGAATTAGTAATTTCATAGCCTTAACAAAAAAAATTCAAACATAATTGAAAATAAATTAATAGAACATATTGGTTCTGGCATAATAGAAGAACAAAAATAAAGAAATATAAAACTAGAAAATAAAACACAATTGAAGATGTCTCAGATCTTCATGTTCTTCTATATTTTCTTCTTCTTCTAATTGTAACCTCCAAGCATACCTTCACCAATAATAAAAACTGAGACCTAAAATAAAACCTGAACCTAAAATATTTTTTCTTCTTTTTTTCTTTTCTCGGCTCGGCTGCAAATCAGCCTTCGGGCTATGTGAACAAGCTCTCCCAATGCTTCTTTATATATAATATATAATATGTATATAAGAGGCAATTGCCTCTTTTTTCCTTTTTTTTTTTTTTTTTCTTTTTCTTCTTCTTTTGTTTTCTGATTCCCACACCACACAAGACAATTGGGCACAAATTGAATTAAGGTAGTTGACATGTGCGCCACATGTCACGACAAGATTGAAGCTAGACTGAAAGTGGGCAACGTGGCAAAATCCGGTTGGAAGAAAAGTTGGGCGCACATATACATGCTAGAGCTACCAAACACCGAATCAACATTGCTGAGGAGTGCTTTGACCAAACCCTGACCTAGATCTCGAATCTCGGCCCCTATCCCGACCTCGGTCCCTAATCCCGACCCCAACTTTAGTTTCGAATCTCGATCCCGACCTCAACCCCGTCGCGAATCCCAATCATGACCCTGGTTTTGAATTTCAACCCCGATCAATGTCTCGAATCCCAACCCAAACCTTGGTCCTTAATCCTAACCCTGGCCTAGACCTTAACCCCAATCTCAAATCTCAACCTGACCCCTACCCCTGTCTTAAATCTTAACCCTGACACCGACCCCAAATCCTGACCGCGACTCTGGTCTCTAATCCTGACTTCGACCCCGACCTTAGACCCTAGTTCCAAATCTTAATCTTGATTCGGGCATTAAATCCCGACCCTAACCTCAAATCCCGACTCAGACTCCAATCTCAATCCTGACCCTAAACCCCAGCCTCGAATCTTATTCTAAAACTTCAATTTCTATGTCAATTTATAATATATTTTAAATATTTGATTGGTTTATTAATACAAACTTTTAGTTTAAATTATACAATAATGTCTAATACGGAGGTTTTTCGTCGTATTTGATATCATGACCTATATTGTGTTAATTTTTTATTCCGTATTAAATAGTACAATACATAGATGTCACTAAATATTATATTACTTTTAAATACTATTATATAGAGTGTTAATATAGCATACCAAACGTGCTCTTAGAGAATTGGATTGGATTATATTGTAATAGATACGATAAAATTTTAGCTAATCTAATTTATGTTTGGCATTGTGTTATTTAGATAGGGGCCTTTTTGTAATTTTTTTTAATTTAAGGTTAATTTGTTATTTTTTAAAATTTAAGGGGCAAAAATATAATCATAAATATATTTTTGTTACATAAAAATTATACTTTGGGCTCTCCTTTTTTGAAAAAATTATAATTGGGCCCCAAATTTTTATAAATTTTTACAATGGGTTCTTGAAAATTTTCACAATATAACAAAGGTTATGTTTAATCTCATGCTTTAGCAATGGATTGTCTACTCCCTTTTAAGGGGATTTATGCATGGATTGGAGAGCTTCTCTAATCTAATCATTTAAAATTTTTCGCTAAACAAAGTATTAAAATTTTAATTCAATCCAATCATTCTTAATCCTACGCTATCCAATCCTCTCTAATCTTACATACCAAATATGTCTCAAGAGTCAAGAGAAGAGACGTAAAACTTTCCTTCTTTTTTCTCTTTCTTTTTTTTTTTCTTTTTTCCTCTCATAAAATTCGATTTTTTGTGTTCAACATTAAAAACGAGATTTTAAATTAGCACACAAGGATAGAAGATTTCAACCCAATCTGAAAAGGGTTTTTTTTCCCCCCAAGGTGGTCCAGAATTATGCACCATTATTCGGTTCAATGGATATATTTTGGTGGGACATATTGAATAATTTATGAGAAAAATAATATATGATTATGAGCTACGCGTGGCAGGCTCTCCTAGAAGCAGGACTTGGGATTTTTAAATATCTCTCAAATCCAACATTTTTGTTGGATATGTTCCTACAATACTTGATTTATTTTAGTGTAGCATTTAATTTTATCGATACTAAATCACATTTATTGAGCATTATACCAAAATAAATTAGGTATTATACAAATATGCAAAAGATGTTGTCATATTGAATAAAAAAAATGTTACCAGGACTAGTCAAATATCCGGACATTTCCTATTTTTATAATTACTATTATTAAATTTTTGCTACTGCATATTATTCTATTATACTCTGTTAGTCTTAATTAAGGTTCTGATTGCATCAGAATAATAATAAAAATAAAGGAATCAGCAGCTTCAGCTAGAGCTCGATAGAGTCAGCCAAAGGACTTGTCACACTTCACCACCGCACAAGCTGAGATCAAAATTGGAAAGAAGAAGAACAAATATATGGATAAGATCAAAGGCCAGACAAGGTTGCCGAATTTCGCGATCCCAAAACGATATGATCTTCATCTGAATACTGATCTCTCTGCTTGTACCTTTTCTGGAACTGTTCTTATTGATCTTACAGTCGTTGAATCCACCAAGTTTCTTGTTCTGAATGCTCTTGAGCTTCGTGTTCATCATGTTTGCTTCAAAAGCTCTTTCAACCAAGTAACACTCTGTCTCTTTCTTCATCATATCACATATTTATTACATATGTATCTTCTTGTTTTGATCATTCAGTTCTTCTTGGCTCTATATACATATATATATATATATTTATTTATTTATTTTTGTTTTTAATTTTTTAAAGCAGGAATACCAGCCGAGCGATGTCGTTCTGGACGGCGAGGATGAAATACTTGTTTTGGTATTTGAGGAAGCGCTTACTGTTGGCGAAGGAGTTTTGAGGATTGAGTTTTCTGCAGTCCTTAATGACTACTTGAAAGGCTTCTACAAATGGTGTCCTTATTTTATCATATTTTTATTTGAAGTAAAAGACCAGTAAAAAGAAAAAGGTTCTTCTTTTTTTTTTTTTTAACTTTATTATTTGTGATTTTCATGATGTACTTACTTGGATGGAGAGGAGAAGAAAAACATGGCAGTTACTCAGTTTGAAGCTGTAGATGCAAGGCGGTGTTTTCCATGCTGGGATGAACCTGCTTTTAAGGTAATTAAATGAACCCTTCTTTTTGTTTAATTATTTGCTAAAACAACTTTGAAATGTTTAATTTGATCAAACAATGGCGATGTAATTGCATTATAGTATTCTTGTTTAAACATTCTCAATTTTTTGCAGGCCACATTTAAGATAACACTAGATATACCGCAGGAGCTGATGGCCTTGTCCAACATGCCAATTGTTGAAGAAAGGCTTGATGGAAAGGTCAAAACTGTCTACTTTGAGGAGTCTCCTATAATGTCAACCTATCTAGTGGGTGTTGTCGTCGGTCTATTTGATTACATTGAAGACGTAGCAGCTGATGGTATACGTTTATATAAGCTAGAGAGACACATTTCCTGTGAATTGTAGTGATTTTTTATATAGACAATTCTGTGGTAAGGCACAATAAAATTATCTTACTGGTGCTGTCAAATCATAGGAAAACCATATTATAATTTAATCTAATAGAGATCTGACAGTAAATAGTAGTGCAGTATCTGTAAATTTCTTCCTTCCCTACTAAAGAATTCTTCTTCCTTTACTTGGTTTTTACATTAGAATTTTTGAACTCTGCCGCAGGGGTTAAAGTTCGCGCGTATTGCCCTGTTGGGAAAAATGACAAAGGGCAGCTTGCTTTAGATGTTGCAGTCAAGACTCTTGAGCTATATACCAAGTAAGTTATTTTTTTCCACATGTTTGTTTTGACTTGATTTGCAGAGTTGTACATGTAGAGTCCGTTTGGGAGGTGAGTTTGAACCAAAGGTTTGAGGTTAAAACACTGTACCAACCTTGGTTGCATTGTAGCAATTTTGGTTCAAACTCATTTTCCAAACGGACTACTAACGTGTTTTATGCAGACATGTGGTTAATGAACCTCTATTTATTTATTTATTTATTTGTGGTGTCATCTAGGTAGTTCTCAATGCCTTACCCGCTGCCGAAGCTTGACTTGGTTGCAGTTCCTGAATTTTCAGCTGGGGCAATGGAGAATTATGGGTTGATTGTGTACCGTGAGAATGAATTGCTTTATGATCCTTTGCATTCAACAACTGCTAGGAAACAAAGAGTAGGTCTAAAGATCATATTATTTTTGAACTTACATAAGAAAAGAACTAACTGCATTTTTCTATTGAACTTATTGAACTCTCTCTCTCTCTCTCTCTCTCTCTGCTGTTTACCTTGTCAGAATGCAATAGTGGCAGCACATGAAGTAGCTCATCAGTGGTTTGGCAACCTGGTGACAATGGAATGGTGGACTCATTTGTGGCTTAACGAGGGTTTTGCAACATGGGTAATTTTGAGTTTTTTTTCAACTTTTTAACCTTCTGTTATTTAAAAGATATATTTTTCAACTCAAACAATAGCCGCTTTTGTAACTATGATTTGTCTGTTTGGTTTTGTTACTTGCCAGGTAAGTTACATGGCAATTGATATGTTGTTTCCCGAGTGGAAAATATGGACTCAATTTCTTGACTTCCATAGTGATGGTCTACGCATGGATGCACTTGAACAATCTCATCCAATTGAGGTAAAGTACACAAGCATGCCCTTCACTTCATGCCTTTTGAACAACTTAACCAACAGCCAAACTGCTAAATTTTTACTACAGAGATTTGACATCCTTCAGTTCTTATTTGCTAAGCTGATTGGCATATTCTTCAGGTGGAGATACACCATGCTCGCTCCATCGAGCAAATTTTTGACGCTATCAGCTATAACAAAGGGTCGGCGCTCATCCGAATGCTGCAGAGTTATCTTGGAGATGAGTTATTTCAGGTTTGAAAGTTGATGTCTTTGAGTACTCATGGGCTGGCCTTCTCTGCACAAGATTGTTTGAGTTGAGTGGCTCCATTTTTCAAGCAGAAATCCCTGAGTACATACATTAATATATATGCGGGAAAGAATGCGAAGACTGAAGATTTATGGAGAGTTCTTTCTGAGGAATCTGGTGTTAAAGTTGAATCACTGATGGATGCTTGGACCAAGACAAAAGGATACCCTGTTATCTCTGTAAAAGCTAATGGTCATACATTAGAATTTAAGCAGGTATGAGTTGATTGATAGAATAAATATTTAATGTTTATATATATATATATATATATATATATATATATAATTTTAGCAATTGAATTAATTTTCATTTCATTTAAATGATCAGATATCACCTGATAGACAACAACCTATATAAACATATATATAAAAGATGTGTGTTTGTGTGTGATTTGTGGTTATATTATCTGCAGGCATATAACATAGTTTCATTTGCAGTCACAGTTTCAGTCATCTGGATTACATGGTGATGGAAAATGGATTATTCCAATAACCTTGGCAGTTGGTTCATATGAAAAACGCAAGAATTTTCTTCTGGAAGCTAAATTTGGAGAAGTAGACATCTCTGATCTGGCTCATTCTCCTGATGGAAATTCTAGTTCGCCGAATGAAAAAATCGAAGAGCGACTTGGAGAGCATTTATGGATCAAAGTTAATGTTGATAAAAGTGGTTTCTACAGGGTACATTATGATGATAATCTGGAAGCTAGACTGAGAAAAGCAGTAGAGAACAAAAGTTTGTCAGCTATGGATAAATTTGGTAACCACCTTTTACCAATAACAGAATCTTAACTAGATAGGACTTTCTTATCCCGTTGTGTGTGTTGTGTTGTTCTACAAGAAGTTTAGGACAGGAGAGAATTAATCTTGAGAAGTGTTCCTCGAGAGAATAGTCCCACTCCAGACTACAAATTCTCTTTCCAGACACCAGTTACTTTTAAATATGAATGAATCAATCTCCTTTAATTTCATGGCAAGCAATTGTATGATACGCCAATCTGTTATTAGCTTCCTAATTCTCTCAAAAACTTAAGCTTTCTGAAACATATTAACGACCATACAAGACTGACAAGTTTAGTGAGTGCAGATTTGAACTTAGGACCTCATATTCTGATACCATGTTAGTTTATCAATTCTCTCCAAAACTATTCTTTGCTTGTTTGCTCTTGATTCTTTGCCATTATGTTCACTGACACATATAACGAATCACCTTTGGTTTCATGTCAGGCATTTTAGATGATGCATACGCTCTTTGTGTATCTGGCGAACGGGCACTGTCATCTTTGCTTTCCATTATTGAAGTGTACAAAAAAGAGCTCGACTATGTTGTTCTGTCAAAACTCATTGGAGTAAGTAGAAACATTTCATTTTTCTTTATCTCCAATTCCATCGATAACTTGCTGCAATATGACATGTAACAGATTTGCTACGAGGTAGTGGAGATTGTGAGCGAAGCCATTCCGGATGTAACAAATGAGCTGAAACAATTCTTTATTAATCTCCTCTTGTTTCCAGCAGAGTAAGAAGAATTCTATATTAATACGAAAATAATACTGGCCCGCCTTATAAAAGCTTAAACTTTTGGGGGGAATTAATAAACTAATACAACATTAAAAAGAGGAATACTTTCATTGCATGTTAGGTTTTTTATATGTTTCATGGTTACAACTAGACGTTCAAGTGTCACATGTAAGGAGCATCAAAGTATAAAGTTAATGAAGAGGTTAAGCGTTTGAGAGAATTGGTAAACTAATAGTATACAACATGTTGTGCCAAAGATCTATATGATAAAGCTCACTCTTTTGCGTTTTGCGTCTAAAATGGTTGGTTATGCAGAAAATTAGGTTGGGAAGCAATACCTGGAGAGAGCCACTTCAACAGACTATTGAGGGGAGAAGTCTTCCAGGCCTTGGCATTTTTGGGACATGAAGAAACCCACAGAGAAGCATTACAACGATTTCAGTCATTTTTGAATGACCAAAACACACCACTTCTTTCAGCTGATACAAGAGACGTAATAACTATTAAGCCCTTTTGTGATAATATATTTATTTCTAGGCCTTATAAGAAAAGTTGATTTTGAGAAGTGGCTTATTTGTTCTTTAGGCTGCTTATATAGCCGTTATGAGGAACTGTAGCAGCTCAAACAGGGAAGGGTTTGAATCCATGTTAGAGGTTTATAGAGGACCAAATACGGTACTTCAAGTGAAGGAACGCATTTTACGTAAGATTTATGTGCCCACTTTCTCCTCTCTTCTTTGTTGGTCGCTTTTAAATTTTTGTTGTCATTTACACGTTTTTATAGCCCTATTTGGTTTCGTTCTCAAAATTTTTTAAAATGTTTTACACATTTTTTGAAGCAAAAAATTTTAAAAACACTTTTAGCATAATTCCCAAAAAATTTCTATTTTTCAAAACAAAAATATTTTCACCTGTTTTAAAAACTTCTCCTGTTCATTTTCGTTTTACATTTTGTTTTCCACTTGTCTTACTCATTGTCTTCTTTTCATTTTTTACTTTTGCCTGTTTTCTCTATTGTCGTTTTCAAGTTTTATGGTCTTTTTTTGTGTGCGTAGTTGTAGTCATTTTTTTCTCTCGTTTATTTTTGATTTTGTTTTTACTCGTTTCCCATTTTCTTATTTTTCTTTTTCGTTGCTTTTTTTTTTTTTACTCCTTTGTTGTCGTTCTCTGTCTTCCATCGTCCTTATTCATTTTTGTTGTCTTTTGATGTCGTTTGAGATCTTGTTCTTGTTTTTCGTTTGACCTGTTCCCTATCTGTCCTCGAGTTACCACCGTCCTTTTTTTTCTTTGCTTTTGTCCTTTTTTTTTAATTTTTTTTTCCTTTGTCTTCTTTTTACTGTTTTGTAATTTATCCATTCATCTATAATCATCGTTTGTCCTCGTCTGTCATAAACTTATTTTTCCATCTTTAATTTGTTAGCATTTTTGTTATTTTCTTCTTCTTTATGTTTTGCTTTCATGTTTTATTGTGGTTTCAAAGCTTTATAACCATCATATATATAATATATATATGTGTGTGTAAAGGGCGTTTCAGAGTTTTGGTCCCCCCATTTCGTTCTTCTGTTGTTTTCTCTCTCAATTTGTCGTATTGAACATGTCATGTCGTTTTTACGCCTTGTTGTCGTTTCAGGTTTTATTGCTGTTGCTGCTTTGTTTGCCTCACGTGTCTGTCAATTTCGTTATCAAAATCCAATTTTATCCGTGTTTTATGTTATTGTCGTTTACATTATCTTTTTCTTGTCGTTTTTTCACTTCGGACTTGAACAGGTTGGTTGGCATCGTGTCCAGACCTGGATATAGTTGTTGAAATTCTAAACTTTCTCGTGTCCGATGAGGTAATATATTTCTTTGCGCAAATTATCAACTTTTAGCAGCCTTGATCTCTTTGCCACTAGTGTACGAAATTGTCCATGTTCAGGTCCGGGATCAGGATATTGTATATGGACTTTCTCGTATAAGCTTTGAGTGCCGTGAAATTGCATGGAGATGGTTGAAGGTATGATGTAATGTACTCTTCCGGTATCAACATCAATGACAATTATATATATATATATATATCTATATGTATATAATGATATAAATGTGCAGGAGAAGTGGGACCTGATATTAGCAAGATATGGTACTGGAATGCTACTCACCCACTTCATTACCGGCATTGTCACTCCAGTAAGCAATTGATTAGCCAGCCTATCTTGAGGTTTATAATTTTATACATGTGCAAGGACCATGCATTTATCCACACATATATACATAAAACAAATTGACCTTGATTCTTAATAAGTAATAATCTACATCACTTCTGCTTCTATCATGTAACAAAGAATTATTTTGTTTTTTTTTTTTTTTTTTTTTTTTTTCAAAATGATATGAAGCAAGAAATACTAGCTATAGTTAATTTTGCAAGTGTTATTCTGCTACTTACGCAGCTTTGCAGCGATGAACGGGCTGAAGAAGTTGAAACATTTTTCGCAGACCGCACGCATCCTTCAATTGCTATGACTTTAAAGAAAAGCCTTGAGCGCATGAGGATCAAAGCTAGGTGGGTTCACAACATTAGGGAAGAACAGCACTCTCTTCCAAACCTACTTATGCAATTAGCTGCTGCTACAAAATGATCATAAAGTTTTATGTATTCAACTTCTATTACTTTTCGAAAAAGAAGAGAAGAAGTTATGTACTGAAATTTCAATATAACTCATCCACCAAACATGCGTGCATATGTGTGTGTATGTACTGCAAAGTACAAACATATATATTATATTTCGATGGCTCTAATTAACAGGCAGTATTTCATCTCTAGTGTTAGTTGTATCCTGGTTTCTGCAGCATTTGGAATCGCTTGATATGATCATGTCGTATTTCTCTCCCAGACTGCTAATTCTTTTGTGGACTTGTAGCATTGTTGGCCTTTGAATTGGAAATGGCTGCACACACTGAGCTGCTACTCTTAGGATCTCCATGATCTCATCATCATATCCTTGTCCACATAAATATTCATCAATGGCATTGTCGAGAACACAATTAGGGCTAGCTGAAACATGAGTAACCCATTCCACCAAGTTATTGTAAGGACTACTAGTGGTAGAACTGGCATTGATAGCTTCCTTCCATGCGAGCAGCTCAAGAAGCACAATTCCAAACTTTAAGCACATCCTCTTTAACAAAATCTGATTCCCACACTCCACTATTCACAAGGAAACTGGAATCATCATCATTCGCATACTTGAACATCACCCCTCGGTGATTCGAAATGATTGTTTTGCCAAAATTGGATATCTTAGACTCGAACTGATTGTCTAGTAAGATAGATTTGGAGCTTATCTCGCCATGGACTACGCGAAAATCACAATTGTGATGGAGCCATGATAAGCCTTTCGGAAGCCCATTGGCAATTTTGAGCCTCAGAGGCCATTCTAGGAATCTTTTAGCCTTGTCTTGTGCAGGGCGAAACCAATCATGGAGGCTCCCATTTGACATGTACTTGTACACCTAGAGCATTTGGTTCTTCTCAGTGCAGAAGCCCAACAAAGGGACAATGTCGTGGTGTTTCAGTCTAGCCAAAGCCAAAAGCTCAGATAAAAATCGGCTGTTGAATTGTGGGGTGTCATTTGACCTCTTGACTGCAAGAAACCAACCGCTCTGAAGAGTGGTCTTGTACATTGTCCCTCTCTTTCCCATTCCTATGACATTGCCCACGCTGAAATTGTTTGTTGCCCTACAGAGTTCCTCCAAGCTTATCATATTAACTAATCTTTCCAGCCCGGGAATCTCTAAAATATTGACATCAGAATTATTGCTCATGAACGCTTCGATTGAAGTTAGGCTTAAAATTGGGATTCAACTTATAAGGGGTTCAAAATCCAGGTGTGAATATTAAACATGGGGTATAAAGTACAAAATGAAAAACTTTCCATCATAACATAATATTCTAAATACGCAAAGAGATGCAAAATTAAGCCATATAAATGTACCTCGTTGTTGTCATTTAAAGTAGGACAGTGAAATAGTTCGTCAGGTTCTTTTTTGGTTCTGAGCCAGTATTGCAGCCTGTGAAGGACCATAGTTTTCTTTATGTTCTTCAGTTGCAGCCAAGAGAAAGACAATGATATGAATAACCGCAGATGAAACCACATAACTAATTGTAAATCCAGTTTTGAATGGAATCCAATATCGTCTCATGCTTGTGGGCTAAGCAAGGCTCTAAAGGCCTGCCGCAGGGTTCTGGATTGTTTGCATAGCTGTCTTTCACGATCTCTCCCCTAGGGAAATCAGGAACTGGCCCTGACAAGAGATTGTTCGACACGTTAAACTGTTTTAGCCTGCTAAGCAAACCAAGTTCCTTAGGCAAATTACCCGTGAATCGGTTGTGATCAAGCTTTTAGGACATTTAGATAAGTACAATTTGCTAGGCTCTTGGGGATTTCATCCGAAAAGTTGTTCCTAGAGAGATCATGTAACACCCGTATTTTTAACGGGCATAATTTTGTAAAATTTAATGAATAAAATGTGACTATTTAAAATTACTAAGTTGTTTATGATCATTTAAAAAAAAATACCATTTTAGTATTTTCTTACCAAGTCTTCCTAAGAAACATTCAAAACTTACCAACACTTACTTCTACAAATCTTGTCTCCCTAAATTATTGCTCAATTATATAGACTTCTTCTCATTTTGCTAAAGGTATCCGAAGGGGACATTGAATTATTTTCCGTCAATTCATAGAAGACATGGAGATATTTCTCAACCACCTAATTAATTATTTCCTTATCTTCTTCTATAATTCACTCCAATTATCCCCTCAATTATGTTGGCATTATTTGCTAAAAGTCTTCATGGGAGACAAGATGATATTTTCCTTTAAGACTCTTTTGTTTCTTCTTACAACTTTTCCCCGTAAACATCTCATTCCTCTTAAGCATTTTGATATCTTTTTATTTAACTATCACCACCTTCTTCTCTAGTTCTCATTCTCTCCCTTCTCACTTCAAATTTCTAACTAAAGACATAGAGCACAAAGCTCTCTTTGTGGCCAAGACAATTATAATTCCCAACGATGATCGAGGCGGTTTTAAAGTTAATTCAAGCTTGATTGATAACCCAAACTTTGGTGCTTTTCAAAGAAGTTTTGAGGTAGGTTTTCTTTAATCTAAACTTAGTTTTTAGTATGCATTTTCTCCATGTTTAATGCATAAAAATACTTTAATGGCACTAGTAGACGGGTTTACACATAACTCACTTATGAATGTGATTATACGTTGTGCTTTAGTTTTAATTGTCCTTATGCATGCCTTAGGGTCAAGGATGTGTGGAGCTAACGTTAATTGATTCCAGGATTAAAAGATTGTTGATAAGCTTGAAAGGTAGGGATTCTATTACTCATTTTTGTGAGGTTTTTATAGAATTAAAATTGATTGTTTTGCCGCAATATATATATATCTATGTTGAACTGATATTATATGAGTATCACATATGAAACTATGACATGGACTCGTCTTGTATTGTACGGCGAGGAACATAATGAATTGACACATGTTATAAATTGAGAACATGGTTAGGAAAACTGACTCTATTAATAATGATTTAATATAGAGAAATGGTGAGACATGAAGAGGGCGGCGGTTACGTCCTTGGGCATGAATACCCAAAAAGGTAAAATAGGGGGAAGGTGATGACGCTTCCTTGGGTTGAAAGTCCCAAAACACACTGTACAGGAATTGATTTGGTGAGGACTCGGGGCTTGATGTCCCCTCACCGGAACACCCTTGGAATGTTTATGGGGTGATCAAGTGCGCCCATTTGGGTTTCGATGAGTTGAGTGATACTCAATTTAACATGGATACCTAGGAACAATGATGATTGGTAATATTTGTATAAATGTGTAATTATGACACTTGGTAATGATTAACTACGGTATCCATAAGATGTGATCATAATAAACCTCATAATCTGGAATATGATGTAACCTACTAACCATGCAGTTTTTAATGTGGTAATGGATAAACCATAAGGTGAGTCATGATTTCCCTACTGGGCATGTCGATGCTCATCCCTATCATATCTTCATATCTCAGGTGGAACTCAGTGCAACATATTTGAAGAGGAATAAACGAAAACAATCCTGCTGTTTTCGTGTTAGAAGACCCTGTTTAATTACAACTTATCTACAACATGTAAGAGTTGTATTATTTTTTTTTATGGCTGTGTTAAGTTATTTGGGAATTGTACTATGGTGATGATGACTGTAATTATATATATTTGGTGCTACACTAAAAACTGTGGTTTGTATTTAAAACGTTTATTTTTATTTTTCTTGTTGTTTAAAGACCCATGGGCATTGTTTAATTGATTTAAATAATATAAAATTTAAAATTATTTTTATTTATTTAAAACTGTTAACCCCCACATAGGGGTGTTACAGAATTTTTGGTATCAGAGCCTAGGTTCGATTAACCTAGGGGGTATAGCACCACCTTAAAAATTAATCTTTGGGAATGGTTTTAAAGTTAGGTGTTAATGTCATCATCATTTGGTACTGATCCTAGTTAAATTTTCGCAGCCAGTAGAAACTATGCCACCAAGACGTCAAATGCAATCGTCTGAGCTGTCACAACCGGTTGAACATGCTCAAGAAGTTGAGCAACCGGAACCGATGGAACAAGCTCAAGAAGATGAGCAACTACGACATGCAACACAATCCCCGCCAGCTGCACTAGAAGTAAATAATTTAGGACAAATTCTTCAAGCATTACAAAATGTGCAAAGACCTGTGGAGGTTCGTGATCCCGAACAACGACATCTAACTCTGTTGAAGGAGTTTATGAAGCAGAAACCACCCACATTTAGTGGAGAACCTAACCCGGTCATAGCAGAACAATGGCTAAAGGCAGTCAAAAAGAAGTTGGACACCTTGAGGATTCCACGGGAGTATTGGGTTAGCTTTTCAACATATATATTTGAGGGTAAAGCCGAAGAATGGTGGGATCTTCAGAAAGACGACTATGACGTGCCGAATCTTACATGGGAGCAGTTCGAAACCATTTTTCGCAACACCTATATTCCTCAGAGCCATAGGCAAGCAATGATGCGAGAATTTGAAAACCTGGTGCAGGGAGATACAACAGTTGCTGAATACCATGCTCGATTTATAGAATTGTCTCGCTACAATCCCGGGGCTGTATCGGATCCAATGGCGAGATGCGAAAAATTTAGAAATAACCTGAGGCCGAAAATCAGACAAATGATAGCTGCTGTTCCATCAACAGATTTTCTTGATCTTGTAGCTGCGGCACAGCGGGCAGAGACAGAACTAAATAACTCCTATGGAGAGTATAAGGGTTCTGGTGGGCGTCAAAGGAAAATAAGTAAGAAAGAGAAGTCACAAGGGCAAGTCATTCAGCATAGTGGAGTGACTATTGGTGGTGGATCTTCTGGTAGTGGTCGTTTCCAACCGTATGCTTGTCATAACTGTGGACAAGTGGGACATCTGAGGAGAAATTGCCCTAACCGCCCTACACAATCATCCTTTGCACCAAGGCCACAAGGAAGTCATTTTGGCTCCACTGTTTGGGGAGGGAGTCAAAATCGTGGAGCGCCTCAGCAAAACACTCCAGCTTCCCAAGTCTCAGTAACTCAACCTCGAGGGTTCCAGCCTCAGTACAACTATCAACAGCGGCCACAGGGTTCCAATTTTTATGCTAATCAGAACTTCCAACCGACTCCACAAGGCTCAGTGAATCAAAGGCCATATTTTTCTGGGAGAAATAATAATAAGGCTAGTAGTAGCCAAGGAAACCGAGGAAAAAGTGATAAAGGAAAAGCACCAGCACAAGCTTATGCAATTACGGCTACAACTGGACAAGGAAAACAGGCTGATCACTCAGTTGTAGACGGTATGATTCACGTGTCTCATTCTTGGGCTCATGTATTATTTGACACTGGTGCCACTCATTCATTTATATCTATGTTATTTGCTTCCGTACTACAATTAGAAACTGAGACATGTAGTTCATCATTAACCCTTAGTACACCAATGGGCGGGATAGCTGAAGTATCCATAATTTGTAAATCAGTGTGTATTGTTATAGGAGAACATAAACTATCGGCTGACCTATATGTAATAACTATGACAGAGTTTGATGTAATCTTAGGAATGGATTGGCTAACTAAATACCAGGCAATAGTAGATTGTCATAGGAAACGTGTCTCTTTATTCACCAAGAATGGGCAAGTCATCGAATTTCAGGCAAAAACAGGAACAGTGACGCCAGCCCCGGTGCTAAAGGCTTGTATTGGAGGACGAAGGAATTTCACCAATCTTGGGACGATCTTTGCTTCAGATGGAGAACTAAAGAAGAGTGACCTATCCTCTCACACTCCTGTGGTGGACGAATTTTCAGATGTTTTTCCAGATGAATTGCCCGGACTTCCGCCTGATAGAGAAATTGAGTTTGTCATCGACTTAACTCAAGGAGCAGCGCCTGTTTCTATTGCCCCGTATCGAATGGCACCTGCTGAGAAAGTGGAATTGAGGAAGCAGTTGGACGAATTACTGGAAAAAGGATTTATTCGACCAAGTACATCACCTTGGGGAGCTCCAGTACTTTTTGTGAAGAAACATGACGGATCGTTGAGGCTCTGTGTCGATTATCGCCAGCTTAATCGATTGACTATCAAGAACAAGTACCCTCTACCCCGAATTGATGAGTTGTTCGATCAGTTAGGAGGATCTTGCTATTTCTCAAAGATTGACTTACGATCCGGATATCACCAACTGAAGATAAGAGAAGAGGACATTCCAAAGACAGCTTTTCGGACTCGCTACGGTCATTTTGAGTTTCTTGTCTTGCCTTTCGGGTTGACTAATGCACCAGCGGCTTTCATGGACTTGATGAACCGTGTCTTTCGACCGTACTTAGATCAATTTATCATTGTTTTCATAGATGATATCTTGATCTATTCGAAAAACGAAGAAGAACATGCTGAGCATTTGAGGATCGCTCTACAAACGTTGAGAGAACATGGTCTTTATGCAAAAAGAGAAAAATGTGATTTCTGGATGACGAAGGTCAAGTTCCTTGGACACGTTGTCTCTGAAGAAGGCATCTCAGTGGACCCCTCCAAAATTGAAGCAGTGCTAAATTGGGAACGACCAAAGAACGTGTCGGAGATTCGAAGTTTCCTCGGACTAGCTGGATACTATCGACGCTTCGTAGAGAATTTTTCAAAGATTGCTTCTCCATTAACAAAACTCACAAGGAAGAATGTCAAGTTCGTGTGGGATGATAAATGTGAAGAAGCATTTGAGGAACTGAAACGAAGACTCACTAGTGCACCTGTGCTGATCATACCTAACAACGAGGAGCCTTACACAGTATACACTGATGCCTCAGGAAACGGTTTGGGTTGTGTGTTAATGCAGCATGGACGAGTAGTTGCCTACGCCTCACGCCAGTTGAAACCCCATGAGAGGAACTACCCCACACATGATCTTGAGTTAGCTGCTGTGGTTTTCGCACTCAAAATTTGGAGATGTTATCTATATGGCGCAAAGTTCGAGCTATATTCAGATCATCAAAGTCTGAAATATTTGTTTACTCAAAAGGATCTCAATCTAAGGCAACGAAGATGGACTGAGTACATGGTGGACTATGACTTTAGTATCCAATATCATCCTGGAAAAGCAAATGCCGTGGCAGATGCTCTAAGTCGTAAGAACAACGGACGTATAGCCAGTTTAGCATTGGAAGATTGGAGACGAGTCACTATCGCCGACTTCAACTTGCAATATTATGAAGATAACGAGAGAGCTTTCTTATTCAATGTGATAGCAACTCCTACGTTAATTCAGAAAGTAAAACAAGGACAATGGCACGATGAAGGATTACGTAGGGTTTGGAAACAAATACAAAATGGAGAACAACTGGATGGATGGCAGATTGAGCCAGAAGGATTTTTACTTTACAAAGGAAGATTAGTTGTTCCAGAGGATCCATATCTCAGGCATGCGGTGCTAGATGAGGCTCACCGTTCAAAGTTTACTATTCATCCTGGAAGCACAAAAATGTATATGGATCTAAAACGACAATACTGGTGGCGAGGAATGAAACGAGATGTAGCAACCTTTGTCTCTAAGTGCATGACGTGCCAACAGGTTAAAGCGGAACATCAAAAGCCTGGAGGCGAGTTGAGGAGCTTACCTATTCCAGAATGGAAGTGGGATCATGTGACAATGGACTTTGTTACTGGATTTCCTAAGACTCAAATAGGGCATGACGCCGTTTGGGTAATTGTAGATCGTTTAACTAAGACAGCCCACTTCATCCCAATCAGAACTAATTATAGTGTCTCAAAATTATGTCAATTGTACGTGGAAAAGGTAGTGACATTGCATGGAGTGCCAATGTCAATAGTTTCCGATAGAGATACACGTTTCACGTCGAAATTTTGGAGAGGATTGCAGAGGGCCTTGGGAACTCAATTGAATTTTAGTACAGCTTTTCATCCTCAAACAGATGGACAATCTGAACGTGTCATTCAGATTCTCGAGGATATGCTTCGGGCTTGTGTGCTGGACTTTGGAACAAATTGGGCTGCACAGCTGCCATATGTTGAATTCGCATATAACAACAGTTACCAAGCAAGTATTAGAATGGCTCCATATGAGGCCTTATATGGTAGACCTTGTAGATCTCCATTGTGTTGGGCTGAAAAGGAAGAGCGTCTTGAACTTGGGCCTCAGTTTATCAGAGAAACAACGGACAAGATCCAGATTATTCGCGAACGTCTTCAGACAGCTCAAAGTCGACAAAAGAGTTATGCAGATAAGAGGAGGCGACCTTTAGAGTTCATGATCGGAGACTTTGTGTTCTTAAAAGTGAAACCAAAACGAGGTGTATCTCGATTTGGTGTTAAAGGAAAGTTAGCACCAAGGTATACAGGACCGTTTGAGATTGTGGAACGCATTGGAACGTTGGCATACCGTTTAGACCTACCACCACAATTGTCTCATGTACATAATGTGTTTCATGTATCGATGTTGAGAAAGTATGAACCCGACCCTTCACATGTGATCATGTGGACAGATGTGCCAATTCAAGGAGATACGAATTATGAAGAAATTCCAGTTCAAATACTGGATCATGAAATAAAATTATTACGTCGTCGTGGAATTCCTCTGGTGAAAGTGATGTGGCAACACCATGATGTGGAGGAAGCCACATGGGAACTTGAATCTGAAATGAGAGAAAAGTACCCACATTTGTTTTAACATTGTAATCAGCGTACGAAATTTCGAGGACGAAATTTTTATAGGAGGGGAGAGTTGTAACACCCGTATTTTTAACGGGCATAATTTTGTAAAATTTAATGAATAAAATGTGACTATTTAAAATTACTAAGTTGTTTATGATCATTTAAAAAAAAATACCATTTTAGTATTTTCTTACCAAGTCTTCCTAAGAAACATTCAAAACTTACCAACACTTACTTCTACCAATCTTGTCTCCCTAAATTATTGCTCAATTATATAGACTTCTTCTCATTTTGCTAAAGGTATCCGAAGGGGACATTGAATTATTTTCCGTCAATTCATAGAAGACATGGAGATATTTCTCAACCACCTAATTAATTATTTCCTTATCTTCTTCTATAATTCACTCCAATTATCCCCTCAATTATGTTGGCATTATTTGCTAAAAGTCTTCATGGGAGACAAGATGATATTTTCCTTTAAGACTCTTTTGTTTCTTCTTACAACTTTTCCCCGTAAACATCTCATTCCTCTTAAGCATTTTGATATCTTTTTATTTAACTATCACCACCTTCTTCTCTAGTTCTCATTCTCTCCCTTCTCACTTCAAATTTCTAACTAAAGACATAGAGCACAAAGCTCTCTTTGTGGCCAAGACAATTATAATTCCCAACGATGATCGAGGCGGTTTTAAAGTTAATTCAAGCTTGATTGATAACCCAAACTTTGGTGCTTTTCAAAGAAGTTTTGAGGTAGGTTTTCTTTAATCTAAACTTAGTTTTTAGTATGCATTTTCTCCATGTTTAATGCATAAAAATACTTTAATGGCACTAGTAGACGGGTTTACACATAACTCACTTATGAATGTGATTATACGTTGTGCTTTAGTTTTAATTGTCCTTATGCATGCCTTAGGGTCAAGGATGTGTGGAGCTAACGTTAATTGATTCCAGGATTAAAAGATTGTTGATAAGCTTGAAAGGTAGGGATTCTATTACTCATTTTTGTGAGGTTTTTATAGAATTAAAATTGATTGTTTTGCCGCAATATATATATATCTATGTTGAACTGATATTATATGAGTATCACATATGAAACTATGACATGGACTCGTCTTGTATTGTACGGCGAGGAACATAATGAATTGACACATGTTATAAATTGAGAACATGGTTAGGAAAACTGACTCTATTAATAATGATTTAATATAGAGAAATGGTGAGACATGAAGAGGGCGGCGGTTACGTCCTTGGGCATGAATACCCAAAAAGGTAAAATAGGGGGAAGGTGATGACGCTTCCTTGGGTTGAAAGTCCCAAAACACACTGTACAGGAATTGATTTGGTGAGGACTCGGGGCTTGATGTCCCCTCACCGGAACACCCTTGGAATGTTTATGGGGTGATCAAGTGCGCCCATTTGGGTTTCGATGAGTTGAGTGATACTCAATTTAACATGGATACCTAGGAACAATGATGATTGGTAATATTTGTATAAATGTGTAATTATGACACTTGGTAATGATTAACTACGGTATCCATAAGATGTGATCATAATAAACCTCATAATCTGGAATATGATGTAACCTACTAACCATGCAGTTTTTAATGTGGTAATGGATAAACCATAAGGTGAGTCATGATTTCCCTACTGGGCATGTCGATGCTCATCCCTATCATATCTTCATATCTCAGGTGGAACTCAGTGCAACATATTTGAAGAGGAATAAACGAAAACAATCCTGCTGTTTTCGTGTTAGAAGACCCTGTTTAATTACAACTTATCTACAACATGTAAGAGTTGTATTATTTTTTTTATGGCTGTGTTAAGTTATTTGGGAATTGTACTATGGTGATGATGACTGTAATTATATATATTTGGTGCTACACTAAAAACTGTGGTTTGTATTTAAAACGTTTATTTTTATTTTTCTTGTTGTTTAAAGACCCATGGGCATTGTTTAATTGATTTAAATAATATAAAATTTAAAATTATTTTTATTTATTTAAAACTGTTAACCCCCACATAGGGGTGTTACAGATCAAGACTCGTCACATATGGAAGCACTTTCTGTATGTCGGACGGAATGGTTCCATAAAGCTTGTTGTTGGAAAGGTCCAAACCAGTTAAGCTTGTGCAGTGTTTGATCCCCCTTGGGAAATTGCCCTTGAGGCCCATGCCGGAGAGTCTGACGTTGAGGACCTTGTTCTCATCAGGATGCCAGCACTCTCCCCCTGCAAATTTACAAATGAAACCTTCTGTGTTGTTGTTAAAGTTCCATGAAGAATTCAAGTAACCATAAGGGCCTTCAAGGGAATCCTCTATAGTTTCCAAGCAAAAGATATTGTCCTTTTTTGCATGACTCACGTTGACCAACCCAAGGAACAAGTGGAGCAAAAGAAGAGCTGTACTTATTTTGAGGGCCACATAAATTGGTGTATGTCTTTCGACCGCAATATTTGGTGTGTACATCAAAACAATTTGATGAAAACAAGGTATGGGAGCACATACTAGTAAAGCAAGAAGGATACAAGCGAACCAAAACAAGCAAGCTTTTAAAGTCAAGCAAAGTATACATTTCCAAGTCAATATTATAGCCCATTGGGAACACGCTTATAGCTAGTTACAGCTAGATTTGTCAATGGTCGGAATTTCGAAGGAAATGAGATGAATTAAATTCTTCATATTCCCTGCATATTACACATAAGTTGACTCACAGGTCATGGCGTGCTCTAAAGTCTTAATTTGCTGTGACAATTAATTAGGCAACCATTTCAGCATTCTCTCTAGGGGAGAGAAATCGGTCGCAACTTTTATCACATAAATTAATAGCTTTTTTTACACTACGAAAAAAAAAAAACAGTATAAGGTAAATTTATATCGTAGATAAAAGTTATGGGACCTATTATAGGACAAAAAGTCACATCTTTTCACCTATGGAGCTATATGCTCACATTATACTGATGAATCACATATCATTTGCAAGAGTATATGAAACGTGGTATTGGTTTTAATTCGCCCAAGGAGCACTTTAACTTGAAATACTCTTCGTTAAGGAATTGCATCGAAAGACCTGTCGGTGTGTGGAAGGCACGCTTCAAAATTTTAAAGCAAATGAGTAGCTACACAATAGAGAAGCAAGTGCAGATTCCAATTGCTTGTGTGATGGTCCATAATTTCATTGGTATCTGCACCGACAAGGAGGACAGCGATGATGAGTTTGATAGGGAAGATGATAGCCTCTACACCACTTCGACAATGATGCTGTTCCAATGTCGGTGCTATAAGAAGAGAACATGGAGTTTGATGATGATGGTGGTGATGATATCGAAGAAATCCCCGGAGACCATGTATATGCAGGTGAACAATGAGGTGGAGAGATTATGCAAGAATATAGGAATGCTTTGGCTCAGAGAATGTTGAAAGATCGCCGAAGGCGACGAAGGAGACGTTAGGCCTGGAGGGAACGAAAAAACTATGTAAAGGTAGAAATGATCCATCAAGTAATGAACTTTGGTTGTGTGTTGGACCAGCTTCAACTATGGTTTTTGGTTTACAAATATTCCTAAAACTAAATATTTTCCTAATTTTTTGACAATTTTCTATTTTTGGGGAAAATGTTGTCCAAATGTATCAATGGCTATGCAAAATATGACAATAATTAATTGACAATATCATAATGAAAAATAATGCACAATATTTATTATAAAAATATTAATTAATTATTTCATGATATATAGAAAATAGAAAAATAGAAAAAAAATCATTATTTTTCAACTTAGTGGTTCAAACTATAACCAACATTCAAACATTAGTTTCAACTACATGTGGTTCATACCACAATTTTAACAAGATTGCCAAACACCAATTACAACTTTAATTTTGGTTACAACCCACAAAGTTGGTTTTAACCATAAAAATGATTATAGCCAATGATTCACACCACCATGCCAAACACCTGATTAGCTATTTTGTTTTTTCTTCTTTTGTTTTTTGTCGTTTCGTTCTACCAATGTTGTGCAACATCAGGAGCATCTTCGAGGACAGATGTATAAAACAGTATTCTGTCTTTTTCATTTTCAATGTTGATGTTTTGTTTGTTGCGGTTTTACAATTTTGTTCAAGGCTGGAGTCAGGAATTTTATTTCAGGCAGCTTAAATTGAACAAAAATTTTTTAAAAGTTATATAGCAAATTTTAGATTTATTAAAGATTTTAAATTTGAAACATATGTGTTTAAAAATCAAAATTTAGGGTAGAATTTACATATTTAACAAAAGTTAGGGTAAATTGTTCCAACAGTCCTTAATATTTTACAAAAGTGAATATTTGCTCCCCCAACCTTTTTTTATTTATTTATCAGTCCCCAATCTTTCATTTTAGTTCATAAGAGATCAATTTAATGGTCAAACAGTTAATTTTAAACAGAAAAAGGTGACAAAGTGGTCCATAAAGTAATAAAAAATGTGGCAAACTGGTCTTAAAAGTTATCAAAAGTGACAAATTAGTCCTTAAAATTAAGAATTTAACTGTTAAACTACTCCCTCAATAACTAAAATGAAAGGTTAATGACTGATAAATCAAACATAAAAAGTTAAGAACTAAAATCATACTTCGTAAAAGATTAGAGACTAATGTGACAATTTACTTTAAAATTTATATAAACGTTGTACCAAAAAAAAGAGAAAAATAAAAAATAAATATTGTAGCGTTACGTTTTTTTAAACTGTCACTTAATTTGCTTAAATATGATTTCTTATCTTTAATTTTTGCTTATCAGTAAGAAAAAAACTACTGGTAAATTTTTTCTTTAAAACAAACTTAAAACTGTTACAATATCCATTGCAACGTATACTTGAAATAGAACATAAAACTTAAATTAATAATTCATCAAATCCTTTCATAAAATATATATTTTAAAATATTTTTCATAAAACATATCTAAACATTTACTTTCTTGAAATCCTTTAAAAAAAAGATTTCCAGAACAGGATACACGCAAAAAACACAAACTTTCGAAATCTAAACCACCAGAAAAACGACTAATTAAAAAATAAAAACAAAAAATAATAAGGCGCATAACATTGGAAGATTACTTATAGGCACAGCCCCCAAACGGAGCGAATATTTACTTTGATTACTGTAGCACATCGGGGGACATTCTTTTTAATTAAAGCAAACAAAAAAGAACCTGTCATAATTTTTTTTTAAATAAGAATAAAAATAAAACAACCAATCTGTCACACCCAATTGCTTCAAACCACCAATACTCCTATTCTCCTTTTTTTTTTTCCTTATTATTTTACATCAGTATTTGGTAACCTCAAACTATGTTCACCATAAACACTCAAAATAAAAAAAAAAAAAAACACAAATGCAAGGGACGTAACAAATGCTAAAAATTACACCAAATCAAAATCACACAAATCGGTTAAACGGCTTTCTTCCGGTTGCCACCGGCAAAGAAACTGTCGAATCCACACTCAAATTTTCCACAGAATGCAGGGACTGGTGCTTTTCTAATGTCCTTGCAGAGCTCAATTCCTTATTGTCGCTGTTGTTGTTGTTGTTGTTGTTACTAATAGAAAAGGATGAGCCTTTGTTCCACTTAAACGATCCAATGCCTTGTGTCAAGGGAAAAGAAAGCCTTCTCTTTGAGTAGTCGCTGCTGCTTGGAGTCGCCATGAACCGCTCCATTGGGTTACTGCTTGCTCTCACTTTAGCCTTGGCTGACACTGTGGGGTTCATGTAGTTTGGAACTGAGAATGGAGGGCAGCTTGTGAGGCTCTCATCATCTTTTAAGTCAAAAGGCGACTGATCGGCTCCAACACTAGCTCTAGGTCTCGAGTACCTTGATATGGCGGCGGCATTGGCTAATGGAGTTCTGCTTGGTGTTGGGGTTCGAGCTGATGACATTCTTGTGGGGAATACAATGGTGGACTTTGAGGATCTTGGTGTGGGAGTGTCCATGGGTGTTTCGAAAGCGAAATGGCGTTGCTTTTGGCTGCTGGATGGTGGCCGGGGGCTTGGCTTAAGCTCGGAATTTGGCCTTGGAGGAGTGAGTTGGAAGGTCTTCAAGATGTTGGGGGTTTCGGGTGGATTCGAAGGAGGCAGCTGCCTTTCCAACCAGTTGTACCACCATGGAAATCCACTAGCTCGGATGTCTGCTAGAGGCGTTTGAGCTGATTTAGGACTGGCTTTCCACAGCTGTCACAATAAGAATCAAAGTGTTAGAACACCTTTTGCTTTAAGAAATGCAAATTTTTTTCGAAAAATGAATGTTAAGAAAGAGAGAAAAAAGAACAAGAAAGAGAAAATCTGAATATTGAATATTATTGATCAAGATCTTCGTTGAACTTGTATAGATAAATTAAACACAATACATGGAAACATAACTTCATACTGAGAGTTTTAATTAGGCAAATTTTGAGTAATCTTAATACTTAAATAGATAAATATAATCATAAATTCTTAACTGATGGATTTGGAAATGGAATTTGTTTTGGTGAAACCAGAATACCTGGTGAGAATATGCGTAGGCCATTGCTCTTTCTCTCTTGACGATTGCCTCAACCTTTCTCTGCATTCTTACCTCAACTTCCTCTTTTGTCAACAAACTATCATCCCAATCATCATTACCTGCCTCAGTCTAATTTCAAAACCTCAGAGTCATTAGTAATACACAAAACATACCTATTTACACAAAAAAAGTCTCTTCTTTTTTTACTTTAAAACTAGTTGCTTGGGATTTTCATTTAGTAGGACATCTTACTTCCATACAAAGATAAATTTCCAAACTCGAAACCCAAAAAAAAAGAAGCTATTTATGTGTGGAGATTTTTTTTTTTTTTTTTTTGGTTGACATTTGGGTCAGAAATGAATTAACATGTTATGAGATAAATTTAGGAAAGCTATATTGTAAGCCAAAATAAATGGTATATCTTACACCGTTACCCAAGTTCCATTTGCCAAAAGCACTCTCTGCTTCCTTATATTGAGCTTGACGCCTCGCCTGCTTCTCCAACATCTGGATCCTCCGCGACTGGATCTGGGACTGGACTCTCACCAAGAGCTGCATGTATTTCATGGCGTTCATCGTCTGCCGCTTCACATTCTGCCCTCTCACCACTCCTTGAAGCCTCATCAGCCCCTTCAGAGCTCTGAAGCTTCTCCTGGCCTGAAAACCAAGTGCAACACCGATGTTACAATTAGGCGTCAAAGCCAAAATACCAACTAATTTGAAAATGCATATATGAGCCTAAATAGGCAAGCTTACCATGTAGCCTCTGTAGGCGGCTTGGATCTTAGTAGCTGAAGCATGATGGTGTTTTAAAGTAGGTTCAGGTCTATAACTTATCTCCTTGTGGAGGTGATGATGATGAACAATTCTCGGAGATGGAGCTCTAGGAGAAACAGCTCTTGGAGAAGGAGCTCTAGGAGAAGCAACCCTAGGTGATGCAACCCTTAATGGAGAAGCCCTTGGAGTGGCAACTCTATGAGGCACAAAAGGTGGTGTACTCTTCAGTTGCTCTGGTGATAGAGGAGACCTAAAAGTTATCCTCTGTTGCTCTCTTTCGAAATCTCCAAAGATCTTCTCAATACTGCTGGGCTCTCTGAAAAAGGGAATGAAAGAATTGGTCTCTCCAAGCCTAAGCTTTCCTAGGCCCTTCTTCTTTTTCTCTTTTGTGCTTTTCTTTTCTGAATCCTGCTATGTCATTAACATTGTAAGTGTTATTCTTCTAGCATTTTTAGACTAAAGCCACAAAACAACTAAACAAAAAGAAATCTGAATTCAATGTTTTAAGCTTAAAAGCGACTAAATGCTCAATCAACCATGCGAATTTCTTGATCATTTATCAACCAACCAAACAATTTATGGTGGACCAACAATTTTAAGTAGTCTTTTTAGACACCATCCTTAATTAAATTCCAATTTAGATACTTTCAAGCAGTTTTATTTCAGCAAACAACCACCCAATTACAAAACAAATTAAATTAAAAAAAAAAAATCCTAAAATGGACTACTTGGAGTTGAGTGGAGAAGCCCATCTTCAAATTTCCCTATTATTTATCACACATATTGGTAAGGAAAAGATTTAGCCAATTAAGAAAGGAAGGAAGAAACCCACTTACATTTACTGTTTTCTCCTTGGAGTGGGGAGTGAAAACCCTCTTGATTGCAGAAAACCAACTTCCCTTCTTTCCCATATTTGTAGCATTACTTTCTCCTCCCTCTGCACAAAACAATTTCAACAAATTCTAAAATTATGACACATTTTCACACTTTTTCTTAAGCTTAATACCAAGCTAATTAAAAAGGTGATAAAAAGAACTTACCTAATAATTTATATGCCCCACGGGCTTATCAGCTCTCCATGATATTAAACACAAAGAAGATGACATGCTCATCTAACAGATTTTCCAGAACTACAACACAGAACAGAAATAAATAAACATGGGTTTTTTAAGGTTGAAGCATACGAGGTCGATCTTTAAGGAAAAACATGAGAAAGTTAATTCAATAATTACGGTTCATGTATAACAAAACAAATATTCCTCTCTCTAAATAAAGGCTAAAATTTGAGATCAAAACTATACTAGATTAATTTATCTATATATGTATATCCAAACAAACACAAAATGACAAAGTAAAATTATAACCTAGTTGAATACACATGAAATATGATTAAAATTAATTAAAAAATATGAAAAAATACAGAAAAGTCCTTTGAAGGATATTTACATTTATTTATCTCATAAATGAAAACAAGGAAAAGAAGACACAAATTAAGGACCATAAAAAATATTTTGGAAGCATATGTACAAAATAGACATAGTTTGTTTATGTTCACATGTCTCTCTGTACGAGAAAGATGAGTAAAATAAAATTCTCTGAAAAAAGAAAAGAAAAAAGATATTTCCTAAGCTAAATTCATCCAGATCAAGACAAGAAGGAGCGAGAAAATTACCTCGAAACAAGCAGAAAAATTACTTATTTTTTCCTATGGAAAGACCAAAGAAGACAGCTTTCTTTTCTCTCTCTTCAAAAATTGTGTTTTTTTTTTTTGGTTGGGATCCTAAAACTCAGAACATAATTACTGAAGATATTAATTATTAGAAGATCATAACTAGCTTAATTAACAAAAACCAAAAAAGGATTTTACACTATAAACCATGCATAACCACAACATGAGAAGATTTTGTACCTGATTATTAGCCTTTTTCAACCTTGGAAAAAACAAAAACAAGCAGAGAGAACAGAGGAAGTTTTTTTTTTTTTTTTTTTTTCAGTTTTCTGTTTCTCTCTCTAGCCTTCCTCTGTCTTGTTTTTATTTTAGTCCATCGTATGATTACTTCAAAGAATTTTCTCTCTCAGCTGTAGAACCTTGAACTTGGGGTTGGGGGGTTCGTGTGTCTTGCTTGTCTGAATTGGCTTGGCTTTCCTTTACTCTTCTTGTCCCTTTTACCCTTTGTGGGATTTATGTCGTATAAATAAATTTTCTTTTTCTTTGTTATGAGCTTGATGATGATGAGAGAGAGAGAGAGAGAAGAGGTTGGCCGCTTTCTCACTCAAAAATGTGGCCAACTTCTTCAACCAACTCTACTTAAATGGAAAGACTATTTTGGACAACAACAATTCCCACTTAAATGAATTTGTACTGTTAGGTTTGGTAACTCTCCGTACTTTTTTAATTGCGCCATCATTATTTCCATTAGTCTTTCTATAAACTTTTTTTTTATAAGCAACTCTTTTTATAAACCTTTTGCATCACATATCTTCTGTTTTTTGGAATTAAAAGAAATGATATTGATTCTTGTTTGTGATGTAATATATATTACTCTAATATTTTAGGAGTCTGTTTGTTTCGTAATTAAGTCAATGGTTTAAATTATTTTGTTATAGTATTTTCTTTTATAAAAATTTAAATCTTCATTTAAATACTTTATTCAAATACTTGAACCAAACAGGCTCTTAATAATAGTCAGATAAATTACTACAATTCTGTCATATATAATAATATGGGAACATCTTTTTCCTGGACTGTGAACTGTCACAAGAGTATGCATGGTGAATAACAATGCTCAAAAAAAAAAAATTATGTGAATATTTAGAAAATTTAAGAATTAAGTTTCAACATAGAAGTTGTAACTATTACGGCATAAATTTTTGACAAGCTATAATATAATACAAAAATATATTATAATATAAAGATTTTACATATTATGGTGTAAGTTTCAAAATATTGCCGTTGTATTATCATAACTTTTTGCCAAGTCCAGTTAAATTTGTTTACCCAAAAAAAAATTAAGTTAAATTTATGTTTTTTATTATAATAGATATATAATCTTAAAGTTCTGATCTCTTTTTACCCTGTCGGCTGTCACACATTTTAATTTATCTTTTTTCTAATTTATTTTCATCTTGAAGTTCTGATCTTTTTTTACCCTGTCGGCTGTCACACATTTTAATTTATCTTTTTTCTAATTTATTTTCATCTTGAAGTTCTGATCTTTTTTTTACCCTGCCGCCTGTCACAAATTTTAATTTATCTTTCTCCTAATTTATTTTCTTCTCCTGAATTAGTCATTTTCTTTTCTCTCGTATGTTAATGCTAAAAATAAAGAACCTCCTTTTGGTAGAAACAACGGAGGAATTGCGATCTAAGAAATTTCCTTCTTTGATGCAAAAAGATCAATCGTCCTTGAAGATTCTCATTCGAGGGACACGCGCTTCTGTCTACCCGTGTTCGTCACGTCCAAGTATGGGATTTTTTTTATATTGATAAATTCCCATATGAATTGGATAGTGCTTGAGATGACTCCGCCTTTTGCATACGTACAAAATGTACTACTATGACGTATTAGGGACTTCCAAAGAAAATAATGAGAAAATCAAAAAATTAAAATTAAAAACAAAAAAAATAGAGAATATTGATATTAAAGTCCATCATTTGGGGATTGAGTAAACAAAGATCCGATGGTCATTTGGCACCTGAGCATTAAATGAGTATTTAACTTCCACTTCTTTTGGTACTCTTTTTTTTTTTTTTTTTGGTCTTTAAGAACATGTTTTTGTACTAAAAATAAAGACAAAATTAAAAAAAAAAAAACATAAAAAGATTATGTTTTGATTACTATAAAACCAAACAGCAAGTTTGAAGTCGGAGTCCAGACGTTATACCCTTAAAAGCTCATCAAATGGCAGACCTCTTAGCTAACCCACTCTCAAGCCAATATTGATTATAAGTAATAACTGCTTTTATTTTTTCTTACCAACAAAAAGGTAGAAGGTATTATTTTTAATCTATAAACATAGAGTCGTTTAGATATTGATATAAAGGGTTATTTTTAATCTATATATCTAAAAATATAACTCGATTATCAATCTATGATGATATACCATATTATATGATTAAATTAAGCGCAAATAAAATTAAATACAAAGTGTAAAAATGAATCAATGGAAAAGTTTAAAAGAGACATTAGGGTAGATATTTCAAATATAACATCTTCAGAATAATTTAACTTTTTGTGAGTCCAAGATTCTAAATTTCTAGTACAATATAGATTATAAAGGGAGAAAAAGAGAATAATATAAAACTTACAAATATCATTGGTGAAAAAGTGTTAATAGCTCCTAATAATTAATATTATAGTTTTCATAAAGGGTGGCTGATAACATTTTCTATTCCGACCGTGTTAAACATTTTTAAAGACGCTACATATTCAAGATATCAATTATTAAGGTTTATAACTTTAACACCTTTATTGACCAAATAAAGGATCTTTTAATTAAAACAAAAATTCATAAAAAAATATAATAATATAAAATAAGAGGGAGGCGTGGAGCGCGTGGGATGGATTAAGTACATAAGCAATGACAAACGACAATAATAGAGAGAACATAGGGATAGGATGGCAGCAACAACCAAGAGTTGAAGGAGCTGGTTGTGGGGCCCACAACCAAAGATCAAGAGCAAACATGTGATTGTGATTGTATATATCAGCCATTGGATAGGAATGTAATCAAATAGGAGTAAGAAAAGTTTGATGGATGGATGGATGGATATGATTGTGCTTACAAACTTTGTTGTAAAAAAGGGTGTGTGGTCTATAAGAAGTCTACTCATTATGTAAGCCCTGTCACATTACGACATCTGTCTTCCTACGTGAGCATGAGTGATGCACAAAACCACACCTCAACTAAAAGTAACGACATCTCACTATATCATCAAAAACAATTTTTTATTTAAAAATACGTAGGGGACACATTAATGACGAATTGACGACAACAGTACAATGTGTTAAGAAAAAAATGAAATGTATAAATTAAAATACACACGCTTGCTTGGAAGAACTTTATTCCATTTTATTAAATTCTTGATTTTGTGGGAATTAATTAGAATATCCTTAAAAACACCCAATATCATAGACTTTATTATCTTTATTACTATTATTATTATTATTATTTTTGTGTGTGTGTGTGTGGCTATCACATTATTGAGCTTTTGTTTTTCCTCAAAGGCCAACTAGGCAAAGGTGGCATGCATGTTGGGTGGAAAGGTAAACTTGTGGGTACTTCCATGGGGTATAGGGGGCTATGGGGTTAGGGTTTGCTATTTATTGTGTAAAATAAAGACAAAATAGAAAAAAAGAAAGAACTAGTGCAAGAAAAGGTCCCATTCTAAATGCTATCTCTATGAAAGCGGATTGGAAAAGAAGCGGTGCCAGAGATGATCAACGTGTAATTATCCTAAGAAATAAACCCCTTTCGGCAAAAAGTTGTAAATAAATAAGAAACCTACATATTCTTAAAACACACAACAAACAAAAACTATTTAAAAAAAAAGGTTGAGGAAAAAACCAACTAGCGGGGGCAGTGGCAATCTTAATATTTCATAGATGCAGTAGTAGAATTCTTATAATAACATAATTCGTTATTACTCGAATTATGATTATCCACACAGGGCAAACTTAGAAAAAATAATTCAAAAACCGAGGACCTGATTGAAGTAATTGATAGAACAAAACCTCACGCAGATTCTTAGCCTTAATTTCACGATATAAATATTAGACAAAGGATTATTTTTACTAGTAAGATATTGTATATAGTTTCCTAATAGAGACCATTCAATCTCTGTACATATACACGATGTTAACAGTGAATAAATTCACCACATATTGCCATATCCTTTTCAATAATAAAGTTTGACAAATAAAGAGACGTAAAATTCTAAAATAACAAAATATAATTTTAAAAGAAAGTAAAATTTTATATACAATTTTTTTAAAAAAAAAGTTCAAAAAACAACTGTCTATCCTTGTTCATAGGTGGCTCTACCTTAATAGATTATGATTTTAGAGTTGAAATAGTTCTTCTTAGGAAATCTGTTTAGGAAATCTGTTTAAACGAACAGAATCATTTCAAAAATAAAATAGAAAAAAAGAAGAAGAAAGATTGGGTCAGTTTAATGAGTGATGTGTGAGCGCACGCATGTATGTATACGTGTATAATAATTATGGGATTAATATTTATATTGCTAGCACTCATGATGTTTTAGTGGTTGAAGGTGTTAATTGGCTGATTGTGGAGTTGTACCAGATTAAGTTTCACTTGTTCGTGAAATTACGAATGTGCCTTAGACATTCATCCCTGATTATCTACGGCTGAAATTTTTCCAACATATAGATACCGATTTCTAAATTATTGGGAGTTCAACCAATATTTTATTTTTTCCCTCACTACATGGAAAATTAAGCCAAAAATATTGTTCAACGACACTAGATCATGAGGACGTGCTTAATATCAAGAGCTAGAATACAGCCAACTTTATGTTGCACTTCTTTATTTAAAACAAAAAAAAAAAGTTGAAAGGGGATTTTTTTTTTTTAAAAAATTTCTTTGGCGTGTAAGTTGAAACGGGAATACTAAAAAAAAATCTTACATTGAAAATTTTAAAAAATATAAATTCAGAAATTGAAGATAATGAATGTATATGAAAAAAGACAAGACTGAAAAAAATTAATATTATGCATGGAGTTGACATTACTCAGATAATTACCAAAGTCATAAATAAACCTAACCTGACAACTTCGACGGGGATCAAACACCAACTATACTTGCTTTGGAAGTTGTTAATTATTTATTGTCCTTGAGTGGCTTATAAGCAAAACTAATTATTTTAAATTTAGGGCCACGTAAGCTATATATGCAGATGTTAATTAGTTAGCACTTGTTGTTGGCAGTTCATCTGTAGAAACTAGAAAGTTAAATTGTGTCTCTTTGCAAACCTTTTATTTTAACCTAGTCCTTCTTAAAGTATTGACTGCTTCTAAGTATAGCGCATACTTTTTGTTGGCATATATTATTTTGACATAAAATTAATGTGAATTGGTCACATAATGTTAATTAATTAAGCAGACATGCTATTAAACCAATTTGATTAAGCACATATTTTTACATCAGCTAGCACTATCCTTAGTCTAAACATGCATTTCGTTGAAACAAAACACATAAATTAAGAAAAATAATTAATGCCATCAAGGAACCTAGCTTGCTAGGCAGAAATTATATAGGTGAATATATATTTTGGTCCATGTGGATATATTTGAATTTGAACAATAATACCTTTAATTTTAATTTTAAGCCTTTTAGATAACAAAATTGCCCATAAAAAAGTACAAATTATTATGCGCGTTTAAAACCCCGAAAGAAAATAAAAGTAAAAAAAAGCAGAAAAGCAAAAAAAAAAAATTAAGGATCAATGAAAATATTCCAAAATTTTAAGTACTAATTAAATATTTTGTCATCATGATCATGAGTGTAAACTTCATCCTCGTGATCATCATCTCTAGCCAAAAGCATTCTTCTTAGAGGACTAGGTCCAAGCTTCTTTCTTCTTATCATATTTCTCCTCCTTATCACTTCCATTTGGTTCCTCCTCCTCACTTGCATCATTGCTTCTTCTTCCACAACAAATCTTCTCATCAAAACATCATCCGTCAATGACTTTCCCCGGAAAACCCTTCTCACTTCCGTGCTATGCCGGGCGCTTGGAACCCTAATATTAGCTTGTGTCATCGTCATCGATGATGATGATGATGATGATGATAACGAAGGCCTTGATCTCGGATAACTATTGCTTCTCCTTGGTGGATTAATCTGATGGTCGGCTCTAAAGACCTCATTATAGGAAGAAATTGGTGCACATAGACAAACCCTAGTAAAGGAAGTGGCCACCTTGAGGGAAGTACATTTCCTTAGTTTTTGTGAGGATCTATTGTTGGAATTATTATTATTATTACCATTATGATTTGGTGTGGAAATATCTGTGGATTTGGAGACAGTTTTCCATACATTGGTGGCATCATTGGGACTTGTTGAAACCTCTGTGGACTTGGAAATGGTTTTCCAGAGGCTGGCCATCTCCATTGCTCTCTGATACCAAGGCTTCGTCCTGTGACACATTAATTACTACTACTATCACTATTATTATTATTATTATTAATTGCAATCAAATTTATAGTCTTGTAATCCTATAAATTTATCTACAAGAAATTGACCATATTTGTGCATTTCATCATGTGTCAAGATATAGAATATTTTTCCTTATTGTAAATTACTGACTTTTTTTTTTCTTGGACATGTAAAAACCAAAAAAGATCGTCTATGAACAAGCCAATCATGAAGAGCTTTTTCATATTTTCCAAAATTGCTTGACCAAGCCAGCTGCCATTTGGGCTAAGGCAAGTTCTAGTAATCAAACAATAAAAAAACAAAAGAATGGCGTTTTTGACAAATTCAGCTTTATAAATGGAATATTGCAGAGAAATTAAGGAACAAGATGTCAAAGAAAGGGAGAATTCAGAAAAGGTGCACATTAAGATTTTATTAGATTTGTTGATAAATAAAAAACTATTTCCATTACCTCTCTAAATACGAATTCTAATTTTATTCTATATTCAAATTAAAACTTAAATGCACATCCAAACGTCAATTCAGATAACAGTTCAAATCACTAACTCAAATCCTAATTCAAATCATACTAACTCAAAGCAAATCAATAATTCAAATTCTTTTACCAAACGGACCCTAACTTATATCATAGGGGTCTCTTTTTTTTTTTGGTCGTAAATGTTACGTGGTAAAAGAGTGCAAGTCCAAGTCAAATTCTTAGAATTCCAAATGTCCAATAATATTGGACCTCTTTGAAAGCATTCTAAACGTCTTTTTGAGCACCATAATTTTGGCTCCTGTTTCTGTACTACATTCTTACAGAATCTTTACGGCAGTCCCAGATGATCATGTTCCTAATTCCTAATGAATGCAAAATCTAAAGAGGATTATTTCAGGCAAAAAAAAAACAAAGAAAAATTTTCATGAATACCATTTTTTTAAATGCATCTTTTTAAACTTCACGCATGTTAAAACTTAAATCCTTTGAAACTTACCTTTTATAAATTCCATACATATTTAAAACTTATTATGCCGTTAAAAAATATTCTCATAGATGAGAAAGTTAGAGGAAGAGAGAGTGTTGATGTTTGTCTATTTAAATTGATTGGAAAAAAAGATTTAAACAATTCATATTAATTACTTTTTTAAGAAAATAATACAAGTGATAGTATGATATAATTTTTTAAAAATGTAAATTAAAAATAACTAAATAGAGAGAAAAATAATAAATCGAAAAAATTATAATACGCGACCAAATTATTGTTATGAAATTAAAATATAATACAATATTCAAAATCTCTTAAAAATATTCTTAATGACATAATAATTATGTTAATGATATCACATATTGTACTATATATATAGTAATAATTTTAATGTTATCATTTTAAGACATTTGTAAAATTTTTACAAACAGGTTTCATATTTTAATTTAATAAATATAATTGAGTAAGTTTTCTCATTGATCCTAATAAAACATCCAAATAATTTTTGGGCTTAATTGCAAGTGAAGCCCAACTCAAGCTTGAGCATCGGCCCAGCTAATTGCAGCCTCTGTATGGTGTAGCCCACCCAAAGCCGTGGAATGCCTAGAACCAAAAAGGTAGAATCCCAAGAAAATGGGTCCACCAAAGATGGGCCTATGCTCAAATGTGTTCTGCAGTAGCAGCCCTGCTAATGATGCTTTAAATCTTTCTATTGAGAACAGTCAATGCCATATCACTATTAGGGATGATTCTAGATTCCAATTTTCAACCATTCACAAATTCTTATATTTTATTATGGGACCCATTGTATATGTCACAGATTCCACACAGAGTTTACAAATTAATCTCTAACAGTTTTTTTTTTTTTTTTCCTTTAAAAAAAAGAACTGATGATGCATTTTTGTATTACTCAACTAAGTTTGCTTTGTGTGGTAGAAAACTTGATCCTCAAACCTCAAAGATAACCACAGTGCCAATTAAAGACATAGATCATGCAAAGAAATTAAGTATCTATACAATTATGAGTATGTTATTAAAAGAGCAGGTTCTGATTAATTGGTGGCTATAATTTATCATGTTTATGTGTAATATAAACAAATAGTGAAGACTGATCATCACGATTCATATATGCGTAGCAAAAACTCTATTATTGAGAGAGAGAGAGAGAGAGAGAGAGCATTACGTTGGCATACCTTGCTTGCGAGGTCTTTGGATCTTGCATGAACAAGGTGGGAAGGTGGAGTAAGAAAAAGCTGAAGAAAGAGAGGAGCAAACAAGTATCATTTGGGTTGAGTTGAGAGTTTGTGAGAAGCCTTTTACTTCTAAAATTCTATTCTAAAAATTGACAATATTATTGACTCGAACAAATGCTATTCTACTTCTTTTCTCCCCTTTTTCCCCGTTCTTTAGTACCTTATCCTGCCCTTTTGCTTTGGCAGGCGTGATTCCTCTTTATTTCTCAGACACAAAGGGAGAGAGAGAGAGTGAGAGAATTTAAAAATTCAAAGGCAAAGTAAAATTGTAGGCTCTATCATTGCAATTACTGAAATGCCCTTTATTACCTTTTGTGTACACAATTTTTATATTGTCTTGGTCAATCAATTAATTAACTTTTGACTTTCTAAGCAATAAACCCAAGTAATCATGTTTTGTTTTCTTAAATCACCATGATTATTGCTAGTTGGTGCTTCATTGTAGTAAAGACGTGTCTGGCCTGAATAGAATCATATATGAAAGTAAACAAAAGCCACTTGTGCCTATCTTCATTTCTCAAAACTAGCTGCCAAAAACATCTTTTCATGAGCATGACTTATTAAAGTGGTTAACAAGTTGAAGTTTATTTATACCTTTTATGCCTTTATTAACATTGCTTTTTATTAATCGTCCCGCAAATATACGTGTATATGAATCAATTATAAATTATAAATTATAAATTATAAATTATAAATGATGGCTTTTGGTGATATTTATGCTGAAAAAAAAGGGGGGAAATGTTGTAATAAACTCCTAAAAAGTGGAGTAATATGGTCCATGAGAGAGGGAGGGGGGGCATTGTAAGATCCAGGGTGTTTATAAATAATTTGCCAATGGATGGCATCATGATTCATGTCTTGGTGGTGTCATCTTCGGAGACCCCTAAATGCTGCTCCAAGTTAAAAAAAAAAAAAAAAAAAATTCATTGATTGGGGATGTCGGATTTGGGATGGCCCCCATTATCAACTGTTGGCCATAGCTTGGCTATCTATGGTAGTTCTTCCATAATTATGATGACCAAGTCTGAGCACCATGGCCAAGCTAATTGGAGCTCAAATTTGAACTGATTAATTAGCTCCACTAAATTTTTTAGGGAAATAATTATATAAATGTATTCGGTTTGGCAGTCGAACCAATCTAATAAATATAATATTTTTTTGTTTGTCATTGTAATATTGTTTATATATTCGTGTAACATTTAACAAAATGAAACCTACCTTAATGTTACATTTAGCTTGTTTTCAATGTTATCACCTTAGATTAAAAAGTTAAAATTTTGTTAAAAAAAAAAGTCACAAGAGACCTTGCCGAATAAGTATATATGGCTCCTTATTTTGTCAAAATCAATGTACCTACACATTTTTATAACAAGTTTGACGGTATTGAGTGTGTAAATTCCTCAAAAGAGTGAACAAAAAATACGATGTAGCCAGAAACATGACAAATGCCCTTTTGGGTCAAAAGGTTGCAGAGTTTTCGGTCATCTTTTGCTTTTGATGCAACGTAGACCATAGAAATCATTTTGTCCACTTTGGCCTGTTATGAAGAGCTTCCCATAAAGGGGAGGGACCTGACAGTGATTCTCAGTGACTAGTAACCATAGAGATAGTTTAGCTTTTACTTTCCAACAAATTACAAACAACTCTCCGGTGAATGTGATCCAAACTTCAATTTTAAGGAAGGTAACGGCGCACAAATTTTGTTGCAAAATCTTTTCCAGGAAAAGAAAAGGTCTATCAAATTAATTTTTTTTTTCTTTGCATTAGAAAAATTCTTACAATTTTGAGATTTATTTTTTAATCACTTGCTCTGTGGTGACATTAGAAAAAGGTATGTCAAACTGTATATTTTTCCCCCAATCCTACCACAAAGGTCGAACTTGATATTTAGTAACAAATGGTCTTTTCCATTCAATTTTTTATGGTTTTCTGTGAATTTCAGTTCTTTTGCATCCTTTTAACTGTGTCCGTTTAGTATTTCAGTTTTAACTGTAAATAGTATAAAACTTTCAACAATTATAATAAAATGTAAAAAATTACTATACTGTAAAGCTCTTACATATTATAGTTTTTAAACTTAAAACTTCAACTATAACTGAAGTACCAGACTAATTATAAGAGTTTAGGAACATCTTGATTAAAAAAAAAAAGGAGTTCACATCATCACCTCTTAAATAGTAAGTCTAGGGACCATTTGAACAATTCATTTATTTATTGGATATATACTAACAGATCACGTGCAGGTCATAATGCAGTTCAGATCAGGTGAAGATATGAACACGTGCTAGTTTTCAGACACCAATCATCAATTTGTTGCAGAGCAAAATGAATGAACCAAACCAACCTAACCCAGCCCGGGCCAGTATTGATTATTGAGGCTGGCATAATTATGTCATTAATCAAATCCTATCATTCTCGACCAATTAATCACATATCAACCACTTTTTTTTTTCGTACATCTTTTTCTCTCTTTTTGTGGTCTACTTGAAAAGTGTATATATATTTTTAGTTTGTTTAATTTTGTTCAACGAATGTAGAAATCTTTCTTTCCATTTTAAAGGCATTTCATGATACGCTCGTGGTCTACAATATTTAAAGCATCCTATGACAGATATTTAAGTACATATTTTTTTCTTCTTGTAAACAGCTTTTGAATCATTGTACTGATATGGAAAAAAAAATAGTGAACAAAAGGGGTAGATAAGGAGGGACTCAAAAAGGAAAATTAAAATCAGTTTAAGGCCGCTTTAGCATTGTTTTTGGAAAATTAGTTATAGCTTTTTTAACTTCGGACTTCAACTTAAAGAAGAAAAAAAAAAGACTTAAACTTCTAACAATTCTCCTTCTACGACAGACAAAACTACCAACAAAGACACATTAATTAAAAAAATAAACCATAGTCAATCAAAATACAACTCTCTTATATGTACACAAATATGCTAATTATTTCATATGAGAAAGAAACAGTCATTTATGAAAACTCATGAAAGAAAAAGGGCGAGAACTACGTTAAATTAAACCATTCAACGGGCATATACATCTAAAAAGGATTTATTTTTATTTTTATTTTTGGAAGTCATCGACTATCAGTCTCATCTCTTATTCCAAACAACCGAACCAGCTTTTCTCTCCCCTCTCTTTCTCTTGATGATGGGAATATGGACATCTGATGCCAGACATGATTTTAGAGTTGACTGCTCCTGAGGAACAACCCCACCATTTGCTGTCGCCGTTGCCGTCATCATTGCAGGATCAGGTTGTAATACTGATGAAGATGGTATGGAACTAGGATTCGTGCCTTCTTGTCCACACATGATGTCTGGTTCCTCAAGGGGTTGGAAAGTAGGAGTGTGTCCTACTCCTTCAACGGCCTCCTCATGCATCAGGACGTTATCCACAATCTTCACATCACAACATCAAAAGTAGAAAATAAGGTCACAAATCCCACTAGTTGAGTATAACCCGTAATTCTAGATTGTCCCAAGGAGAGAAGAAAAAATGAGAAATTCTTTCCCAAGTTCGTTTACCAAGGAACTCCATTTAAAACATTTCACCGGATTTCATTGCTTTCAATCTCCTCATCTTATTTTAAGATCTCAATGACTATCATATAAAGACAATTCCTATTTAATATAGCTATTTGTTGTATTTTATGATTAAGAAGCAATTGTCTGATGGTGTATTAATGTACTATGACTGTAGTATACTTTATTGGCTTCAATTACTACACTAATCCCAGTGATCCACAAACGACGAAAATTTCTCTTTGGTCTTATAATCTCTTGAGTTAAGGGTAACGTGTTGATCCAAGGAAATGTTAACACCGTCCAGAACTGTTCTGATCTATGTTGAGAAAGTCAGCACTACGAGAATAATACTAGAAGTCCCAACATTTTACGTCCAACTGACATAGCATACGGGTTGTCATTCTTTTAGCAGTACCAGTAATTATCAAGTCAATTAGCATTAAAAAGTTACATCTACTAGTAAAAAGATGACAATTCACCTGCCAGCTACAATGTGAGTCGGTAATGAGAAGCTGGTAAAAGAGTCGATACACCTAGAACTAATCAAGTTATGAATTCTTTTGTCAAAAAGATAGGATAAGAAAGGCCAAGAAGTGAGGTTCACCTATAAGAACACGAGAATTTCTAAGGTCTCAAGCGACTACTGTTGCTTGGGTTAAGATTGACTTGTTGATCCAAGGATAACTCTGGAACTACTCTGATCAAGGTGACAAACAGTACCTAATAATTTATGAACTCTTCTATCACATTCTACAAATATGATTTACGCACTCTACTATTCAGTTTAATTCTCTAGTTTTGAGATTGGCAATAGTTATTATCTAGTAGGCTATAGCAAAAGTTGGAGAGTGTTAGAGAAAGAGTACTTACATCTTCACTTGAGTCTCCAAACTGTGGCTGATGAAGGGTAACATCGGCAGGAGACAAAAGTCCCACGGTGCTCTCAATAATATCGGGAACAGAGATGGCTTCTCCAAAGCTTGAAACGACACTTTCAGGAAGAACCATATCTCCAACATCATAGTCAGTTAAATGTTGAGCTGTGGCGTACATAGCTCCCGGAGATATTGCGTCTCCATTGCCGGTGGAGAATGCAGGACTATGAGCTGAGCTGGTCTGCACGTCTAAAGGCGCAAGGAGGCTCAAGTTCTCCGAAGAAAACTTCGATGCATTTTTGGATATCACCATGTCAATTTGACCCCTCAGTTTCTTAACCCGTGAATGCAGCGTCTCAATCTTCCAAAGAACATGCTCCATGGAACTATCACCGACTCTAAAGTCGATCAATGTCCAGTCATCCGTGCCATGTTTGTCATTACAATCAGACGTCTGCTCAGTGGTTACTGTCCCAAAATGGAAAAGTCTCGGGGTGAAAAAAAAAAAAAGACACAAGTGATAGTTGTTAAAGTTAAAATCTAATAATGATTAAAAAAAAAAGTATAACTTCAGATTCACACATATATGGATTATTTTGCTTTCTCCTTTAAATTTGAAAGGCATTAGATATTGGAAAAATATTTTAAGAACTTAACTTGAAGCAAATTTTTACCTGCATTACCACACTCATCAGCCAGCAAAGTGCTATCAGGATCTGACTTCTTATTTTCTGCAATGCAACACAAACCAACGTTAAAAAAAGTATTTGTTTCTGAGGTTGGGAATTGCAAACCATTATGTCAAGTCCTACCAAGATAGGAGAAAAGGTTATGCTGTGTCATGTACGATGTTAGATCAGTTGTGTCTTCAACTCTCTTCCGCTTCCTCCTCTTCATAGCCTTTTTTCCGTTATACTGACTAGAAAATGGCAATGACTTCGAACAGAATTCATCTGGAGTAAATTGTTCTAATGCTTGCTTTGCCTGATCATATGCTTCAAGCTCTCTGGAATACTTCATCGCTTGCGAATCAATTTCCTTGATCTGTAATTCCAACCATTTGCAGCGCCACATCACAGGGCGTATAAAGCTCCTCCAGTGATTTGTCAATTTCTTCTTCCTGAAAGGGAAAGGAAGAAAAAGAAATGAGTTTCAAACAATCTTGTGACATGGTTTTAATGGAAACCACAAGCTATTAGCGCACACTACCTCAATTGAAATAGACTACGAAATGCATCAAATGAAGAACCGAAACCATCATCCCCAAAAAACTGTGACTCAACTTCGTCTTCACTAAATCCATAACAATTCTCATTCTCATCTGCAGTGCCATCAAATGAGCTCGAGTATTCAGTTGCGTTAAGGTCCTCCGTTTCAGCCAATCCGATATTAGAATGATTTCGACATCCTGTTACATCGATGTCTACATCCTCGGGAATCATATTTTTGTCGTCGAACCGATCTTCCATTCCAATTATAGTGTCCTCACAGTTATTACTGCAACTTAAGCCCTTCATGGTGGAATTTGCCATGGAAATTTTGTTTCCCTTGTCGGGTGTAACGTCTGCCTTTATTTCTAGCTCGTGGTCTTCTTCAACTTCCATCAATGGTTGAGCTGGAGCCATGCCGCAAGAGTTTCCAAACTTGCCTTGTCTTTATTAGTTAGGGGGTACTTCAGAGGAACTCTTTATACTTAACTCAAAACCAGATTCAGCCGAAATGTGCTAGTGAGGAATTTTACTCTGCTCCAAAATTTGCACTCAAAAGGTTAAAAGATTGAGATCAGGCCTATCTAATGCAGTTAAGGCAATTAAGATGTCACAGAAGAAAAACTTTTTCCCAAACTCGGAGTAGAGGGGCAGAGAATTTCCTTCCAAATGCGTAATGAAAATGTAAATACTGAAAGAGCCCATGCTATACATTTTCAAACTTATGAAATTGTAAAATTATCCGTTTGCAAACGTGGTTCAAACTAATTTTACTACAGTATTTTCTCTCCTAAAATTTGAAGTTTTACAAAGTTTTAACTTGCTACAGTAGAGAAATAATCACTTGGAAGTCTTGAATCGCTTCCTTTTTAACAATCATCTTCGTTAAAAGTTACTGATTTAGTGAGGATAAATCAACAAATTACACATTTCAAAATTCAGAAATTAGACCATGACTATTGCACAGAACAGGCCTATAGTATTAACTGTCTCTTGAAGAGGAAATTTAGCAATAACACGATGCTTCCTTACTTTAAGAGCCATTTTTTGAAAAAAAAAAAAAAAAGTGTAGAGAAGGAACGCTAGGAACACTTTCCATGGCACCTACAAAGCTAACAAAAACTGAGCAAGAAGTAACTTCTCCACTTAATGGAAGAGAAAATATTTAGTACAAGACAAAAAAATTCTCGTATCCTAGAAAAATAGCATCCACATTGAACATAAATGCATACAAATTATTGAGAGTAGAGACTCATATAATATCTATAATTGCTTTCTCAAAGGCCAAAAGTTGTATCAACAAAAATTTACAATGGATTATCAAAAAAACCCCAGCAACACAAACGAGGAGATTTATCTAATGTCTCAGAGAAATTCCAGGAATGACAATGAATAAGCATGAAGAACAAAATTCCAAAATTAAGAATAGCCTATATGTTTTTTGGTGTCTCCCAAAGCTAGCAAAACCCAAATTTCCACTAAAAGTAAAATATTTGACAACCCATGTCCCCCTTTTCAAAAAAAAAAAAAAACCCGCAAGGAAAAAATAATAATTATTGTTTCCAATGAAAACAAGAAACACATAACACTTGGCAGTGAAATAATTAGCATGAACTGGAGACATATATAATGTAACTGAAACTAGAAATATGTAACAATCCGTAACGAAAATATATACCTGAAGTAAGAGATAATGCTTGCAAAAAAGAAAGAAAGAACTTGGAGGAAAGAGCAGAGCACTTCAGCAGGTTCTTGTACTGAAAAGCACAAATATAATTAACACTGTTACGTGTGTGTATACATAAGAAATTTGTGTACATATGTAGAAAAAATGAGAGTACCTGGTAGAGTAGTGAACTGGAGGTTGAGAGTTGAGAGAGTTTGAGAGTTTATTAAGAAGACAAAAAAGGTGATGAAGAGGAGTTTACGGCGGCGCGGAAGTACGAGGACGAGAGGGAGAGAGAGAAAAGAGAGAATGGAGGAGAGTTTTAACGTTATAAACTTATTATAGGAAGAAATTGACCTAAACAGAAAACCTGTTTTCCCTACTTATGACATGACACTGCTTCCCGCTTTTGCTTCGCACGTGTGACCCTTCCAATTCGTACTTACACGTGGCATTTTTCTTGCATTTTTATTTTTATCTTTTTTTTTTCTTCTTTTATTCTTTTTCTTTTCTTACCCCCAACCCTATCACGTGTCCCTATCTCTTTTCTCTTCACAATTTTCATGCTAATTATTTCAAATGACGATCTTACTTATTTTGAGAATAATTAATGGCACTGGGTCTTAATATTTTTATTTTATATCACTGCTGTGTAAAGTAATTACTAAAAATTATTGCAAGTAATTTTTGTAATTTCTTTGAGTAACTATAGAAAATAATTATAAAACCTGACATTATAGCAATTAAAAAAAGCTAATCAAAACCAATGTTATCTAAGTTACCTATTTCTATTAGTGCTATGGAAAGAAGGAAAAAAAAAAGTTCACCTGTTTTTTTATGCTAGTGGTATTTAAATCATTAATTGCTTTTAAGAAATGAGTTGAAATTAAAAGTTTAAACAAAAAATAATATAACATGTGAAAAAAAATATTATTAAAAATTTAGTTGGAACTACAAATTACAGTTTAAACCATCCTCCAAAACGCACGTTATCTGTTTTTTTCGTTTTCAATTTGATTGTTTTAACTTGCTATCATTTTTGCTGTCATTTAAGTGTTTTATTAAAGGTTCTTTATCTTCTTGTCGTTTTACTATCTTACTGTCGTTTTATGACGTCTTGTCGGGTTAATGTTTATCGTCGTTTTTCACGTTTATTCGGTTTGTAGTCCTTTCTATATGATTCTGTGCTTTTCATTAAAGTGTGGTTCTTTTGTTTGTTTCCTTTTTAACTATATTAGCGTCGTTTCTTTTAGTTGTTGTTTGCTCTCTCAATATCGTTTTTGCGTGTCATGTTTTAGGATTTATCATCTATTTATGCTTTTCTTCGTTTTGTCGTTGTTACGAAATTCTTATATTTTTTTCCTTCCTATTTTGGTCTATTTTATTTTGATTGTTGTTCTTCTGTTTTATTGTCGTTTTACTGTGTCTCTATGCTTCTTGTCGTTTATCATTCAAATATCAGTTTCAATTTTTCTTCCTTTTGTGGTCATTTTTCTTTTTGGTGTTGTTTATCGTTTATGTTTTCCGTTGTTTAAAATTGATGTCGTTTTTAAAATTATGGCGTTTGTTTTTCTATGGTTGACGTTTTACATTCTTTGCGACGATATTTTCAACTTTCGGTCTTCTCTTTGGTTGTTTGGTCAGATTTTTTTAGTAAATGTGATTTAAAAAAAAATTTGTTGTTCCTTTAATTTATGTAACCGTTGTTTCAAGTTTCAACTTTGTTCTCATTTGTGACGTTGCTGTCGTTATTAAAATTTCGGGTCGTTCTAGGGAAGTTGTCGTTTACTATACTCTTGTCGTTATTCTCCCGTTTGATATGGTTGTCCTTGTTCTCATGTTGACGTCGTTTAGTGATGTTTGTCATTTCTCCAAGCTAATATCCTTGTGAGGATCTTGTCGTTTTCGTAGTCATTCTCGTATCTGTTGTCTACGTCGTGTAATACTTACCACATTAGACTTCTGTCGTTTGAAATTTTGACTTCATTTCATTTTAGTTTTCCTTCTCGACACTTACCCATTATAATTCTCTCACTTTTTCATGTTTAGTGTCGTTTCACGTCGTTCAAAGGGTTTGCTACTGTAATTTCTTACTTTTTGTCGCATTAAATTTGGACCACGCTTAATCGTAGTTGTCGTTTTTCTGCTGTATGTTGGAGTTGTTGCGGTCTTGGTCGTGCTCATCAATCGTTCTTATCAGTTTAAATTTGCTTTTTCTTCTGATTGCGGTTCTAAGATTTATGTTGTTTCCTTGAAGCGGTCGTTTTTAAGTCTCTTCAAATAACAAAAAGCACTTTCCATGGATATGCATAATTTTTTTTCTTACTTATCTTTTAGGGTCAAATTAAAACTAACGGGTAAACTTTTGATGTTGGCGTTTTCCATATTGGGATATTTTAGCTATTCCCAAGGGTTGCATATCATCAATTGTTTAATATTATGGTTGGTCTCCCAAACATATAGAATGTACTGATTATATGTTGTTGGTTGTTTCTAACATTTATCACAACCTAAAATCACAAAAACGGAAGCAAGATTGGATCGGTTTGTACCTCCCGCTGATGACGTGCACTAGGGGTGAACGGCGGGCGGTTTGATGGTTTTTGGGCGGGTGCGATGCGGTTTTTTTTATGGCGGTTTGGCAATTAACCAACCCGCAAACCGCCCACCACATGGCAGGTGGTTTCGGTTTGGTTTTGGGTGGTTGCGGGCGGGTTGAGGTGGTTTAGACCTATGCTATTGCCCAATGTAATTTTTTGGACATTTTTTTTAGAAAGTGAAGAAAATTTGTAGAAAATATAAGATGATAATACGTAAAGCATTCCAACAAGTTTGATGCTTAAAGATAGTGACCATATTCAAAAGTACAAATTAAGAAACATAATCATTCATTGCAACAAGAAACATCAACTACAGATGAAGTGATGAACAATGTCAAGAGTCCATAAAGATTAAAGCCTATTCACTGGGTTCGAAAATAATAGAATGCTACAAATAAAATGATGAACAAAGTCAAGTGTTCTTTTTCTTTTAGGGCTTTCTCTACTAACTTACTTGATTTGAATTTTGATCAATGCACAAAATAATATGAGAATTTCCAGTTTCTAATATGTCAAGAGGCAGCCGAGCCTATGCTTGGAGTGTTGGATTGTTCAATCATCTCTAAAATAAGAACAAAATCAAATAAATGATAAGTTTTTTTAAAAAAATATATAGGGGGCGGGTGCGGGTTGAACCCGCCCTCAAAAACTTAAAACCAAACCCGCCCACCGAATATATTGGTGACCCGCCCACCAATGGGTTGCTAACGTAAACCCGCTTTTTTCGAGATAGGCGGGCGCGGACGGTTGGCGGGTGCTGGGCGGTTTTTGTACAGCCCTAACGTGCACTGTGTAACTTCACCCAACACCAGAATTTTATTCAACGCTGCGTTTTGGATTTTTTTGAGCACTCACAAACTTTTATTTTTGGTGTAATGAATTTTCTTAATTATTTGTATGTTCAGGGACCAAAGAAACGGGATTCACATTTATAGACCGTGACCATCACACAATTACATTCAGTTGAGGGTGGTTAATTGCCGCAATAACCACACGACAGTTAACGTTCATTTTGAACGTTCCATGTGGGCCAATTAGGATCTAACATATGTCTGGCACCAATACTTGAAAGAAAAAAAAAAATAAACAGGTGTTTACTAAAAAAAAAAAAAGGAGAGGTGTTGAATAGAATGTGGCTTTGTTTGAAAATTTCAACTTGCTACAGTGTAAAGCTCTCATATGCTACAATAGTTTGCTATAGTGTAAAGCGCTCACATACTATAGTATTTAGTTCTAACTTCAAGATCTTACTTTACAAACTAAGTGTATATATACGACCTATTCCTAAATTTGTTTTGAATAGACCTATTCCTTAATTGATAAATTATTGTACATAATTTATATATACGTTAAATACTTGTATAGTTGTGATTAAGAATCATCTGATTGTACATCCACACAACATTTTAATTTTGAGATTTAAAAAAATGTAAATTTTCCACCTTCAAGATTTTTTCTTTATAAAAATCCCTTAAAAAGACAAGGCATGCTATAGTTAACAAAAAAACTGATTGATATATATATAATTGATAATTAGTCGTCATGTTTTATTAATTGTGAAAGTATACAGACCATTTACACTATATGCATCATGTATCGATCGATACCTCTGGCGAATTGGTAACCCTTTCTATTACTCAATCACTAAAAAAGTCATAGCAATCGGATTCTTTAATTAACTTGTTCGAGCCAATTCCATTTTTTGGAAAAAACTGTAGTGAAAATAAATCCTAAACTAATAGTAAATATTTGTTCAGATTTAATTATACGTATATTATATATATATATATATGCATATATATAGTTTGCATATCCATCGTTAAGGAATTTAGAGAGGCCGGACTATATATATGCACATTGATCGATCATCTGCATAATGAAAAAGGTGTTGATTTATTTGGTGATATTGATAATGTTAATAATTAATATAGTGAAAATTGTTGCAGAAGTGGCCAATAATAAGCCTTTCAAAATTGCATCAGATGAAGCTTCTTCGGGGTTGAATGTTGGAAATTTTTTCATTTGGGATAAAGTGTGCTTAGAACATTGCACTCACGAGAAATGCAGTACGTTGAGGGCTGCTTATGTGCAACGAAAATGTTTCCTTAAATGTCTTGTTCATTGCGGTAAATTTAACCAACAAAGTACAAATCATCAACATATATATAATGACTATATATATATATTAATGGTATGAGTTATTTCTTCTCCTTTCTCTCCCTATACCAATGATAAAATTTGTTCTAATTTTCTCTCTCATTAATTACTTCCGAATTACCCGCAACATATATATCATATAAATATCCATATTATTATTACGGTTAAAATTATTTGAATTTTAATTCCATTGACAGGAAGATTGCGGGCTTTTATAGGAAATCTTATTGCAGCGTTCACTGTAAAGCAGCATCGAAACTGCTACAATAATTGCATGAGCGAATGAATTGTACTGTAGATTGTTCTCAACCACAGGCGCGCGCACACACACACACACATATATATGTATTACACACTCTTGTCAGCTAATTATTCAAGAATGGAATAACGCATGTGTATATATAGTTGTCGTTGCAGTGGTGCAGGAAATATACATAAATGTGTGAGGTTTAATCAGCATGCATGCATAAATTTATACAAAAATAGATATTTACATTGTCAAGTAATCATGGTTTCTAAATTCTAATTCCCCGTCTAAAGACACACTCACATACACTTGTATATATGTGTATAGTTACGTTGAAGCACGTGCCGACCATAAAATAAAAATAGATTCATTTCAAAAAGAAAAAAGAAAAAAGAAAAAAGAAATGAATAGATTGATACAATCATAAGGCAAGGAGTTCCGTTCAAGAGAGACTAATAAATTAATTAAAGAAAACATGTTAATAAACGATAGAACCAAGAAAATGATGCCCATATATACTATATTGTTGTCATTTATATATAATAGGATTAAATCTTACATACGCCCCTTGAACTTCAGCTCATTGAAACATTATAATTTTGTTACTTAAAATTTTAAAACTCACACAATATCATTTAATTTTTAATTAATTCTTTTAAATTGTTAAAATATCTGTTAAAAAGTTATAAGTACATGAGTTAGTTAGTCTTTTTACATGTGTTTTAAAATATTTTAAAAGCCTGTAATTAAAAAGAGGGGGAGAGAAGTACAGCCTGGTGGTCCTTTTAAAAGACTTTTGGGAATTTTCTTCCTCTCAACTACTGCAGCACAAAGCATGCAACATGACTTAGTTGCAATTTTATACGTTGCGTAGCTTTTTTTACGTATCCATATTTATATTGCAGTTTTCAATTTTTCTATTTCCATTAACTTTGATTTTATTTTGTATTGCCCGTGGACTGACGTTGAAAGAAGTAGACCAGCTGATTCGAAATGCAGACTCCTCGCTCTAATGCGACTGCATATTTGTTGCAAAAAAACCTACAAATGCATAGAATTATAGGCAAATAATAAAAAATAAATAAAGTATTGTTTCTACAAGAATTATGTTAATCTAATTAAGTATCAAAATTAGTTAACTTTAAAATTATTTAAACAAGCAAATATAAAATAGAGAAATAACAAAACAAAAAAATATAAATGAAAATTTAAACAATAAAAGACTAAGGCATCCGATTTCACCTAAATTAATCCTATTCAAATTATTTAATTTAATCAACTGATGTTTACTCCTATGCCGATAATAAATTTCTCTTCGATAGTCATTAATCTTTCTCAAGCATTAATAATTTGTCTCAGTTAGCAAATTTTCTACATCTCTGTGAAAACTCTAAACTTACCAAGATTCATTAAGAACAAGAAATTCACCAGTTACACAAATCTCATAAATATTTCTATCTTATGATACTCTCATGGCATTCAATCATGGTTTAATTTAATTATCGCTTCTCAGCCTCAAATTAATAACAATTCATGCAAAAGGTGCGTAAACTTTTACAAGCATTAAGATTAGATTAAATCCTCAGCATAGATAATGAATAAACATCGAATTGAATTAAATTAAATAAATGTGAGCATTCATAATCCAGATACATCGTAGCCCTAAAAAAGGGAAATTAGTTCCTAATGAAACTAAAAACAATCCTAAATAATGTCTTAAACGTGATGAGTGAAGGAAAAGAAATGTGTTTGGATACGAAGATGATTTCTGTCTCCAGGTTGCATCGTTCTTCTTCTCCAAAGCAGTGAGTTCTCTCCTCTTGTTTGTAGTTTTTCCCTATTAAAATTTGTGCTTCAATCTTGCATAATATTCTATTTATAGACTAGGGTTTTAAAGGGTAATTTTAGAATGAAATTAAACTAAAATTTGAATTAAGATTGTAATGACGCCTAGGCTTGATTTTCTGACGCCTAGGCGCCAAGCTTGTAGCGCCTAAGCGCTACAAAGGGCTGTATAGAAATTTTTAAACTAGCGCCTAGGCTTCAAGGTAGCGCCTAGGCGCCATGATTGTAGCACCTAAGCCCTTCACTGGTCTTCCAAATGGCGCCTAGACGCCCAAATTATGGCGCCTAGACGCCCTATATTCTCGGGTATTCTATGTCAGACTTTATCTGCAAGAGCACCTAGGCGCCCATAAGCTGGCGTCTAGGCTCAATTTTGTCCCAAGTCTAGTTTCGTTCATTTTTTAGTCTGTTTTGCCCCATACTTTACCAATATGCATCTTTTCCTCAAAACCTATAAAAGAGCATAAAACACTATCAAATTCTTATAAATTGCTCAAAACTAACAAAAATATTAAGTGAAAATTATTTGATTAATTAGCCTAAAACTAACTTATTAAATATCCTAAAACTTAAGATTTTGTTAGTCCTCGAGCAAAAGACACAAACAAAAAAAACAAAGAACAAGACAAAAAAAGACGGGACTGACACTAACACATGACATAGTTTAAGCACCAATTTAATTTTTCATCATACTTGGCCTCAAAGATTGCATAAAGTTTATGACTCAAAGGAGACTCTAACCATTGTGATCATGTAAAAAATCAATTTAAATCTCAAGTTTACCATACTCATTATTCCTTGAGTGTGAGTGTGTGATGCCTCTAGCACTTATGTACCTACACTCGGATTAGTTATGTCAACAAGCTTATTATGAAAGATCTCTAGATTAGTAAAATTTATGAATTTCATAGGCCTATTTTTCAAACCCACTCTCCACTAATGTAGACTATTACAATATCAAAGATCATTAGGACTTTATTCGGCTTGTAATGTGTGACTAAGGTAAATAGGTGAGATAAATGATATAATATGGCTCAAAATTCACCTATAAACATACAATTTGTCTCAGGACCTCATTAGAAGATCATTTATTTTTTTTAAGTACACCATTAAGTACACCCCCAAACTTATGTTGCACTTTCAATACACCCTCAAACTTATGTTACACTCTCTTTGTCATTCATATTTATTTTATGTATGTATTTTCTTCTTTTTTTTGTTTTTTTTCTTCTTTTTTTTTCTTTTTTTTTTGTTTTTTTTTGTGTTTTTTTTTTTGACAATGAATAAACTTGAATACATAATCCCTTGATAATAATACTCAAAACTATAAACATAAATACATAATCTCTTGATAATAATACTCAAAACTCCACCCATGAATGAATAATAGGAAAACATATTTCCTTGATAACCTCAAAACTCCGTCCATCCTCCCGTAATGCCAGCTGCCTTCAAATAATTTATTGGACAAATAAGTCACGTTTAAGGGTGAGGGACTAAGTAGGATAAAATTATTCAAAGGCTAGGCTAATTATGTGGGTAGCAAAGAAAATGGATAATAAGGCTCAACGGGGTAACTAGTGATTAAATGATGTCAATGGTAGGCTTGAAAGGCTCAAAAGGTCCAAAAATAGCCTAAATCATGTTCTTAATGTTGTGTAGCCTAGGATTTCGCCTCGAGTGGTTATCAAATAGGTTCTAGTGTTCATTTGAGATCAAAAATGTCACTTAATCAACATAAAATTCCTTTAAGTGTAGAATACTTGGGTGATCAAGGCGTGAGTACTCAAAGTGCTCAAAGAATCACAGCATAGCAAACAAATCACAAGAAAAACAAGGATAGATGACAACAATTATTATCCCTTAAAAGTCATATTCAATTTCAACCATTGTCTTATCATTGGCCTCCTATGATTCAAGTTAAACAATGCTCAAATGACACAACTTTCCTATCATAATTACTATCAAATGCAAAGGAAAAAAAACAAAACAAAACCTAAACTAAAACCTAATTAAACTATAATGACTGACTGACACAAACAAAACATAAAGCAATACACCACCCCTAAACTTGAGCAATATATTGTCCCTAATATAAAAGAAAACAAAAATGAGAAAGAAAAAAACACTCCCTAAACCGAAGGTTGCAGTAGCCTATTCCTCCTCATCCTCATTCTCTTCATTATCTTCATTGAAAGCAGAGACTGTGGAAAAGTTGTCTAAGTTCATGTTCAGATGTATGGCCATGTGGTTTATCATATATGCCAGGTTGCAGATATGGTTTTAGTTTTTGATTTTTTTTTAGCAAGCTGAGCGCCTTGGTGTCCCCCGAAAACCTAGAATCGCCACAAACAAGACTTATATCATGATTAAGTTGCAAAATAGACTAAAACTAAAGGAAACTGTTAGACATGTATGCTCTAAGGAGTAAAAATGTAATACGTTTTTGGAGACATTTTTATCAATAAAGAATTTATTCATTTATATATATACCAAATATTGTCCTCTTTACGTTCATATTCGTTGAATGTATGATAAGCAAACAGTAGTCTGAGACTGTCAGTCTAAACCTTAAGAGTTGGGCATATGATGGGATGATTATGCGGTAGACACGACTCTTAAGGTGATGGTCTAAAATATATGATCCGCAATCGAGGGAATAAAGTTGGGCGCTTTATTCATGTAAAGATTGTTATGTTGTCTATATCCCTTTTGGGAGATGGTTTGTCTTGGCCATCGGAGTTGGACTCCGTGAATAGAAACATTGGCGCGTTGTCATAGGTGACGATGTGTTGGATCGGGACATAAAGTGAATTGATTTGGATTAATAATTCTGTCTTGGCAAATCGATTCACTTTAGACAGTCGTTTGTATTGTATCTTAATCCTGAGATGAATAATGGGCCCGTTGTCTCGACTTGTGTCTTTTGATGTACCAATGGGTGACTCCCACATCTCTATAGTGGCATGCATGCCGGTACGTTGGAGGCATGACTCTTGATAGCGTAGACTTGTTATTCATAGATATGGAATCCATAGCTCCTCTTTAGGAGTAATGATATCCTCTTATATGCGTTGTCCTGTAATTGGAAAACTGGAGCGCTCAACCATTTGGATACATAGGTGTAACCGAATGGTATACTATCTTTGGATGGTAAGTTTTCTAATGGTGAGACAATGGAACGTAAGATAAAAATAATCGGGAAGGTAAGACAGAACTTGTCCTTAAGCCGATTATGGATGATCATATGGGGATGCGATACACTATGATATGTCATGGAGACTTAGCTACATGAGCTTCGTAATTCTGTAAAGTTCGAGAGTGCAGCTCCAAGCTTTTAGTGGAGTAGCGTTGGAGTTGATAATTGTGAAATGTATATCTGGGATATTGGGTTTCATAATTATCATGAGCTTGAACTTTATAGGTCCATTTTGGTCCCCTTTGCTAGCTCACAAAATCCTGTAACGACACGGCGTGCTTTTCCAATAATTGGTGACTTATGTCGGATTTATCAGATTGGTTTAAAATTTATAAGAATCAAATAATTCATGTCTGTTTATCGGTTGAATTAATTTTGTAAGAAATTAGTTCAAGATGAACTTGTTGAATTATGGCGTTCGGATAATTCTTGTCTGTTTATCGGTTGTTTTAATTTTGGACAATTAGAACAAGATAAACTTGTAGAATTATTTGAATTGATTTATTTTCTTAGAGATTATCTTGATAGAGTTTGTTTTGATCAGATATCTTTTCTATTGGGCTATTTGAATCAAAACTGAGACTTTATCCTTTAGAATCTCGGGTGGAAAATAAAAGATTCGCGGAGATTTTTTCTCGGCAGTTCGGCCTGCCGATCAGAAAGTTCGGCCTGCCGAACTGGCCAGTTCGGCCTGCCTATCTCACAGTTCGGCATGCCGACCGCGACAGCTAAGATTACGCGTTTTTCACGCGTATCTTATCAGATATTGATCCGAACTTGATTCTGTTTCGATTTTTGAGACCTAATCTGATATGGACTGACCCCAAGGACCAATAGGTATAAAAAGGGAGTGAGTCTAATGATTTACTAAGATCAATTTGAGAGATTAAGAGTGATACTCTTCTAGTGAGCATCTGAAAACTCCCTGAGAGCTTTTGTTCACAAATCACGAACACTAGCTTTGGGTTCTCTCTATTGGTTGGAAGGAGAGTCACCGGTGGAAGAGCTGTACGTGTGAGCCCACACTCACTCCGGTTGTGGATAGAGAATAGCAAAGAAGACCAGTTGGTTGAGGCTCTTCTGGAACGTTACTTCTCTACACAGGTCGCGGAGGTTCTTCGGCACACTGAGGTTAGTAAGATCTGTTTAATTTATACATATAACATGTCATACTTGTATTTTGGAAAATACTCTGATGAAATTTTTTAAAATTCCGCTGCGCACTTTGTTTCCAACAATTGGTATCAGAGCCGAGGTTTTTACATAAATTTGCAAGTTTGTGATCATGTTATATGCATAAATTTTGTGATCTTAATCTCTCCAATGCTTGAATTGAATTTTATAGAGAGATGGCACTCTAGGTTTCTATATAATATATATGTTGTCATGGATTATATGGTGAATGTTTATTAATTAATTATGGTTGATTAAATTGTTGTTTAATTATTTATTAATTAATTAATACCGGTTATGGTTCCTTAGAGGTTAGAATGTGTATCTAAGTTTTTCATGTAATTAGATGGCGGACTATCATCTCCGTCTAGGAATTATTATTTAATTTGTAAGAATTTTGTAATTAAATAATTATTCGGAGAAGACGGAACGAGAAGTCGGATCTTGAAGATAGATGATGGCGCCTCCAGGTATTTCCTGAGTCTCTAATTTTATGTTTTTGAATTGTTGAAAATAAAATTGATGAATTGCATTAAAATTGTATTTTCTGGATTGAGTGTTTTCTGCTCGGTCGGCATGCCGGACCTCACAGTTCGGCAGGCCGAAGGTCACAGATCGGCAGGCCGGACGTACGGTCCGGCAGGCCGACAGTGGGGCAGAAATTTTGGTGCTCTGCCGGCAGGCCGAACCTTCATGTTCGGCAGGCCGAACCACCATGATCGGCAGACCGATCACCCAGATCGGCCTGCCGACAGAGAGCATCCAGGTGTCCAGAAAAGGTGCAATTTTTGGTGCAGTTTTAATTTTATTTTTGGGACGATTCTGAGAAACATTAAATTTGGATACGACCGGAAATATGAAGTGTTCGATTCATACGGGATTGAGGACTTGAAGATGGATATTACATGAAGAAGGATACAGCTTGAGGATTCAAGGATGAAGAATCGATAAATGTCTCGATTATTCTCTTGTAATCTTATTTTTTCTATTCTCTAGGGTGGAACCATAATATTACGGTTATTATTATTATGCTTGTAGCTTTGCTTGATTGCTTTGCTTGTCTGCATTATAATATGATTTACCATGTATATTGATAACATGTCATATAGAATAGGGAGTGCCGCTCATATTAAAATTGTTCATGCATAATTTTAAAATAAAACCTTGACTTCAAAAGATTGAGTGGGAGAAGGTTTTCGAAGAGAGAACCTAAGGCCTCCATCGTTGGTCCATAGGAAGAACATGATGGTCCCAACCCCTAGGAAGGGATTTCTATCATGTACCAGATTGGGTCTCTAAAAGGATAAGGTATTTTAGTATGATTTATGGTTGCACACCCCTAGGTGGTGATTATAAATCATGGATAAAATATTGAAACGGTGGTTATACACTCACGTTGATTTTATTATTAACCTCCCCTAGGAGCTCTGTTAATAAAATTAATGGCCAAAGAAACGATTATTAGTATATGCTGGATCATACGGGTCCTGGATGGCATATATTAATCAGGAGGGGATCCGTGTTCCTGATTGAATTTGGCATGACTCCCCTAGGAGCTTGTTGAATTCTGAGTTGGGAATTATCGTTGTAAGGTTGTGATATTTTCAAGGTTTTGACACATAAACACATTTGTATGATTTTACATGATTGTGTTATCTTACTAAATTATTAAATATGTTTGCTTATGTTTGGTATATGATTCTTTATTGTAGATTGAAAATGTCTAAAAACGCTTTATCATCGATACTTGACAAAAACCAATTAACCGGTGAGAATTATAACGATTGGAAACGGAACCTGGACATCGTCCTATCCTTTGAGAAACTGAAGTATGTACTGACAACTCCTTGTCCTCCCGAGCCTACGGGAGACTCAAGTAATGAGCAATTCCAAGCGTACGAACGCTGGAAAGATGCTAATGATCAGGCCCGCTGCTATGTTATGGCTAGCATGAATAACGTGCTGCAGGCTCAACATCAGGATTATGAGACTGCAAAGCAGATCTTGGATAATCTTGAGGATATGTTTGGAGGCCAGGCCATAACAAAGCGGCAAGGGGCGCTTCGGAAACTCTTAAACTGTAGACAGAGACCGGGGACATCTGTAAAGGAGCACATGATGTTGGTCATGGGTTACCTCGCTGAGGCTCAAACCAATGGAGCCGACATCGATGCTGAAACTCAGATGACTATGGTCTTTGAGACTCTGTCTAAGGAATTTATTCCGTTTAGAGCTACTTTTAATTTGAGCAATAGACGGGATATGACCTTAACAGAATTGATGAAACAGTTACAGGAGTTTGAACTGCTGATCAGGGAGTCTCCTGCTGGTGGAGAGGCCAATATGGTAGCTGCTTCTGGTTCCAATCCTAACTCTGGGAATGGAAAGAAGCAACGGGCCAAGAGTGGTAAGTCTTCTATTCCTATTGCTACCAAGAGCAAGAAGAAGAAGAAGAAGAACCCAAAGAAGCTTAAGTGCTTCTTTTGTGGTAAGGTCGGGCATATAAAGAAGCATTGCAAGGACTTCCTTTCCAAGGGAGGTAGGTGTGATCTTCTATATTTAGAAACTTGTTTGGTTGAGGAATCCAGTGACATTTGGGTCATAGATTCCGGTGCAACTAATCATGTTTGTGTTTCTCTGCAGGGATTCAAAGAAACGAGAAGTCTACTTCGTGAAGACTTAACGCTTCGGATGGGCGATGGATCCTTGGTCTCAGCGGAAGCAGTGGGAGATGTCCATCTTTATTTTGATAATTATAGGAGTTTAATTTTGCGAGATTGTTTTTATGTTCCTAAATTTAAAAGGAATTTAATTTCTGTATCTTCTTTATTTAAAGACTCCTACGTGGTATCTTTTAATGAAAAAGTGGTGATTCGTAAAAACAAATCTTTTATCTGTTCTGGATGGATGCAAAATAATCTATATTTTATCAAACCTAAGATGGACTTATTGCTTAATGCTGAGATAAATGATAATGACTCAAAAAGACTTAAAACTTCTCACTCTAATAAGACTTATCTTTGGCATTTGCGCCTTGGCCATATTAACCTGAATAGGATTCAAAGGTTGGTAAGGGATGGACCTTTAAGTCACTTAAAGGTGGAATCTATACCTCAATGTGAGTCTTGTTTGGAGGGTAAAATGACCAAAAGACCATACGGGTCTAAGGGCAATAGGGCCGAAGGGGTTCTAGAACTTGTGCATAGTGATGTTTGCGGACCGATGAACATCCGGGCACGAGGAGGGTATGAGTACTTCGTCACTTTTATTGACGATTACTCAAGATATGGGTATGTGTACCTAATGCACCACAAAAGCGAAACTTATGATAAGTTCAGGGAGTTTCGGGCTGAAGTGGAAAAGCAATTGGGTAGACCCATAAAGGCACTTCGATCTGATCGAGGTGGGGAATACCTTTCTGATGAGTTCTTGGGACACTTGTTAGAGAATGGGATTTTATCCCATTTGACTGCGCCGGGCACTCCGCAGCAGAATGGCGTAGCGGAGAGAAGGAATAGGACTTTGTTGGACATGATTCGGTCCATGATGAGTTATTCATCATTGCCTTTATCCTTTTGGGGATATGCACTACAAACCGCATGTTATCTTTTGAACAATGTGCCTTCAAAATCGGTCCCTAAAACTCCTCACGAGTTGTGGACAAGACGGAAGACATCCTTAAACCATATTCGCATATGGGGATGTCCAGCTCATGTCCTGTTTAAGGATCCGAATAAGTTGGAAGCACGTTCAGAAGTTTGCGTGTTTGTAGGATATCCAAAAGGGACTAAAGGGGGTTATTTTTATAACCCAAAGGAAAATAAAGTCGTGGTTTCAACTAATGCAACTTTCCTTGAGGAGAGTTACATGAACGACTTTAAACCTCAAAGCAAAGTGGTGCTTGAGGAGTTGAGGGGTAATCCGTTTACTCCGGAGGTTCCGAACGAAACCATTCCGATCGGTGTAGAAAAACCAAACAAACCTGAACAACAATCTCAGGGGCTTCGGCGTAGTGGGAGGATCGGGCGTCAACCTGAAAGGTATATGTTCAATGGGGAGGTCTTTTTGGCTGAACCGGATGAACATGACAGGGATCCTTATACTTACGCAGAAGCTATGGAGGATGTTGATTCAAGACTCTGGACAGAGGCCATGAACATTGAGATGAAGTCTATGGAGACTAATCGGGTCTGGGAGCTTGTGGATCTTCCCGAAGGGGTAAAACCCATAGGGTGTAAGTGGATCTACAAGAGGAAAAGAGGAGTGGATGGAAAGGTCGAAACCTTTAAGGCTAGACTGGTAGCTAAGGGTTATACGCAAAAGGAAGGAATCGATTATGAGGAAACCTTTTCGCCTGTAGCCATGCTTAAGTCCATCCGGATTCTCTTGTCCATAGCTGCCGCTCTCGACTACGAGATTTGGCAGATGGATGTCAAGACGGCTTTTCTAAATGGCTATCTTGATGAGTCCATTTATATGGAACAACCAGACGGGTTCAAGGTCACGGGTCAAGAGGGTAAGGTTTGTAAGTTGCTAAAGTCTATTTATGGACTTAAGCAGGCTTCTCGTTCTTGGAACATAAGATTTGATCAAGTGATCAAGACTTATGGGTTCTCACAAAATGTGGATGAACCATGTGTTTACAAACACATTAAGAATGGGAAGGTGGTTTTTCTACTACTCTATGTAGATGACATTCTGCTAATTGGCAATGACGTTGGGGCGTTGTCATCGGTCAAATTATGGTTGACCAAGCAGTTTGACATGAAGGACTTGGGTGAGGCTAATTTTGTTCTCGGTATCCAGATCTTGCGGGATAGGAAGAACAAAATGATAGCTTTGTCACAGGCCAGCTACATAGATAAAATTCTCAGGAGGTTTGCAATGCAGGATTCCAAGAAAGGTGGGCAACCATCTAGGTCTGGAATTACTCTTTCTAAGAAAGACTCTCCAAAGTCTTATGAAGAAAGAGAATACATGAAGAAGGTGCCTTATGCTTCGGCAGTGGGTAGTCTCATGTATGCCATGCTTTGCACTCGACCGGATATTAGCTATGCGGTCGGGATTGTGAGTCGATTTCAGGCGGATCCAGGACCGAACCATTGGGTTGCGGTAAAGCATATTTTCAAGTACCTGAGAAGGACTCGAGGGTATATGCTTGTGTATTCGGGTGAGGATTTAACTCCTCTAGGATACACTGATTCGGATTTTCAATCCTGCCTGGATTCTAGGAAATCGACTTCAGGTTTTGTGTTTACTCTGGGTGGCGGTGCCATCAGTTGGAGAAGTGCGAAGCAAGATTGCACTTCGGATTCAACGATGGAGGCCGAGTATGTGGCGGCTAGTGATGCTTCGAAAGAAGCAGTGTGGCTCCGCAAGTTCCTTGGGGATCTTGAGGTAGTTCCTGGTATGGATAAAGCGGTATCACTGTACTGTGATAACAGTGCGGCGGTAGCTAATGCTAAGGAACCAAGATTTCACAAGAAGAGTAAGCATATTGATCGGAAGTATCATGTGATAAAGGACTTCGTTGAGAGCGGGCATGTCACGGTGTGCAAGATCGCGTCAGAGGACAATTTAGCTGATCCATTTACGAAGACACTTTCTGGGAGAGTCTTCGAAAGGCATGTGGAAGCTATGGGGATGCGAAATTTGCAGTATTTACTCACTTAGTGCAAGTGGGAGATTGTTAGACATGTATGCTCTAAGGAGTAAAAATGTAATACGTTTTTGGAGACATTTTTATCAATAAAGAATTTATTCATTTATATATATACCAAATATTGTCCTCTTTACGTTCATATTCGTTGAATGTATGATAAGCAAACAGTAGTCTGAGACTGTCAGTCTAAACCTTAAGAGTTGGGCATATGATGGGATGATTATGCGGTAGACACGACTCTTAAGGTGATGGTCTAAAATATATGATCCGCAATCGAGGGAATAAAGTTGGGCGCTTTATTCATGTAAAGATTGTTATGTTGTCTATATCCCTTTTGGGAGATGGTTTGTCTTGGCCATCGGAGTTGGACTCCGTGAATAGAAACATTGGCGCGTTGTCATAGGTGACGATGTGTTGGATCGGGACATAAAGTGAATTGATTTGGATTAATAATTCTGTCTTGGCAAATCGATTCACTTTAGACAGTCGTTTGTATTGTATCTTAATCCTGAGATGAATAATGGGCCCGTTGTCTCGACTTGTGTCTTTTGATGTACCAATGGGTGACTCCCACATCTCTATAGTGGCATGCATGCCGGTACGTTGGAGGCATGACTCTTGATAGCGTAGACTTGTTATTCATAGATATGGAATCCATAGCTCCTCTTTAGGAGTAATGATATCCTCTTATATGCGTTGTCCTGTAATTGGAAAACTGGAGCGCTCAACCATTTGGATACATAGGTGTAACCGAATGGTATACTATCTTTGGATGGTAAGTTTTCTAATGGTGAGACAATGGAACGTAAGATAAAAATAATCGGGAAGGTAAGACAGAACTTGTCCTTAAGCCGATTATGGATGATCATATGGGGATGCGATACACTATGATATGTCATGGAGACTTAGCTACATGAGCTTCGTAATTCTGTAAAGTTCGAGAGTGCAGCTCCAAGCTTTTAGTGGAGTAGCGTTGGAGTTGATAATTGTGAAATGTATATCTGGGATATTGGGTTTCATAATTATCATGAGCTTGAACTTTATAGGTCCATTTTGGTCCCCTTTGCTAGCTCACAAAATCCTGTAACGACACGGCGTGCTTTTCCAATAATTGGTGACTTATGTCGGATTTATCAGATTGGTTTAAAATTTATAAGAATCAAATAATTCATGTCTGTTTATCGGTTGAATTAATTTTGTAAGAAATTAGTTCAAGATGAACTTGTTGAATTATGGCGTTCGGATAATTCTTGTCTGTTTATCGGTTGTTTTAATTTTGGACAATTAGAACAAGATAAACTTGTAGAATTATTTGAATTGATTTATTTTCTTAGAGATTATCTTGATAGAGTTTGTTTTGATCAGATATCTTTTCTATTGGGCTATTTGAATCAAAACTGAGACTTTATCCTTTAGAATCTCGGGTGGAAAATAAAAGATTCGCGGAGATTTTTTCTCGGCAGTTCGGCCTGCCGATCAGAAAGTTCGGCCTGCCGAACTGGCCAGTTCGGCCTGCCTATCTCACAGTTCGGCATGCCGACCGCGACAGCTAAGATTACGCGTTTTTCACGCGTATCTTATCAGATATTGATCCGAACTTGATTCTGTTTCGATTTTTGAGACCTAATCTGATATGGACTGACCCCAAGGACCAATAGGTATAAAAAGGGAGTGAGTCTAATGATTTACTAAGATCAATTTGAGAGATTAAGAGTGATACTCTTCTAGTGAGCATCTGAAAACTCCCTGAGAGCTTTTGTTCACAAATCACGAACACTAGCTTTGGGTTCTCTCTATTGGTTGGAAGGAGAGTCACCGGTGGAAGAGCTGTACGTGTGAGCCCACACTCACTCCGGTTGTGGATAGAGAATAGCAAAGAAGACCAGTTGGTTGAGGCTCTTCTGGAACGTTACTTCTCTACACAGGTCGCGGAGGTTCTTCGGCACACTGAGGTTAGTAAGATCTGTTTAATTTATACATATAACATGTCATACTTGTGTTTTGGAAAATACTCTGATGAAATTTTTTAAAATTCCGCTGCGCACTTTGTTTCCAACAGAAACAACTAACAAACTAAATAATATGATGAAAACTAAAATTGAAAAGGATACAGAGCTTGGGTTGCCTCCCAAGAAGCGTTTGTTTTATAGTTATCAGCCTGACTCTCAAAGAAGCGCTTATCAAAGAGCGTTTGTCACCTATAGCTAGTGTCAAACAGCACCACATATGGGTTTTAGTTATAGATGCCCTCAAGCTTGGCAAGATTTAGAAGTGATTCGCACGTTACATTAACAACACATGTCTTTAAATAATGTGCTATTGATAGGAACTTTATTATTGGCTCGAGCTTGAACATGGTGAGATGTGATGGTTGTGATGTCCATGGCCAACACTAATCAGTTGGAGATCTATATATTGGAACCATTGATGAGCTCAAATCAATGGTTTTATATGCTTCTATATCTTCCAATAACCCTCGTGGCTTCTCTTCATATAGGAATTCCTCTAATAACCCTTCTATTTGCTCTTCCCTTTTCTTTTGGCTATCCATTAGCATGCTTGTGATTTGGTCTTCATAGCAGTCATCGTTTTGGATAGACTCCTCTTGATTTAGCAAGTGTAGATCATTATTGATCGAGCAAGAGCCCAACTCAGCAAATGGTTGAGCTAACACAACTTCAAAGGGTTCTTGTTCTTCATCTTGAGGTTTTATTTCCTGTAAAGGCTCAAATTCTTGAGGTTTCACCCAATCATCATCAAACAAAACCACATCCTTTATCGTTTTATGGTCACCAATAGGATTTGATGTTGTAATTTCCTCCTCTAGATGACTCTCTAAAATTGTACTCTTTAAATGGATTTGTTCATCAAGATATCGCCTAGAGTTGGAAATTTCATGACTTCCTTCAAGAGTGGCCTTACGGTCTAAAGCAAATTCTAAAGTTGTCTTCTCTTCTTGACATTGGTTACAGGATTGTTTCATCATATTGGGGTAGATATTCCACGAAAGATTTTGGTGCCTCTCCCAATAAGAATTGTGCATTGAAGAATTCAAATGCCAATGATAATTAAAGGCTTCCATATCCTCCAATAAGTGGTAAGCTTCATCAACGGTTCTTGAAAAGAAAAAATGACTGTCAGAAACTGCACCTTTTTCCAACGAATCTTTGGCTTCAAAATGCAATCCTTCAATAAATATTTGGAGAAGAGCCCACTTTGGCAAGTTGTGACGTGGGTACCGCTCAAGCATTTCTTTAAATCGCTCCCAAGCTACATAAAATGGTTCCATATGTTGTTGGGCAAAACTTGCAAGGATATTTTGATGCAAAATCATGAAGTTTCTTGGGAAACAAATGACTTAAAAGAAAAAAAAAAAGAAAAGAACAAATAAAAACAAATAAAAAAATTCAAAGTAATTATAGAGCTAATTGGTATTGATATTAACTAAAGTAAACAACAATCCCCGGCAACGGTGCCAAAAACTTGTTGTGGAAAATCTACAAATGCACAGAATCATAGACAAACAATAAAGAGTGAGTAAAGTATCGTTCCTACGAGGATTGCATTAATCTAGCTAAGTACCAAAATTGGTTAACTTTAAAATTATTTGAACAATCAAATACAAAATAGAAAAATAACAAAACAAAAAAATATAAATGAAAATTTAAACAATAAAAGACTAGGGCATCCGATTTCACCTAAATTATCCCATTTAAATTATCTAATTTAATCAACTGATGTTTACTCCTATGCCGATAACAAATTTCTCTTAGATAGTCATTAATCTTTCTCAAGCATTAATAATTTGTCCTAGTTAGCAAATTTCCTACATCTCTGTAGAAACTCTAAACTTACCGAGATTCATTAAGAACAAGAAATTCACCACTTACACAAGTCTCATAGATATTTCTATCTTATGATGATCTCATGGCATTCAATCATGGTCTAATTTAATTATCGCTTCTCAGCCTCAAATTAAATCACAATTTATGCAAAAGATGCCCAAACTTTTACATGCATTAAGATTAGATTAAATACTCAGCATAAATAATGAATAAATATTGAATTGAATTAAATTAAATCAATGTGAACATTCATAATCCGGTTACATCGTAGCCCTAAAAAAAGGAAATTAGTTCCTAATGAAACTAAAAACAATCCTAAATAATATTTTAAACATGACGAGTGAAGGAAAAGATAACTCTAGTTTAGAGAGTTATTTGGCCACTTTTAATTAGTGAATATTACTATGTTCTTGAGAAAAATTACATGAAACATCCAACTTTTTCATGAAAGTATGCTTTTATTGATGTAGGTTGAAGAAAGAAAGAAAAGAAAACAAAAGGAGCACGAGCACAAGAGATTGGAGAAAAATTACATGTCAAGCATGAACTTGGACCGTGTTGCAGAGAAGCAGCGCCGCGGCGCCCAAGGAGAATATGAGCAAAATAGATGGCAGGAACTCAACGCCGCGGTGCTGGGAAAGGAGCGCCACGGCGCTATGGCAGAAAAGAAGAAAAAAACAGAAAAGAAGCGCTGCAGCGCTTGGAAAGAAGGGCTGCGGCACCAAGGGTGATTCTGAACCACGATTTTTGGACGTGAAATAAGGGTTTTATTAATTTAAGAGTAGTATAAATAGAGAACGATGTAATAGTCAAGGAGCTAGGTTTTTCTTATTTTTTCAGAGTGCTGTTTATTTCTCTTAGGAGTCGTCGAGCAATCCGGAGTAAGAAGTGAGAGATTGATGACAAAATTTCTTACTCTCTTAACTCTTACTGTTTGATTCAATTAAATTTTTAGTTTTTATTTCTTTTTCAATTATGTTCTAATTTTCTTAGTTAGGGCTATGATGTAGCCTAATCATGACGATGTGAATTTCATATTTATGCACCATAGTTGATTTTATTCATGTGAGTTATTTGTTATTATGTTTAATGCTTTTAAATGATTAGCTACCATTTAAATGATCTGATGTGCATGTTCAAAACTGAGAAGAGAGAATTATGCAAATGCTTCATCTAACATATAACCATGAATTAAATATGGATAGAGATATACCATATTATTTGTGTGGCTTTATCTGGAAAGTTCATGTATCCTAATGCATTCTGATTTATTTAAATTCACATAGAGATATAATGAGTTAATAAACTGAGTAGGTTTATTATACCTAGAGATAGGATAGTAAATAATTTAGGAATTTTCGTCATCACATGTGTATTATTAATTGGGTTACATAATTTTATGAAATTCATATCTAGTGATTATGGTGAAATCAAATGCTTTAACGCCTTGTCTTATTGAAGTATCTCTTGAAATTAATTGCAATTTTTATTCTTAATTTAGTACTTTAGTTCAGTAGTTTATTCAATCACAACTTCATATGATCAACTAGATAAACCTTAGAGTCAATCCAACTTTAGTACTTAGTTAGATTATTATACAACAGTCCCTGTGAGACGATACTCTTACTCACTATTGTATTACTTGATCGATAACGTGCACTTGCATTAGTGAATTTTACCGGACAAGTTTTTGGTGCCGTTGTCGGGGACTACTTGTTTAATACTAATTAATATTAATATCAGATAACTCTCGATTTAATCTAGTTTCTTTTATTTTGTTCATTTTTAGGAGTGCGTTGGTGTATGAGAAGAACTAAACAAGGGGAACTTGTTAAGTTTGATCCAGAAATCAAGCATACTTTCAAAAGATTGTTAAGAGAACAGAGAAATCGCACTAAGAAAATGGCGGATGCAGGTGAAGCTGAAAACCCTCGTCGACTTTTGAGAGATTATGCAGCACCAACTGTTCAAGGTGCCACTTCAAGCATTAGGAGGCTGGCGATTCAAGCGAACAACTTTGAGATCAAGCCATCTCTTATCCAAATGATTCAACAATCAGTGCAATTTAGTGGGCTACCTTGTGATGATCCAAACCCCCACATTGATGCATTTCTCAAAATCTGTGACACTATTAAATTTAATGGAGTGTCAGATGATGCAGTTAGACTGAGATTGTTCCCATTCTCGTTGAGGGATAAAGCCAAGAATTGGCTCACATCTCTTCCTGCAGGATCAATCACTACTTGGGATACTATGGCCCAAAAATTCCTTGGTAAGTTTTTCCCTCCAGCAAAATCTACAAAAATGCGTAACGATATCACTAATTTCTTGCAGATGGACAATGAGTCGCTATACGAGGCATGGGAAAGATTCAAGGAGCTGTTAAGGAGGTGCCCACATTATGGATTACCAGTCTGGATGCAGGTACAAACGTTTTACAATGGGTCTAGTGCAAGTATCCGGGCTACCATTGATGCAGCTGCAGGTGGGACATTAAATAATAAAACACCTGAGGAGGCTTTTGATCTAATAGAAGAGATGGCATCAAACAACTATCAGTGGCCTACTGAAAGGCTACAAACTAGGAGAACTACAGGAGTTCATGAAGTGGATGCATTATATGCACTCACAGCTCAGTTTGAAGCGCTTAACAGAAAGATAGACCATATGAGTGCTTCAGCTATGAAAATTCAGAATGCCGTATGTGAATTTTGTGGTGGAGGACATGCCAGCAATGAATGCCAGGTAGGTAACAATTTTGCTCAACCTTCTGAAAATGCTAATTTTGTTGGAAATTTTAACAGGTCACAAAATAATCCTTATTCCAACACTTACAACCCGGGGTGGCAGAATCATCCTAATTTTTCATGGGGCAATCAAAATGCGATGAGACCACCACCAGGATTCAAGCAACAGGAGGAGAAAAAGCCGAATCTAGAAGATATTGTTGCTAAACTGGCAACCTCCACTCAAGATTTCATGAAGAGTACAGATGCAAGACTCCAGAATCAAGAGTCATCTATCAGAAATCTGGAAATGCAAATAAGACAGATGGCTAATATGATCTCAGGTAGACCACAGGGTTCTTTGCCAAGCAACACAGAAAAGAATCCTATTGAGAACATAAAGGCAATTACTTTGAGAAGTGGCAAACAATTGGGACAAGAAGATGCTAAACAGGAGGTCAATATTGAACAAGAAGAAGAGAGTAAGGAGCAATCCAAAGAGACACACAAGAGCAAGCTTTTTCCAGATGATCCAAAGCCCTATGTGCCTCCCATTCCAGTCCCTCAAAGACTCCAGCAGCACAAATTAGATAAGCAATTTTCTAAATTTCTTGAGGTGTTTAAAAAATTGCAAATTAACATTCCTTTTGCAGATGCCTTAGCCCAGATGCCTAGCTATGCAAAATTCTTGAAGGAGATTTTGGCCAACAAAAGGAAGCTGGAGGATTATGAAACAGTGAAACTGAATGAGGAATGTTCAGCCATTCTGCAGAATAAGTTGCCGCCTAAACTAAAAGATCCAGGGAGTTTTACCATTCCTTGTACTATTGGTGACTCTTATTTCGAAAAAGCATTATGTGATTTAGGGGCTAGTATCAATTTAATGCCTTTTTCTGTCTTTAAGAAATTAGGTTTGGGAGAGGTTAAAGCAACCACAGTGTCACTTCAACTTGCAGACCGAACAATTAAGCACCCAAGAGGTATTGTGGAAGATGTACTAGTAAAGGTTGACAAGTTTATTTTTCCTGCAGATTTCATTGTTCTAGAAATGGAGGAAGATCATGAGGTTCCGCTCATTTTAGGCCGTCCTTTTCTAGTGACTGGAAGAACCTTGATAGATGTGCAACAAGGAAAATTAATTCTCAGGGTTCAAGATGATCATGTCACCTTTAATGTGTTTGAAGCAATGAAATATCCCTCAACTGATGATTCTTGCTTTAGAATTGACACTATTGATAAACTGGTATCTAAGATTTTTCAGGAAGATGTTTTCAAGGATCCACTTGAAGCTTGTCTAACCCAGTCTACTGGTGCGGATGTTGAGAATGAGGAAATAAGGGAATATGTAGACTTTATGGAGGCAAATCCACCAATTTCGAGGCATAAGGCATTGCAACTTGTAGAAGTGGGACAGTCCATCACAAGGCCTAAGCCGTCAATTGAAGAGCCTCCCATTCTTGAACTTAAACCCTTACCTTCTCATTTAAAATACGCATATTTAGATGGCAAATCCTCACTACCTGTAATTATTTATTCTTCTTTGACAGATCTTATGGAGGAAAAATTGCTTAGGGTGTTAAGAGAGCACAAAGGCGCAATTGGATGGAAGATTGCAGACATCAAGGGAATAAGCCCCTCTATTTGCATGCACAAAATTCTTATGGAGGAGAAATACAAGCCCACCATTCAACCCCAAAGGCGTCTGAATCCAAAAATGCAAGAAGTGATGAAAGCTGAGGTTATCAAACTATTGGATGCTGGGATCATCTATCCAATATCTGATAGTTCATGGGTAAGTCCTGTGCAAGTTGTGCCAAAAAAAGGAGGTATGACTGTTCAAAAGAATGATAATAATGAGTTAATTCCAATTAAAACAGTTACTGGGTGGCGTGTTTGTATGGACTATAGGAAATTAAATGACGCTACTAGAAAAGATCATTTTCCTTTACCATTTATTGACCAAATGTTGGAAAGACTTGCAGGACATTAATTTTATTGTTTTCTAGATGGATATTCAGGGTATAATCAAATCCCTATTGCACCCGAGGATCAAGAAAAGACCACGTTCACTTGTCCCTATGGCACTTTTGTATATAGAAGGATGCCCTTTGGTCTTTGTAATGTACCGGCAACTTGTCAGCGTTGTATGATGGCCATTTTTTCTGATATGGTTGAGAAATTTATTGAAATTTTCATGGATGACTTTTTTGTTTTTGGCACATCATTCGATTTATGCTTACATAATTTGGCATTGGTGTTACAAAGATGTGAAGAAACTAACCTTGTTTTGAATTGGGAGAAGTGTCATTTTATGGTGCAGGAAGGGATTGTGCTTGGACACAAAATCTCGAAAGACGGTATAGAAGTTGATAGAGCCAAAGTGGAAGTTATTGCAAAATTGCCTCCACCCACATCTGTTAAACTTGTTCGTGGATTCTTGGGGCATGTTGGATTTTATAGGCGATTTATAAAAGATTTTTCTAAAATTGCTAGACCTTTGTCTAACTTGTTGGTTAAAGATGCCCCATTTGTGTTTTCGGATGAATGCTTGCAGGCCTTTAACACTTTGAAGGAAAAGCTTGTGTCAGCACCTATCATGGCAGCACCTGATTGGGATTTACCCTTTGAGCTCATGTGTGATGCAAGTGATTCAGCAGTTGGAGCAGTGCTGGGCCAACGAAAGAATAAAATTTTTCAAACTATATATTACGCTAGTCGAACCTTGTCGGGAGCACAACTGAATTACACAACAACAGAAAAGGAACTTCTGGCGGTAGTTTTTGCTTTTGATAAATTTTGTTCTTATTTGATTGGTTCAAAAGTAGTTGTTTACTCTGATCATTCTGCTCTGAAATACTTACTTGAAAAGAAGGAATCCAAGCCCAGGTTAATCAGGTGGATATTGTTGCTTCAAGAGTTTGATTTGGAGATCAAGGATAAAAAGGGAACTGAGAACCTAGTTGCAGATCACTTATCCAGAATTCCCAATCATGATGAAGTGGGCAGCCCAATTCTGGAGGAATTCCCTGATGAGCAAGTATTCTCTATCAAATCCACGCGAGTCCCCTGGTATGCTGATTTGGTAAATTTTTTAGCAAGTAATGTTCTACCCCCTGATTTGTCATATGAACAAAAGAAAAAAAAAATTTCTGATGTTAAACACTATTTTTGGGAAGACCCTTTCTTGTTTAAAGTTTCCGCAGATCAGGTAATAAGAAGATGTGTTTCTGAGGACGAAATGGTAAGCATTTTATAACTTTGTCATGATGGAGAGGCTGGTGGTCATTTTAGTGGTTCTAAAACTGCTGCGAAAGTGTTACAATCAGGTTTCTATTAGCCCATACTTTTTAAAGATGCACACTTCTATGTAGCCTCATGCGATAGATGTCAAAGAATGGGAAATATCTCTAGGAAAAATGAGATGCCTTTAAACAACATTATTGTATGTGAACTATTTGATGTTTGGGGTATTGATTTCATGGGACCATTTCTACCTTCATTTGGGAATGAATACATCTTAGTAGCCATTGAGTACGTATCTAAATGGGTAGAAGCAGCTGCTGTACCAACAAACGACACTAAGGTCGTGGTCAAATTTCTGAAAAAGAACATTTTTCCTGATTTGGCACCCCTAGGGCAATCATAAGTGATCAAGGGTCGCATTTTAGTATTAAGCAATTTGAGGCACTTTTGGAAAAATATGGGGTTACAAATAAGGTGGCACTAGCATATCATCCTCAGACTAGTGGTCAAGTGGAAATTTCAAATAGGGAAATCAAGAGGATTTTGGAGAAGACAGTAAATGCCTCTAGGAAGGATTGGTCTATTAAGTTAGATGATGCACTTTGGGCATATAGGACTGCATTCAAAACTCCCATTGGGATGTGTGACGACCCGCCTTTTCGGGCAGTCACTTTACTTACTTAGTAAGAAAATACTGTAATAAAAAAAAATTTTCTTTCCTTAAACGTTCTTTAAAACTGATGCGACCTCTGTCGCATTCAAGTTGAGACATCGCTCAACACTTGTCCTTAAAATCATTTCAAAACGTTTCTTAAAACTTAATAAGAAACATTTATTAAATCATAGTTTAAAACTTTACTTTATAATTACATAAAACAGTTCATAAACTGTATCTTAAAACTTTGAATACAATTCTTAAAACTCTGATTTTCTTTAAACTTTGAAAACACAACATTAAACAATGGAAAACATTTTCTTTACGTAGCGGAAGCAAACAGTGATGGTATCCATACCCAAATCTTCGCATCTGTCCTCCGCAGCACCCAGCTCTTCTAACGGGTCCCATTGGTCACCCATAAATTACCTACAGCATGAAAAACTTTTAATGAGCTTTCGCTCAACAAGTTCAAACATAAACTCACAAAGCATTTAAACATGCTTTAAAACTTTTCTCATGAAAACTTTTCTCTTGAAACGTTCTTCATGAACGTTTTCCATAAACATTTATGAAATATTTTTCATAAACGTTTTCCTTAAACATTTCTAAAAACGTTCTTCATAAACGTCTTTTCATAGAATATTTCTGAAAATGTTTTTCATAAAACATTTCTGAAACGTTTTTCTTAAAACGTCATTCGTAAACCTTTTCTTGAAAACATGAAATGTTTTTCATAAACATTTAATGTAAAACCTTTCTCTTAAAACATTTCTTGAACGTTTTTCTTAAAACGTCATTCATAAACCTTTTCTTGAAAACATGAAAACGTTCTTCATAAACATTTATCGTAAACATTTTTCATAATGTTTTCCATAAACATAACATATAAACATTTCATAAAAAAACATTCAAGTAACATCAGAATGCATGACTCCATTTATGCTCAATTATTAACTTCAATTATGAGCATTTTATGAACGTTCTATAAACTTAAATATTCATTTCTTTCTCAACATTTATTCTTGTTCTTTAACTTTCTTTATCTTATAACCTTCCTTTTCCTTACTTTACTTTAGTGTACGTACCAACTCATTAATCATGAGATCATAAACATGATGCTTCCCTTGTGGAAGACTTGAGACCATCAAACATTGAGGTCTTGTACCTCACCTTTAGGAGGTCAAACTTTAATTTCACTTTCATTACCTCATAACAAAGAGGCTGGTACGACACTTTCCTTTTTATCTTTACGTTACCTTTTTATTCACTTTAGTGAGCATTTCAAATGCAATCACATTATATGCAAACACACTTGCAATTCATAGCTTGTACTATAAAGTTTATTGCATAACAGATGCAACATATTGCATAATAAATGCAACATAAGATGCAAACACATTTTACTAATCATAATTTGCATTCTAACACTCATTGCATAACAAATGCAACATATTGCTTAATAAATACATCATAAAATGCAAACACATTTTGCAAACTATAACTTTTATTCTTAAATTTATTGCACATCAAATGCAACTTATTGCATAGCAAATGCATCATTAAACCTTTAACTTAAACTATAAAACATTATGCATTGTCATAATACAAAACATACTTTCAATACTTTGAAAATCATAACTTACACTTTTAAGAAATGTTATGCATATCAATATGCAAATAAACCTTTAACATAACGATTGCAAATTCATTGCAAATCTTTTTCTTGAACTTTAAAACTTTTTGCATAATAAATGCAAACATACTTTAAAGGAACTTACATAATAATTGCAAACTCATTTGCAATTTATACAAATAAGCATTTAAAAATAATTTACTTCATGCTGTAGGTGAGGTTTGAAACTTACCCAAACTATGCTCTAGCGTTCTCTATTCCGTTCATTTCTCATTCCTTTTCCTTTCATTGGTCGACTTTTGTGTCTTGAACTCCAAGCTAAGCAGATCCAGTTGTATCTCGTTGCATCTATAGTATGCGAAGCATCCTCTGCAGTGCTCCTCGAGCAACCATGAATGGCTAGGAATGCTTCCTGGAGATCATCCATTCTTGAAACTGTCCTTCTGGACTCCGATGCTGCTGTTTGAATCGCCTCGATCCACGTGCAGTTGGTACCGGACGATTTTCATCAGAGTGGAATTTGCTCGAACGGAGGTCACCATTGCGTTCAGAGCGTCGAAACGAGTCGGGAGGCGGTCTCGGATCTTCGATCGGAGGTCCGGATCACAAAATCCCATTTTGGCCTTTGACCGGCCGTTGACCGCCGTTGACCGGCCGTTGACCGGCGGCGGTTGGCTCCGTTGAGGGCTGAGCTCGAGCCTACCCCCCCTAATTCGACCCTCCTGAGTCGATTGGTGGGGTCAATTTCACCCAATTTGCCCTCTAACATAGCAAATCGAAGACGGGATTCTCGGCTAACACCGGCGGCTCCGATCTCCTATCTCCGGCGGAGATACCGTGAAATTGAGGTGGGGGAATTGTTCCCCGACCTCCTCTGAGTGTTTCCCCTACGATGGGGCAGCTCAACACCGCGTGGAACGGCGGCCCGAAGCTTCCCACGGCGGCGCACCAAGGCGGAGGTCGTTCTCCGGTGACCGGCCGTCATTTCGTGCAATTGAGAGTTGCTTCACGCTCTTCTCAACCATCTGAACATTTTCCCCCTTTCAATTTGGGGCGAGGCAGCCGAGAACGGTGGCTACGATGGCTTCCGCGGCGGCGCTCGACGACGGAGGTGGAACTCCGACCAACCGCGGCTGGGCTGCGAAATTAGGCGAGGGGTTTCACTCCCCGTCGCCGTCTGAGTCGAACGGTGGCGGCGGTGTACCTCACCGCCGCCATTGTCGGCGGTTCTCAAGGGGTGGCGACACGGCGGAGACGGGCAGCTCCAGCGAAGCCTTTCCAGCCAAAATTGAGCTGAAAAATTGGTACTATCTTGTTCCTCTCCTCACACTGAGTCCATAGACACCAAAATCACGTCGATTGGTGGTTGGACGGCGGAGAAACAACGTCGGGAAAATATAGGTTTCGCCGCCACTTTGGGCGGCGCGTGAGCCCTCCTCCGGCGGCTATTTGGGTGGCACGACACCTCGTTGAACTCAGCTCGTCGAGAGCTTCCCACTGGTATGGGAGGTGTCAAAAAATAATGCCGAAATCTCAAACGAGATTCGAGGAAAGAGAGAGAGAATCTAGAGAGAGAAAGTAGAGAGAGAGAGACCCGAATTTCTTTGAATTTTTCTGATTTTTTTCTGATTTTTTTCTTTTCTTTTCTTTTATAAAAGTATAAAATGAAATTGTGGTCCACACAATTCAATTCTTATACTGCATTGCTCTAATGCTGTATAATTTTCTGTAATATTATATAGCATTTTCCTTTAATTGTACTTTGTCTTAATATAATCCTTAATTTAATGCATTTTTAATGCATTAAAATCTTGGGTGTTACAGGATGTCCCCTTTCAGGCTAGTTTTTGGAAAAGCATGTCACCTGCCAGTGGAGCTAGAACATAGGGCTTATTGGGCAACTAAATGTTTGAAATCTGATGCGCAGTTGACAGGTGAAGCTAGGTTGCTGCAACTAAATGAGTTGGATGAATTTCGGCTCGATGCTTATGAGAATGCAAAGCTTTACAAGGAGAAAACGAAAAGATGGCATGATAAGCACATTATTAGAAAAGAATTTGCAGTTGGCCAATAAGTCTTGCTCTATAACTCTTGCCTTAAATTGTTTCCAGGTAAGCTGAAATCTAGGTGGTCAGGACTATTTACAGTAACACAAGTCTTTCCATCTAGAGCAATAGAGGTGGCACATGATACCAAAGGCACATTTAAGATCAATGGTCAGCGCTTGAAGCCCTACTTTGGAGGTGGAGTTAACAGGAATAAACCACCATCGATTTACAAGCTCCTACCAAGTGACATTGAGACAGTCTGGCTAAAGACAATAAAGCAAGCGCTTTTTGGGAGGCAACCCAAGCATTTTCTTATTTATCATGTCAAAAAAAAATAAAAAAAAATAATAAAATAAAATAAATAATTTAGGTTATTCTTGTTTGACAATATCATCTTGTTTTGCAGGAGTCGACGTCAGTAAGGGAGCATGCAGAAAAAAAAATCGCTGGGTGAACTCTATTTTTTGGGTAGAATCCAAGCACCGCAGCCCTCAATTTAGAGCACTGCGGCGCTGTTTTGGATGAGTGAAAATATTCATTGGCAGAAGTAAAGCGCTGCGGCGCTATAACACCAGCGCCGCGGCGCCACAAAAAAAAAAAAAAGGCAGAACGCTAGCGCCTCGGCGGTGTTTGTGTGATTTCGAAAAAAAAAAGGGGGCGGCTTTAAACATAACCACCCACCTTTCTTTCCCTCATTCTCACCCATTTACTTTCTCTCTCTAAAACTAAACCCCTCTCTCCCACTTCTTCTTCTCCTCTCTCTCTAGAAAACTTTGCCATCCTCATCCTCCAACGTTGTGGCTGCCATCTCCCTTCTGTTCGTCCTTCTCTTCAAGTTAGTTATCTCCTTTCTATATCTTTGATTTTTTTTAATTTTTGTTATTTTTATTTTATTTTGTTTTATTATTTTATTTTGTGTGATTTTTTTTTTTTCAGAAATTTGAACTTCTTAGGTTTTCTTTCATGATTCATAGTTAGATTTTACTATAGGTGTCTTTGGTAAGTGAAATTTTGACGGTGTTAGGTACCCTTTATGCAGTGGTAGAGAGCAATACTTTGTGTTGAGTGTTTAATCTTTAAGCATGTGTGCCACTTAAAAAAAAAGGCTTCTAAGCGCACACGAACTGCAGCCTCATCATCCACCCCATATACCCGGTTTGTGAGTAAGGCCGTGAGAAAAAGACAAAACAATGCCATTGTTAAGAAAACTGTAGTACCGGAATGGGGTTTAGACTTTAGTGATGGTTTTTCTACAGTCTTTTTTAATATGGTTATACAAAGAGGATGGAGTAAATTTCTTGAGCAACCCGAGGCGGCTGTAGTCCCACTTATCTGAGAATTTTATGCCAACGTTCCAGAGCACACTAACCTCCAGGTAAGTGTACGAGGTAAGATGGTTCGTTTTGATAAAACAACCATTAACAGGTATTATGGGCTTCGAAATATCGATAATGATGATTATTATGAATACTTAAGTGAACATTTCGATTTTGAGGAAGTTCTTGGCACAATAGCTACTCCAGGCACCACATGGAAATTAACACGGGAAGGTGAAGCGGTGTCATTCCCCTCCTCCGCATTAAACAGGGAGTACAAAGCTTAGTTGTATTTTATTGCATCTAAATTAACGCCTGTAATGCATTTTTCTGATGTTACCAAGGACAGAGCTGCCTTGTTGTTTGCCATTGTTATAGGTAAAACTATTGATGTGGGAAAAGTAATCCAAGACAGTATTCTGAGAACTGCTATGGGTTCCACGACTGGTGGTTTGGGTCACTCTTCCTTCATCACACGCCTATGCATGAACGCCGGAGTCCCATTCGACCATGAGGAAGAATTATTACAACCTATGAAAATCATTAACAGAAAGGTCGTGGGAAGCTTCCGAGACCAAGAAGTACGCCCTCCGTTTCGGCAAGACACTGGTGCCTCAGCCTCGAGCCAACCCTCTCACCCTGAACAAGTCACTCCTATAGCTCAACCGCCTGCTGTACCTGCCCCTGAGTTACCAATCAGTGATCGCTTGCATCGTTTGGAATTGGGCCTAGAATATAATATTGCCATGACGCGGGCAATTGCTCGACACTTGGGCATGGATGAATCTCAACTTCCACCTCCACCGCATTTTCCTGATCACCCTGAGCCTTGATTTCACTTTCCATTTTTATTTCATTATTTCGGTTTTCTTTTCATTCTCAACTGCTTAAGGTTTTTGTTTTGTTTGTTTTCCTTGTTGTCCAGATCACTTCTCGGAGTTCCCATGGCTGCACAAGTCCAATTGGCCTCATTTGTTACTCAAGGGGTTTCTTTACCTTTTCTTCTTTATTTATACATTGAGGGCAATGCTCTATTTAGTTTGGGGGGGGGAAACAATTTTTTTTTTTTTTGTTTGTTAAAACTTGTGTTAACCCTTTTGAAACTTGAAGTGATATATTCCTGCATTGATGAATCTGGATATGATTGAATCCTTTATTTGGAAGTCTTAAAATTCGTAGGAAGTGTGAATTTTTGTCTAAACGTGTGATGGATTTGTTGTTTAATTTTAATTCTGAATTTATGATCTATTTCTTGAGCACAAAAATCCTTAATTTTTGAATTGTGTGTATGTCCATTGATGTTCACCCATGTTTTAGAATTCATCTGATTTTCTCTCGAGGCGAAATCCTAGGCTACATCTGACTGAAAACATGATTTAGGCCATTTTTGGATCGTTTGAGCCGTTCAAGCCGACCTTGGTTAAATATCCCTAGTCACCTTGTTGAGCCTTGATGCATTAGCCGTTCTTTCTTTGTCACCCACATTTGTTAAACCGGCCAATCATTTATACCTTGTCCCACATCCCGTAAACATGCTGATTTCTGAAGAAGGTGAGCATATTTTGGGAGGTAGAATGGAGCAAGGGAGTTGTTGAGTTGTTACTTGAAGCATAGAAGTTTTTGAGCCTCATGTTGTATTAATTTTGCTATTTAAGGATCTTATTAGTATTCATATCATTTTTATTCAAAAAAAAAAAAGAAAAAGAAAAAAAAAAGAGAAAAGAAGAAGAAAAAGGAAAAGAAAAAGAAAACAACAACAACACAAAACCAGAAAAAAAAAAGGAAAAAAAAGAGAGGATGAAACAACAACAGTGAGTGACTAAGAAAACGAAAGTGCATAATTGAGTGCAGTTGAGGGCTATGGAGTGAGCTTGGGGATAGGGTCTAAATTTGTCAGAAGTTGGATGGTTTGAAGAGAAGGGTAAATGTTGATTGTACAGTTGGAGTGGTTTAAGGGTGTACAACCAAGAGTGATTCTAATTGGAGTCTGGAAATCAACATGAGAGGGGTGAATTGAGCCTAAAATTAACTTTTATCTTACCTCTAGCCCAGCCTTACGTTACAAGCTTAATAAAGCCCTAATGATTTTTAGTTGGATGACTAGCCTACATTAGTGGAGAAAGGAATGAAATGTGAACCTATGAAATATGTTTCTTTGCACAACTCATCAAAGCTTCTCAGAGTAATGTGGATGTTACTGAACTGCATACAATTTGAAAAGAATGGATAACACACACACAGAGGTCATGAAATTAGAATTAGTCTTAAATAGCAAATCGATCTCACTGTTTGGTTGGAATTTGTTCTTTTTTGTGAATTGTAAGACGGAAAAATTTTGGAGGACATCTTGAAGGATTTGTTGTTCCATGTTTGTGTTACTTCTTGATTTTGCTCGAGGACTAGCAAAAGTTAGTTTGGGGGGTTTTGATAACTCTAGTTTAGAGAGTTATTTGGCCACTTTTAATCAGCGAATATTACTATGTTCTTGAGAAAAATTACATGAAACATCCAACTTTTTCATGAAAGTATGCTTTTATTGATGTAGGTTAAAGAAAGAAAGAAAAGAAAACAAAAGGAGCACGAGCACAAGAGATTGGAGAAAAATTGCATGTCAAGCATGAACTTGGACCGTGTTGCAGAGAAGCAACATCGCGGCGCCCAGAGAGCAGCGCCGTGGCGCCCAAGGAGAATCTGAGCAGAATAGATGGCAAGAACTCAGCGCCGCGGCGCTGGGAAAGGAGCGCCACGGTGCTATGGCAGAAAAGAAGAAAAAAACAGAAAAGAAGCGCCGCAGCGCTTGGAAAGAAGGGTCGTGGCGCCAAGGGTGATTCTGAACCACGATTTTTGGACGTGAAATAAGGGTTTTGTTAATTTAAGAGTAGTATAAATAGAGAACGATGTAATAGTCAAGGAGCTAGGTTTTTCTTATTTTTTCAGAGCGCTGTTTATTTCTCTCAGGAGTCGTCGAGCAATCCGAAGTAAGAAGTGAGAGATTGGTGACAGAATTTCTTGCTCTCTTAACTCTTAATGTTTGATTCAATTAAATTTTTAGTTTTTATTTCGTTTTCAATTATGTTCTAATTTTCTTAGTTAGGGTTATGATGTAGCCTAATCATGACGATGTGAATTTCATATTTATGCACCATAATTGATTTTATTCATGTGAGTTATTTGTTATTATGTTTAATGCTTTTAAATAATTAGCTACCATTTAAATGATCTGATGTGCATGTTCAAAACTGAGAAGAGAGAATTATGCAAATACTTCATCTAACATATAACCATGAATTAAATATGGATAGAGATATACCATATTATTTGTGTGGCTTTATCTGGAAAGTTCATGTATCCTAATGCATTCTGATTTATTTAAATTCACATAGAGATATAGTGAGTTAATAAACTGAGTAAGTTTACTATACCTAGAGATAGGATAGTAAATAATTTAGGAATTTCCGTCATCACATGTGTATTATTAATTGGGTTGCATAATTTTATGAAATTCATATATAGTGATTATGGTGAAATCAAATGCCTTAACGCCTTGTCTTATTGAAGTATCTCTTGAAATTAATTGCAATTTTTATTCTTAATTTAGTACTTTAGTTCAGTAGTTTATTCAATCACAACTTCATATGATCATCTAGATAAACCTTAGAGTCAATCCAACTTTAGTACTTAGTTAGATTATTATACAACAGTCCCTGTGAGACGATACTCTTACTCACTATTGTATTACTTGTTCGATAACGTGCACTTGCGTTAGTGAATTTTACCGAACAACATCGTAGCCCTAAAAAAAGGAAATTAGTTCCTAATGAAACAAAAAACAATCCTAAATAATATCTTAAACATGACGAGTGAAGGAAAAGAACTGTGTTTGGATGCGAAGATGATTTATGTCTCTAGGTTGCACCGTTCTTCTTCTCCAAAGCAGTGAGTTCTCTCCTCTTGTCTGTAGTTTTTTCTTGTTAAAATTCATGCTTCAACCCCGCATAATGTTCTATTTATAGGCTAGAGTTTTAAAGGGCAATTTTGGAACGAAATTAAACTAAAATTTGAATTGAAATCGTAATGGCGCCTAGGCTCGATTTTCTGGCGCCTAGGGCCAAGATTGTAGCAACTAGGCGCTACAAAGGGCTGTATAGAAATTTTTGAACTAGCGCCTAGGCGCTATTACTACGGTGCCTAGGCTTCAAAGTAGCGCGTAGGCGCCAGGATTGTAGCGCCTAGGCACTACATAGGTCTTCCAAATGGCGCCTAGATGTCCAAATTGTAGCGCCTAGGCGCTCTGCTCTGGGGTTTTCTATGTGAGACTTCATCTGCAAGAGCACCTAGGCACCCATAAGCTGGCGTCTAGGCTCCAGTTTATCCCGAGTCCAGTTTCACTTATTTTTTGCTCTGTTTTGCCCCGTACTTTTCCAATATGCATCTTTTCCTCAAAACCTATAAAAGAGCATAAAACACTATCAAATTCTTATAAATTGCTCAAAACTAACAAAAATATTAAATAAAAATCATCTAATTAATTAGTCTAAAACTAACTTATCAACATTAAAAAAAAAGTATATTGCTAGCTAGATTAATAAAGGCTTGTTCAGATGGTAAAAAGAGTTGTATGAAGAGCACTCACTTGTTGTCACGAGGATGGTGCAGATTGGAAGTAGTCATCGTGAACAACTTTCGAGATCTGTTAAGCTTAAGCTGTGTGGGTAACGATGCAAAAGCAAAAGCATTCACCTTATCAAGGGACTCGGAGCAGGTCGCTAGATTCAATCGAACACCCATTTCCTTGGGTTCTAGCTTTCTCTTTAATTTTGGAGTGTGCTTGGTCAGCAACGAAGCATGCATTTATATATATATAGCCGTGTAACCTATAGTACTTCCAATTCTTAAATCTTGATTGACATAATATATATGTGTTTGTAATATGACATATGTGACTAAAAATCCGTAGCTAAAAGCTTTAGTTACAACAAAAATTAAACTAAAGTTTGTGACTAAATGTACATCAATCATAACAAATGTTGTGACTAAAAGTTTTATTGTGACTAAAAGTTCAATTTTTCATAGTGTCAATAGGTTTTATTAGGAGAGGTTTTAAATTCAAATTTTGAAAACAGATAGCATTATATACAGAAAAATGATCTTGGTTAAAATTTATAGGCTAGCTATGAATTAAATTGCAATATTTAACCCGAAATTGCAGTGTAATTGGTTGATTTTTTGTCTTGTCATCTTCTTTCGTTGTTATGTTTCTAAAAGTTTCTAATTGACACGAAAACGTTCTATAAGCCACAAAACGAGGACGTGAAATTTCAAATCAAAATTCTTTTTTTTTTCTCGCTTTATAGAATATCTTTTACGTGTTCATTAATTAAATTGAAGATATTTGAATATGTTTAGCTAGTCATGCCCATGAGTAATATTTTCTAAAATTCAATACTGACGAAAAAAAATCCACGCACATGTGCATGCCGTTGAATTTTTATACACACATTTATAGTAAGGTAATTAATGTTTGTAGTACATTTAAATTTTTCTTTCTGAACTATTAGCATGGTATGCACCTCTATTGCCTTTATATATAATCTATCTTTTTTCTACGAAAAACGTGCACCATGTTTTAGATGCGAAAGTGATTGGACATGTGGGTTGTTTGTTTGAAGGAAATCTCATCTAAAATGCTTTACTACCTACTTATATAAATATAACTCTCTTATCCATTAATTGTATTCAATCAAACTTGTCTCCACTTGAATGCTGTTATTTCAACTACTTCTTAATATATCAGTAGCGGTCTTTATAAATTTCTTCTTTTAATTGCACTATTAAAATAAATTTTCTAAAATATGTTCATGCTTAAACATAGTTTTAGGCAACCCTCTCAAGTCATTTTTTAATAATATTTTTTCCTTTATTTGCCTTTGTTAAAGTAATTAATCTCAAAGGTGTCCCAACTTCAATATTTTCTTGTTATATATTCTTCTTAAAATATATATTTTCTTGGTATGTGACCCTTTGACTTGTTTATTTTTATTTTTATTTTGACAATTAGTAATATTATTTAAAGGCTAGAAAATCCTCATACCTAGTTTGAAATAAAAGCGAAGATGAAATTTTGAAGAGCTTCACAATCTAGAATGTTATTTGTATAATTTCCAAGAACAAACGATCGAACAATTGTAACTTCACTTAAATCAAGGATAAAAACTTGCATCTGATCTATGTTGATGGGTTTGAAACATGCTAGGGCAGTGTCCCACAGATGTGAGAGGACTCATAAGGAGAAGAAAAGAGACGAGTTGAATATGAATTTGTTACAGAAAAACTACGGGTGGAACTTGGAAGCCATACAAGAGACGAGAGGTGCCAAGGGGGATATATCTTTCTTGTTGTTTTGCTATAAGATGCAGAAGTGTTGAGGCACCATTCATTGATAATAACAGATGGGTCTCGCAGTGTGAGACTCACGTATAGAGTCCATTCCTTATTAGTAATAGTGCTTAACACCGACCGACAATGCCCTTTAAATATTTTTCTAAATAAAAACAAAAACGCAACAAACCAATATGAATATTACACAAGAACATAAATGTTTGCCACAAATTTACCGGTTTGCCCAGCTTAGACTTCAAAATTTCAGACTTCCAAAAAAAAAAAAAAAGAACAAGAAAGAAAGGAAAAGACTAGATGTTTATTGAACCACTTTAGCCTCCTCATTTAAGTAAGCCTGCCGGTAGATGTTTGCTTGGCATGAATATAAGCAATTAGGTGATCTTTGAAAATGTTGATTTTGGACAGCTCGTGTCATTGTCGACAGCGGCGAAAGAATGTGACGCCGAGTGGGGGTTGCCATCCCCGTTTATTTTTAAAAAGATAAAATTTGATTTTTTAAATTTTTATATTTTTTTATTATGTTTTCACTAAGATTTAATATTTTTATATATATATTTACTAACTTTTAAAGTATCTCTAATATAAACAGTATAATGATGTGACTTTTAAAGTATCTCTAACACAAACAGTATAATGATATGACATTTGAGTGTAAAAGACACACTTCAATCCAATGCTGCTTTTATATCAAATTTGCTGGATACTAAATTTGCTAGTAAATTTACCACTAAATTTGACACATGAAAATTTTAATACTTTAACCATACTAGGTTGATAGCTTAACTTTTCTTTTAATCATTATAACAATGTCATTTTCCTAAAATTTTAATAATAGAGGTTTCTTTTACAATTTTTAAAGTTTAATAATCATGACAAAAAGTTGATATAACATTGGAAATAACATTGTATATTAGAGCACTAAATAAAATAGAACATCATTTCTGATGGAAAAGTATAGCATTGCCACTTTTAAATTAGAGATGGCCTTACTTTTTATTTTTTAATGAATTACTTTACTCATTTTTTACTCACAAGCTCATATGATATGTTTTATGATACCTTATATTTTAGATAATATCGTATTTATATAACGTATTATAACTTTCTTCAATCAAATGTTTATTTGGATTATAAAAAAGACTTCTATATCGGTAATTTCTAATTTTTATCTTTTTCGCATCTTGTTTCATTTTATCAAGGGTGATTTAGATATGTTTTGCAGGTTAAATAGAGCATTAACAGAGAAAATGTAAGGATGGAATATAATTTTAAAATCTAAACAATATAAATATGATACAATGTAAAATAAAAGATATGATTTTTTTTTATATCCTCACAATACAAGATATAAAACTGAAAAAAAAGAAAGAAAAACATATGGTAAGGTATCATTTTGTAAGTGCATATACTGCCCCCACTAGAGTAAAAGTCTGGCTTTGCCACTAATTGTCGACTAACAAAATAAAAAATGATGTTATTTTGAATGGATCGCATTATATTTGTGTCACGCCTTGAAGTACGGGTAGTGACATGATTGATTAATTAAATTAATTAAACAGATTTTTGATTAAAAACACAAATTAAATGATTTGAGTTATTTTATTTTATTATTATTTTTAAAAAAACGTGATAGTTTAAAACATTTTAAAACAAATATTATTATTTTGAAACAGTTACTCAGAAAGTAAAATATTAAAGACAGTCAGGCATAAGCCGGGCCCCACCAGACCTACATTAGTGTGCATACATGGCATCGGCAATAAAATATTACAATCACAATCTAACATGAGAAATAAAAGTTTAAATATTACATGCCTGGATTTAAATAAAGAAATAACCTAAGCAGAATTCTTATAGCTCACAGTGTTTGCCCTGTTGCCTCCTAGTCAGTCCTAAGCTTGCAATCTGCCTAAGGGAAAGGTTTTAAAACAGATAAAAAAATATGAGCGGAAGGCTCAGTAGGACTGAAATTTAGAAAATATTAATTCTGATATAAAATTTCACATTTCAAAAAGTATTTAGAAAACAGAATTTGATAAATAAATGAACAAATAATTCATTTAAATCATTCTTGCCAAAATAGGTTCTTTGTTCATCTAGAAAGAATCTTATTATCTCTTTTGGGCAAACCATATGAGTCACCACCGTAGTGGCCTAGTTGGGTTTTCGAGACCTGTTCACTAAGGTCGCACTTTACACAACTCGATCTCTGATTATGGCATCACGCCCTTATATGTATTTATTATTATTTAATTCCCACGTTACCGAATATTCTCAATTACATTCATTATTTGGTCCATTATGAACATTCATTCTTAGACAAGAAATGAAAAATACTAAGAAATTCATTTTTTTTATTCATTCCTTAAAAATCAAATTGAAAGAAATCATTTTGTGGCCAAAGGCCCCCTTTGAAAATATTTAAAACATTTTTTCATTTATTAAAAACATTTTGAAAGGATCTTTAAGTCCAAAACTATTTAAAAACATGGCTACCAAAGAAAAGGGTAGAAATCCTACCTCGATATCCTGCATTGTAACTCAACACCGCAGTCTCGATCCGCTACACGTTAGCTCAATGGAACCACAAATGACCTAAATATAAATTAAGTTTATCAATATCTAGCTTACGTTATTCTACACTATTGAACTATTTTATGGCATCCTAGTGTGTCATTTATGTCTATAAAATTATACTATAAGGTTAAAATCTCAATTTGAGTTTAAACAGCGAAAACGAACGAAAAACGATAAATTTTTGCAAGGCTTGATCGGCCTGCCGGATTCGCTGATCCGGCCTGTAGAACTGTTCAGTTTGGCCTACAGGTAAACCAGGACCGGTCTGCCGAACTGGAAAAATCTAAAAATTTTCAGATTCGAGCTTGGACCTCCCAAGCTCAAATCTTCATTTCCAACATGTTTTCTCAATTTTCAGGTATAGAAAATATTCATATATGATAGAAAAACATACTAAAACACTTTTAAACATATTTAAACAAGATTTGCATAGAAATTTTCAAAGAAATCCAAAAATGAGAAAAATAGAGAAAAGTAGAAGAACTTGATTTAAATCCGTTTTGCATCAAACCAAACCTAGATTTTAGATGTTATGAGTTCTTCTAATTTAGATTTAAGGTTTTCTAAGCTCATAAAACTTGAACCACAACGTTTCAAAGAAATTTAGAAAATTTTGAGCAAAATTTAAAAATTTAAAAATAAAAAAATTTACCTCGAATCGGAGCTTTAAAATGAGTTTACAGAAGCTTAATTACTTTCCTTGACCTCCAATCTAGCTAAGAATCAAATCTTGGATTCATAATTTTTGAATCAAAGAGAGAGGAGAGAGAGAGAGAGAAAACGCAGGTGAATAAAGGGTGATAGAGAGAGAGCGTGGGAGAAGAGAGTGAGAAGGAGAGAGTGAGGAAGAGAGATAAATAGAGAGAGGAGAGAGGCTTGCAGAGGGAAAATCATGTGCCATCTACAGTTTTACAAAAAGGGACATAGTTGGCATTCGACAATTTATTTTGTTCTAAAATTTAAAATAACAATTAAAAATAATTAAGATTAATTAAAAGTAAATAAAAATAATTAAAAGCAACATCAATTTGAAAATATCATAAAATAGTTAAATTAAGTTTAAATTCATTATGACTCACTAATTAACTATTTTATATACTAATCATGCTTAATTAATTTCAGAGTGTTACAATATGTCACAGTAGTTTTAACATACAACAAAAAAAAAATTAGTTAAAGAATTGCTTTTTATTATTATTATTTACTGAATTTGAGATAGTGATGTGCCACATATTTCATTCATTCATTTTTTTTAATCTACATTTTTTTCCCGATTGCTCTATTTTGACAATACTTGAATGCCAAATCTATCTAAATGTTTTAATGGTATTCCAAGTGATCACCCCATCTAAATATTTATACCAGCGAGAGACTTCTCAAACACCCTTTTGGAGGCTAAAAAGAAGACGTAATTCTATTGAACGCCGCATGGAATTAGCTCTGCGAGACGTGCGAAAGAAGAGCCGCATAGTAAATGGTGTATTGCTCAGTTGGCCCTATCAAAATCCTCACAAGAGTTTCTCCACAAAAAAAAAAAAAAAAGAAAAAAGAAAAAGAAGGGCTCATGGTGTGTTTCATATAGAATTAAATAGATGTGACTTACAACCACGCCCTCCGTATGTTTCATTAAATTACATCAAAATCATCAAATCACATTAAAAAAGTCGAAACAATGCTTTATTATTGGTTGGGGGTTTTGCATACCTAAAAAAAAATCTCGATAAAATTAAGGGTAGAAAAGGGTAATAATGTAATTAACTTGAAATGAAAAGGGTAGAGTTGGAAAAACATTAAACTGACAGCCGTCTGCGGTATAGTTGGGTAGGGGAAGAAGAGGTCCACAGTCCACATGCAAATGGCAATTTAAGAGGAAGAGGTTGTGGCGTCACTTGTTTTGTTCCCATCCCCATTGTCACTCACTCGCTCTCTCTCTCTCTCTTACAATGCACACAGTACACTTCAAATTTACAGACATGTTAGTTAGTGCCAACCCATTTTTCTTCTTCTGCTCTCCTAAAATAGCAAGACTTCCTTTTTCCTGTCTTTAACTATTTGGATTTCTGTGGAGGAGAATTGAAGTACATTAAATAAAGAAAAAAAAAAAGGAACTCAAAAAAGAGGAAGAAAGAAGGAAAATTAAAAAAGAAAAGAAAATGGTTCTGAGATTGAATCCGACCATCTCAGCTCAATCCCCGAAGCTTCTTCCTGCTCTTGGTCTTCCTCCAATGGCCAGCACTCTCAGATCTCCATCTCCCAAGTTCTTCATGGCCTCCACTCTCCGCTCCGGCTCCAAGTTTGTCCCTTTCTCTTTCTCTTTCTCTATCTCTGTCTTTCTTTTTTTAAAATTTGTTTAGTTATAATAATCATCATCCTCATCATTGGATCCTTTTTTGCTTTCGTAATTTTCAGCTGTTTTTTGGATCTGGGCATTTGCTGTTTTGTCTCTTAATTTAGTCTAAACTAATGCGCTTTCTTTTTTGCAAGTTTTTTGTCCCTTTCTTTTTGGGTTTCGTTTAATTAATCTTTATCGTTATTTTGCACGTCGAAAGGTTCGGCATTTTTCATGATGCTTTGTCCCCAATTTGAATTGAAACGATTTTCTGTTCGCTTTTTATTACTGTTGTTATTTTGTTTGTGTTAAAGTTGCTGATTTCTCTTTTTTAAGCACAATCCTCATTTTTGTGATTAATGCGGATTCCCAAGATTGGTTCCTGGATTTTGTTCTAATTGGGTTTGATTGGATTGAATCATGCTCTAAGGGACATTTTGATTTATATAGAAATGCTTAATTATAAGGTGTGCATCATTAGAGTGATCAATCTACAGTACACTCATAATTGTTGTAGTGACGGAAGATTTGGGGCTTCTTTTTTACTGCGTGTTATGGTATTGTGAATAAAATGAAAAAAAGATGCTCAAACGAAAAAGTAGAAGTAAAATAAAAGGTGTTTGTAGAAACCATTTTTCGCAAGCTTCTTATAAATTTAGAACTGCATCTTTCCATTATCATTTTACTCAAAAAAAAAAAAGTGTGACTGAAAAAAAAACATTGCTCAATTTCTTATCAGAGTAGACTTTTACAGCTATCATTTCTGAAATTTTAAGACCTGAAGGCAGAAACTCCCCAGTTTTTCTTTTTGCTTGGGTTTTCGGGTTATTATTATCATTATCATTATCATCATTATTGTTGTTGCTGGTGCTGTTGTTGTTGTTGTTTTCTGTTTGTTGGATCTTCGTTTTTAACGCATGGCTTCTTACTTTGTCCTTGTTCAGTAAATTTTAAAAGAAAGTCAGTTATAACATTTATGATTATTTTAATGATATTATATAATTTCGAGGAATGTGTTTTTATGTTCATTAATGCATTCTTCATTTTTTTTTTCTTTTTATCACTCCGGCTTGCATTTTATGTCACAAAATTGTTTGTTTTATGCAGGACAGAACTTGACTACTTGTTGATTTAGTATATACTTGATGCCAATAAATGGATGCATGCATGGTTGACTCATTTTATTTATATATATATTTTTTATCTTTTCATCTCAAATTCTTTTGTTAGAATGTGCACAGCTACAAACACGTTTTCTGTAGGAATTCACCTTCTAGCTGACTGGTCAGTGGTTAAAATTGTCTCTTAATCTTCCTCTCACACACGTTTCCATACAAGATTTTCTTTTTGAAACTGGGGATTGTAATTCTCTGGCTTTTTCTAATTGAGTCTGTTACTTCCTGGTTTGCGTGCTAGTCCACCGGTCGGCCTCTCCATCCAGTCTTTGACAGTTTAGTAATTGTCAAGATTTGGAAGCTTCTTCTGACATGCAATTGCCAAGCTTGGACTTTGGGGTGTTTGTTTTCTCGTTTAACAAATTTTATTGCGGGTTTAACACATGAAACGTTTTAACATTTTCGTTAATTTCTACTTAGCATTTTAGCTGAAATAACATTATATGAGTCCCGAAAAATTCTATTTCCTCAAGATCCTTTTATTGCAATAAATTTCCTTCCATTAGTCACCATGCAGCAGTTTAATGACCATGATTGATGAAAAGCTGTCATGCGCTATAGAGTTGCAGAGAATAAGCGAAGAATAGTTGGCTCTAATTCACGACGGGAAGCGTATTTATCTTTCAAAGCATCTATGTATATTTTGCACTATCAACCAATGCTTTTATTGTTGCAAGTTGCAACAAGAGGTTTTGCTTTTTTGGGTATCATTAAGTCTCCACGGTGATACTATGTTATGACTTATGCCTATAGTGGGTTCCATTGGAGGAACATTGTGCACGTGTATATGTGGAGAGTCTAGGTACCTGGTTTTTGTGTTATTAATGTGACATAGAATGCCATATGGAACCTGCAAGTTGACAAGATAATGAAACTTTTTGATTTGATACAAGTGTATCTTTTAATTAACTTGAGCTGTCGTTTAACTAAATGCAGGGAAGTTGAGAATCTGAAGAAGCCTTTCACGCCTCCTAGAGAGGTTCATGTTCAAGTAACTCACTCCATGCCACCTCAGAAGATTGAGATTTTCAAGTCGATGGAAGATTGGGCTGAGGAGAACATTCTGGTTCATCTGAAGCCAGTTGAGAGGTGTTGGCAGCCTCAGGATTTTCTACCGGATCCTGCCTCCGATGGATTCCATGATCAAATCAAGGAACTGAGGGAGAGGGCTAAGGAGATTCCAGACGATTACTTTGTTGTTCTCGTTGGAGATATGATCACGGAAGAAGCCCTTCCAACTTACCAAACAATGCTCAACACCTTAGATGGTGTTCGAGATGAAACAGGCGCGAGCCCAACTTCATGGGCAGTTTGGACCAGGGCATGGACTGCTGAGGAGAACAGGCATGGTGACCTTCTCAACAAGTATCTCTATCTCACGGGACGTGTAGACATGAGGCAGATTGAAAAGACCATCCAGTATTTGATCGGTTCTGGAATGGTGGGATAATTCAGTGAAATTAGTATTGTTGCATTTGTTCTTCAGTTATGCATCTGTTATTATTCACCTTTTTGCACCCACCATCACGTACACTTTTATGATACGCACACACATGATTTACTAAACTTATGGACTAGATGGTTTTATTTGATCTCATCATTTAAACATCTTATTTGAGTATTACCATTCGCTTTTATGACTATACTAATCCTCTAATCATTGACTCTTTTTTTTTCGTAGGACCCCCGGACGGAGAACAATCCCTATCTTGGTTTCATCTACACTTCATTTCAGGAGAGGGCTACTTTTATCTCCCACGGGAACACTGCCAGGCACGCAAAGGAACATGGAGACTTGAAGTTGGCACAAATATGTGGTACAATAGCTGCAGATGAGAAGCGTCATGAGACGGCCTACACCAAGATAGTCGAAAAGCTCTTGGAGATTGATCCTGATGGTACTGTCATAGCTTTTGCTGACATGATGAGGAAGAAAATCTCCATGCCAGCTCACTTGATGTATGATGGCCGCGACGACTGCCTTTTCGATCACTTTTCAGCTGTTGCACAGCGACTTGGGGTCTACACAGCCAAGGATTATGCCGACATATTGGAGTTCTTGGTGGGAAGGTGGAAGGTGGAGAACCTAACTGGACTATCAGGCGATGGGCATAGAGCGCAAGATTACGTTTGTGGGCTGGCCCCAAGAATCAGAAGGCTGGAGGAAAGAGCTCAAGGAAGGGCGAAACAGGGTCCCACCTTACCATTCAGTTGGATATTTGACAGGGAAGTGAAGCTCTAAGAGAAGAGGAAGGAGAAAAGGGAAATGTAGGTGCAAAATTCTTGGTTTGGTTCCAAAATGCACTAGTTTACATTGCTGCTTGAGTAGTAGTGCTGGGGTAGGTGTCTTAGCGTCGTATCTCTGTAGATACAGTCGTTTGTTTCTTTCTGCTGCTGGTGGTGGTGGTGGTGGTGTCGTACTAGATGATGAAAAAAATAAATAAATAAACACCCAATAGTGGCAGCAGTAGTTGCGTAACGTTTTGTTTCTCTCTTAATGGTATCATGTATGAGAGGTCTCTTCTTTCTTTGTTTTTCATGTAAGTTTAACAGTCTTATGGCAGTTTTGATGGTGATTATGACGACCGCCTTCCTGCCTTGCTCATTTATTCTGCAACTTTGTTACTTCCAATTATGATTCTTTGTATCATTTACCAAACAAGTTTTCTAATAATTGCGTTCTAAGATTATAATTTTAAGAATTCCTGATCACTTATTCTGCGACTTTGTTAGTTGTAGTTTTGATTCTTTGAATCATTTACCAAACATTTCTAACAATCGCTTTCTTTTATTTTAATTTTTTTAGTAGTTTTGAGAATTCTTTGGTAAGGTTATTAGAGTCATTTTCTTGCAATTTCAGCCCCGTTAGATCAAGCTTCAATCGAAACGTTTTTGGTGAACATTAAATAGCGCTGGATTTTCGTATTTGTCACGCAAATAACTTGGAAACCGAGCAGTCCCCTTCCAAGATTAAAAAATCTGGGCTAAAAAAGAAGTTCTGTAAAGTTTCTCTCTTTTTTTTTTTTTTTTTATATCAGTGAAAATGGGAGTTTTTAGTTTTTTTTTTTTTTTTTTTTGGTTCGCTCAATTTAACTTAATTTTGAAAAAGAAAAAAGTACACTTTCCGTCCATGTTCGATAAACTTGAAAGTGTCACGTAATCAAGAAAGTCCACACGTGGACATCATGTGGCCGCCCACAGCAATACCAACGACAACAAAGACAACGGTGGAGTGCTGAAAAAAACAAAACATTAGAATCTAAAACAATTCTTCAAACGAAATAGATGAAGGGCATGAGAGTACGTAAAAAGTGAACAAAAAAAAGGTAAATAAAAAAAATGAAATTCAATTTGAAACGGAGGAAAGCCGTTGAAACAGAAATGAGATGAGAATGAAATATAGCGACTTGTTCGAGGCCATAATCAAAATGAAATCGAGAATTTGATAGGCACGGAGAATCGCATCCTATGATTTCGCCAACCTTCAATGCAATTTGCGCCATCTTTTCTTATAATCGACGCCATTGCTCTGCTAATTGGCTTCACTAATTTGTTCGGAAAAAAAAAAAAAAAAAAACCATGAAAACAAAACGGAAGATCAAAAGTTTAAAAAAATCGTAGAAATACTAGTACTGGAACAAAACCCAGAGAAACCCTAAATCCATCTGAGAGAGAAAAACTAGAAAAGCCGCAAGAAAAAGAGACCGCTCAGGGTACAGATGGGTTTGGTTTAAGCGTGCAGAAAGGGTGCTTATTTATAGGCCTTGTCCTCACAGACCCTAACTGCTCTAACCACAACAAATAGAGACTGCCTAGGCCCGGCCCACTATAAACAGTGGGCTACAATTAGGTACGTTTGGTCCATTACTATATATTTTTTAAAAAATTAATTTTACTAGAAAAAAAACTTAAAATATTAAAAACATTCTATATTATACCACACTTTTAAAAATTATATTTATTTATACCACATTTAAAATAGTTTATGTTATACTATTGTTAATATTATATATTAAATTATGTCACAAATAAATATATATTACATTTATAAAAACATAAATATCAAAAGATGGTATTTATAAAAATTCCTTCAAAATACTTAATAAATAACAAAATCTAATATATTAAAAGTATTATTGCCTAATTTTGTAGTTTAAAACGCGATATCATAGAATAATTATTGTGTAATTTTGCTATTCTTAAGATAGTTTTAAAAAATTGCAATATTATAACTCCACACTCATTAATTTGTCATGTAATATAAGTTTTACCCTATATATTTTTTTTACTGAATAAATATAGTGTTTTGACAAATTTTAATGAATCCCGCCAAAAATCTCTCTTAAAGTATTTGACAAAGTGAGTTAGAACTAATTTTAGTTAAAAAAACACTGTAGCAAGTAAGCGCTTTATACTATAGCAAATTTTTATTTTTTTTACTATAGAGTTTTTAACTATTTGAGTTAAAAATCATGATTCTAACTTCCTTTGTAAAACACTCTATTAATAAATTTGGATTCGCCCGCACAAATAGACTATACAGAAGTAAATCCAAACCGCAAAAAAAATTGTGGCATAAATCCCGTTGATGTATAAAAATTGTACCATATCAGCTAATTTTCCTCTTTTTTTTAGAAATTTCTCTTTAGTTTTAATTCAAGAAGTTCATCATTGTGTCAATATTGTACAACTGCCATCACATTGCATTCAAAATAAACTACAATTAAAATGTTTGCTTCGTAGAAAGGGAAAAGAAAAGTAACGAACGATCCCTTTTCTTTTTAAATAATATGTTTACTTATAAAATTAATAATGATAGTTCACAGACACAAAATAGAAAGAATTAAGCAGGAACATAATAATGTGTAAGAAAAGGAGTTAGTGACACTGCAATTGAGAACGACAATGTGTTACGAAAATAATGATATAGAAATAAAAAATAAAAACACACAGAGAATTTACGTGAAAACCCAAAATGGGAAAAAACCACGGGCAGAGGAGAAGAAAATCACTAAACTCGTGAAGATTACAATGGAGGCGTTAGGGAGGCTAAAATTCGTTAATCATAAAACCCTAATGCAATACATCATATATATAGTTATAAACAAAACTCTATAGGCCCAAAAACATAAACTAAACGGCCCAAAAATACAAAAGTTTGTATCGCTCAACGAGATCAATAATGTGCTATCGGATCCCTCCTTTACCACCATAGATCTTATGAAAAATCTCACATTTATTTTTCACTATAATTGTCGCATTACGAACATTTTGGGTCAAGCCAAACTGAATTCGGATCACCACACTCTAACACAATATATAAACAAAACATCAACTGAAACGACGACAAATAGACAAACACAATAAAAAGAGTTTCTATAAGAATGACTGTTGATGCTTACCGCTGTCCGACGTCGGATCAACACCCACGTGTGACTGAAATACCTTACAACCTCCTCCTAGGCTTGCCCCTGGTCGGGAGTGAGTACCTGCAAGAGGGATGATTCGGAGAAAGGGGATTAGTCAATAGACAAGGGCTCTCCAATGCTCAAGGCAAGTATTGCTCGGCAGAGGTCGGCAGCTAATTAGGTATGAGGAAGTCTCTCTCCTTAAAACGTCATAAATGCATCCTATTTATAGGCCACCAGCTGGATCGGGTGTAAGATGGGTTTTACCCATTACCCAGGTGTCACATCAAAGTGTATTAAGCAATAAGTGACAAGTGTCGCGTCCATTGTCCAATGGATTGGACTCTATCGGACGGCAGCACGTCTGCCTGGTGTTGGCCTACAAGGATGAGTAGTGACGTATTATGATGGATAGCATGGCCCGACCCGAGCTACTGTACATCCCCGAGGTGGCAGCCTTCTTGGGGGTGTGCCCTCAGATAAATGGAAGGCACCTCGGGAAGAAGCATAAGTCGTCGGGTCGGGCGGTAGCCTATGTCTGCCGAACTGAGTTGCCGACCACCAAAGTTAGGGTCCTCGGTGGAGGCGCCGAGCTTACCCTCAACATTAGCCCCCCAGTTCACCTGGTCGGTGTTCGGCCGGGTGGACTATGCCGAGTGGGTGAGGTCGGCTCAAAGGAAGAAGGCCAAGCGACACTTAGGAGCGGGGTGTGGCGAAAAGAAGCGCGGATCAGACGGGGACGCGTGTCGCGTCGCAGCCGTCTGTGCAGCTGTCAGGCGTATTAATTGCGCCTTTTGGGTTTTTCGCGCTTGAATTTCCCGCTTAAAATGGCTATAAATAGGGTCCTTCCCCTCCGTAATTTGCACTTCATTTTCAGAAATTTTACGAACGAGAAGTTTTAGCTGCCGAGCTCAAGTAATAGCCGAGGATTATATCAACCGAGCTACCAAGAACCCGAGCAGGTAACTTTCTGAGTGAAAATGAGTGATTTGTCCGACTCACAAAACGTGGAGGTTTCATGGTCGGGAAGTAGCGGGGAGAGCAGTAGCTCTTCTTCGACTCAATCTGATGCCGAGGCGGCGTCCCAAAGACGGGAAGGGGCCAGGCGGCTGGAGCAGATCCTAAGGGTCGATTCCCAGACCGTGCCCGAGCAAGAATTTTTGAATTTACTGGGCGGGCACAAGCATATCAGGCCGTCCAGGGAACAAGACCCTTATACCGGGGCGGCAACAGAGAGCCATTCCAAGTTTTTCCAAGGGAGAGGGCCGAGTTTCAAACCCGTGAGGATGCTCCGAGTGCCTCTAGGTCGGAATGCTGAGGCCCCCGTCCAAGTTGCAGGTGTGATTACAGTTGATGCCTCCGATGAGGAGCATGCAGCCGAGGATTCGGGAGCAGAGCAGCCAGAAATGGAGCAAGAGGTCCGGGCCACCCGCGTGCGAGGCGTTACAGCATATCGGGTGAGCCGCCCTGGGAAAACCTCGACGGCGGGTTATACAAGCGCGATCACAGAGTCGCGGTTAAAGGCTCTACGCGACGAGTATGGCATCCCGGCCAATGTGAATCTTGTCGTCCCCAGAGAGGGAGATTCACCTTTAGAGGCTCCGGAGGGATTTATCACACTTTACGCCGAGTTTTTCAAGGCCGGGCTGCGTCTACCACTGCACCGTTTCCTTCGTCGGGCGCTTAATGACTTTAATATGTGCCCGGTACAATTGAACCCGAACAGCTATAGGTCGCTGATCGGGATGTATATTTTGTGGAAGTACCACCGGAGTACTGAGATGCCGTTGGAGGCCTTCAAGCAAGTATTTAAGATGAAGAAGCTTCCTCGGCAGTCCGGCTGGTACTACTTCACCGGCTTCAGAAAGGACTTTATTCTGGGCAACCCTGACTCGGACAAGCTGTGGAAGTTCGAATGGTTTTACGTCGGGGGAAACTTTTTAGCCCGAGCCGGTGAAGCTATCCCCGAGGATGAACAAGTGCCGGGGTCATTTGAGCTGGGGCACGTCTGGACCAAGCGCCCTTGGGCACCGAGCCACGTGATAGAGGCCGTGGATGAACTGCTCGAGAAGCCCGAGTCATCCAGACAACAGTCCTTTCTTCTAAGAAAGGACACTCTGTCCAGATACGGTTGGTTCGGGGAATCCAGTAGTTTTCCCCGAGCTAGGCGTCCTGCCCGGGAAACCAGGCAGGTTACTGTTGCCCGTCCGGGTGACGCGGATCTTCAAGGGCCAAGCACTTCCCGGTCCGGGTGGCCGACGAGGGAGCCTTCATCGTCTAGTACCGAGGACTCGTCCAGTGGCTCCCTCGATGCGGGGCCACCTGTAGCCGACGAGAACCTCGAGGGCGTGATTAGGCTCCTGTACCCGTCGGGCCAACTCTGGATCGGAGGTCAGCCCAGAATTTTATTTATAGTCGCCATTTCCTCTTTTATTTTGTCCTTCAGTTTAACTGGGATTTTCTTTGTGCAGAAATGACCGCACCGAGCTCCCGCGCTGGCAGGCTTGCCCAGATGTCAACACAGAGGAAGGGCAAGGGCAAGGCCGTTGAGGCCAGCAAAAAGCGTAAGCGGACGCCAGCGCCCGAGCTCCCGACACGCGCCGGGCAGACCTCCACATCAGTCCAAGCTCCACCGCCACCGCCAGTAAGGGTCTCTTCTGAGGTCGGCCGAGTAGACGAGGCATCTAGAGGTTCTTCCGAGGACCAACAGAGAAGGCGCCCGAACTACCGAGGCATGCTCCTTGAACGCATCGGGGACGTGGCTCCCCCAAATGACTTCTTCATGGAGATTCGGGGTGAGGACTTCCCAGATTTGTGCAACATGGCGCTCCGAACGGCAACCTCAGTAAGTATCCAAGCCGGCCAATGGTTGCAGGGACTTCCTATAGTATTGCCGAGAACTTACCCCTTGTACTTTTCACAGCTGAGCGCCGTTGTGCACATGGCGCACTCCATCGGGGTGAGGGAGATCCACAAGGAGCAAGAAAGGCACAAGAAGACCCTCCTGCTGAAGTTGGACTCCGACAGAGAGCTCAACGACACGAAGGTTGAGCTAGATCGAGCTAAGGAGGAGGCCCAGAAAGCGAAGTCTAAGGCCGAGGACATGTTGAGGCGGCTAAAGGAGGCAGAGGATAAGGCTGCTCGGCAGGGAGAGAATGCCGCTCGGCTAGAGGGGCGTCTAGCAACTCTACAAGCCGAGCACCACATTCGTAGCCAGGCTTCCCGACCGGCTAGCTGCTGCAGTCGAAGAATTTAAGACATCCCCCGAATATACCGACCTCTACTTCGATGGGATGGCCGATCTGCGTGACCATGTAATCGAAAAGCATCCCGAGGCGGCTGCATTCGACTGGTCGGTCATTGCTGAGCCGGACCAGGGCGATGCGGAGCAACCGCGGGAAGTTGAAGAAGAGATCGTCGTTGTGGACGGTGATGATGACGGGGATGTGCCGGCTGCCGAGGGAGGCCAGGGCGACAACGCTGCCGGGGACGAGACTCAAGATGGTGATGAGACTCGGGCCGATTGATCCTCCGCTTTCTTGTAATCGGGCTTGGGAGGTGCCCGACTTTCTTGTACCTCCCTAGGAAATAAATTTGACATTTTATATTTTTTCGTTTTGCATCCACTTTTTCTTACGTGTAGTTTTATTTTACATCCCACGTAACGTTAAAGTTAGATACTTCTCGGGGGAGTTCCCAGGCTGGGAGACAATTTACCGAGCAGAGGTAGACGAGTACCTCTGTCCTCTGTTAATCCGAGGACTTTTGTTCAGTTTTTCGAGTAGTTATCCACTTCTGTTTGGTTATCCAAGCAAGTTTAGGTTTCTGATCTCGGTCGGGCAGAATATAAACGGCGCATACCCACCCTTGCCCTGTTGGCCCCCATGGACTTGTTGAAGTTTTAAAGAAACTTTACCAAGTATAGGACTAATCGGGCACATAGATGTGCCGAGCAACTTAAGGGCGTCTGCATGACAGACATGAGATATATACCGACTAGCCCCCCTGTCCAGTTTGACGAGGATGACTCCCTCGGTGGGGAGTCAACATCCTGTCTTCCGAGCTGGGGTTCTGGCGTCTTAGGCATAATCCTCCCCCAAAAACATTGCTCTGGTGGAATGAGTTCAGGGAAGTTGTGCTTCATTAATGTAATATTTACATTGATTTTTCCAGCCCTGCTCAGCAGGTCTAGTTACAAAAGAATTGTGGCCAGAGATCAAAAAAGGAATCTGGCTCTGATTTCTTCTTCTTTTTCAGGAATAGAATCTTTTTAACAGCTCGGCATTCCATGGATGCCCGAGCTGATTCCCCTCCAAATCGATCAGCCTGTAAGTGCCTGATCGCACGACACCTTCGACTTTAAAAGGTCCTTCCCACTTCGGACCAAAGGACCCAAGACCGGGTTGTTGAACCGTGACCTTCTTCATTACTAAGTCACCAACCTTAAAGCTTCTCGGCTGAACCCGTTTGTTGTAATACCGAGCTACAACCTGATTTCGGGCTGCATTACGAATGGATGCTCGATTCCTTTTTTCTTCAAGTAGGTCGAGCTCGGTCATCATGAGCTGTTCATTCAGTTTTTCTTCGTATTGCTCGACCCTCAAGCTCGGTAATCCAACCTCGGCTGGGATGACGGCTTCTGCCCCATAAACCAGGGAGAACGGTGTCTCGTCGGTTGCAGCTCGCGCAGTTGTTCGGTATGCCCAGAGCACTTGGGGTAGTTCGTCAATCCATGCGCCCTTAAGCCCCTCGAGTTTCTTCTTGAGGTTGTCTTTAATTGTCTTGTTCACGGCCTCCACCTGGCCGTTACTCTGCAGATAGCTCGGGGAAGAGTAAACTTTCTTAATACCAAGCTTCTCGCACAAATGGCGTAGACCTGAGGAGTCAAACTGCTTAGTGTTATCGGTCATGATAGTGTGCGGGATTCCGAACCGACAGACGATGTTTTTCCACACGAAGTTGGTGCACTTAGCTTCGGTCATGTTGGTGCAAGGCTCGACTTTGATCCATTTCGTCATATAGTCTATGGCGACGATGCAATATCTGAATTGCGAACGAGCCGGAGGGAGTGGTCCGATCAAGTCAATGGCCCATTTTGCAAATGGCCATGCTGAAGTCACCGGATTTAGAGGCTCGGCGTGTGACCCTAGCATCCGAGCAAATTGCTGGCATTTGAAACATTTCCGTGCAAAGATCCCGCAGTCTTGCTGCATGGTAGGCCAGTAATAACCCTGCCGCAGGCATTTCTGGGCTAAGGAGCGTCCACCGGAGTGATTGCCACAAAGGCCTTCATGAATCTCTTTCATTAAGTACTCGGCCTCCTGGGAATCCAAACATCTTAGGCATGGTGTCGTGTAGCCGCGTCGGTACAGCTTTTCCCCGATTATCGAATACCGGGCCGAGCTGTTACGTATCCGACGTGCCTCTTCCCGGTCGTCGGGTAATTCGGCTAGGGTCAGGTACCGGATGATTGGGTCCATCCAGGTGCACTTTGGTTCGGCCACCAAACTCATGATCTCCTTACTGATACTCGGTCCAGAGAGTCTTTCAATAGGAACGGACATCGGGTCTACTCCGCCTATCCCGGAGGCTAGTCGGGCAAGGACATCGGCTTCCAAGTTCTCGAACCGGGGGATTTGCTTAAAAGTATAGGACTTGAATTGTCCAAGCAACCGTTTCGCTTCTTTTAAATATGCCGTCATTGATTCTGCTCGGGCCTGGAACCCTCCTGTGACTTGCTGCACCACTAGCATTGAGTCACTATAGACGATCAGCCTATCAACTCCGAGGTCCCGGGCAATTCGTAATCCGGCGAGCAAAGCTTCATACTCCGCTTCGTTATTAGAGGTTTTGAAGTCGAAACGGAGGGCATAAATGACCTTATATCCGTCGGGGCTAGTTAAAATTAAGCCTGCCCCCGACCCGTCGACGCAGGTCGAACCGTCGACGTGTAGTTTCCAGTTTAGCTCCGGGGAAAGGCCTCGCTCACTGCAGCCAGCTGTATCAGGCCCCTCAACGGGTAATTTCTCCACTAAGGGAGCCACTTTTCCGGCCTCTGTAAACTCGGCAAGGAAATCCGCTAAGACTTGAGCTTTTATCGCCGTTCTTGGCACAAAATGTATGTCATACTGGCCCAATTCGACCGACCACTTGGCCATCCGACCTGATATTTCCGGGCTCTGTAAAACTTGCCGGAGAGGAAACTTGGTCGGGATCTTGACAGTATGGTCTTGGTAATACGGCCGCAGCTTTCGGACCGATGTTATTAAGGCGAAGGCCAGCTTCTCCAATGATGAATAGCGCTCCTCGGCACCCTAGAACGCATGGCTGGTATAGTAGACGGGTCTCTGGATCCCGTTTTCATCTCGGATCAACACCGAGCTGACAGCCTTCTCGGAGACGGCTAAATACGCAGTTAGAATCTCACCGGGCAAAGGTTTGGACAGGAGCGGGGGTGTGGCTAGGTAAACTTTTAAGCCTTGGAAAGCATCCTCACACTCCCTGCTCCACTCGAACCTCCCCTTAAGTGCCCTAAAGAAAGGGTGACACTTGTCGGTAGCCCGGGAGACAAACCTTGATAGGGTGGCCACCATGCCAGTAAGCCTTTGCACGTCTTTCACTGTCCGAGGAGAATGCATGTCTATGATTGCCTGGGCCTTTGCCGGGTTCACCTCAATTCCTCGTCGGTTAACTAAAAATCCAAGGAATTTGTCGGAGCCGACGCCAAAAGCGCATTTTGCCAGGTTGAGTTTCATCCCATACTCCCGGAGAATGTCAAAGCTAGCTCTGAGGTCGGCTATGTGGTCCTTCGCTTGGACAGATTTTACTAACATGTCGTCCACATAGACCTCCATAGTTTTCCCGATCAGCCGAGCGAACATTTTGTTGACGAGGCGTTGATAGGTAGCTCTGGCGTTCTTGAGACCAAAGGGCATTACAACGTAACAATACAAGCCCTGGTCAGTAACAAATGAGGTTTTGATTTGATCCTTTTAGGCCATTCTTATCTGATTATACCCAGAGTATGCGTCCATGAAGCTCAAGAGCTCGTGTCCGGCTGTGGCATCGACGAGCTGGTCTATCCGAGGAAGTGGGAAACAGTCCTTAGGGCAGGTCTTGTTAAGGTCGGTATAGTCGATGCAGACCCGCCACTTGCCATTCGCCTTTTTGACGAGGACGACGTTTGCCAACCATTCTGGATATTTGACCTCTCTAATAAACCCAGCCTTTAATAGTTTCTGGACTTCATCGTTTATTGCGGCATATCTCTCCGGGTTGAAGGCTCTTCGTCTTTGTATCACCGGCCTGTGACCAGGTTGGACGTTAAGCCGATGGCTGATGATGCTCGGATCTATGCCGGTCATGTCCTCATGAGACCATGCAAAAATATCGCGATACTCGAAAAGCAGGGACTCCAGGTCGGCCCGGATCTCAGGTGCTAACTGCGATCCGAATTGGACTGTGTGTTCTGGCCTTTCGGGGTCCAGGGAGAACGGCACTAAGTCTTCGACCGGGGTACCCCTTACCTCTTCCTCGGGAAACCTGGGGTCTAGGTCCGCAAGCATCTTCGGCATTGGATCGGTTGGGAGGTCAGTCTCGTCGACCGCATACACGGCCAGGACTCCCTGTTGCTGGGCTGAGGCTGCCCAGACTGCATTTGCATAGCAAGCCCGGGAGTCCGCCTGAGACGAACGGATTACTCCAACACCACCATCGGCCGGGAACTTCATTGCCAGGTGATATGTCGAGACCACGGCCTTTAATCCGTTTAACGTCGGCCGGCCGATGATGATGTTATACTGTGAGGGTTTATCGACGACTAAAAAGTCGACCACCCTAGTGACCTTGGCAGCACCCTCTCCAAAAGTTACCGGAAGACTAACCTTCCCGATTGCTCGGACACACTCACCCGCGAAACCGAAGAGTGGGGTCCGGACCGAGGCTAAAGGCGCGTTGCTGATCTTCAGCCTGTCAAATGCCTGCTTAAAAAGGATGTCCGCCGAACTGCCATTATCAATTAAGACTCACCATACAACATTGTTAGCGATAGGCAGCTCGCAAACCAAAGCATCATTGTGGGGATGCATTAGTCGGTCTGCTTCCTCCTCGGTGAAAGTGATCGGGGTGTCCTCCTGGTGGCATATTTTATTGATGTGTTCGGACACGTTCATGAAGTCACCCCGTTCGACCCGTCGAGCTTCTCTGACGTAGGATCACCGGCAACAGGCCCGCTAAGTATCGTATGTACGATATTTGAGGGTTCCGGGGCGTTCCCACTACCGGTCCTGGGTCGGCTCTGCGTGTCTCGGCCTGACGAGTCATTCCTTATAGAGGTCGCCCTCAGGTTTATGGCCTTCTCCACAAACTCCTGCAATAGACCTTCTCGGACCAACCTTTCGATCTGGTCCTTGAGCTGGATGCAGTCTCGGGTAGTATGACCCACGTCTTGATGGAATTTACAAAATTTTGACTGGTCACGCTTCGCCTTAAAGCCTTAAAGCTTAGGCGGCGGTGTCAACAGATTCTTGTCGCCGACCTGGGCGAGCACCTCATCAATGGTTGCCACCAGGGGCGTGTAGTTTTGAAACTTGCCGGTCGGCCCCTTCAGCTTCTCAGCTTTCTCTTTCTTCTGCTTCTTCGCATGCTCGTCGCTGCTCTGCTCAGGCCTTCTTTTCTGCTTCTTTTCCTTTTTTGTCCCGCTCGGGCCAGCCTCCTCCCGGCGGCTCTTCATGTACTCGGCAGCGTCCGCATGTCTTTGGGCGTACCCGAGCATCTGTGAAAACGTATTTGGCTGCTCAAAGGCCAATGACCAGGTCAGCTTCTCGTCTCGGAGGCCCCCTACAAAAATATGTTTGAGGGTCTCGTCTTCGACGTGCTTGACCTCGAGAGCAGCCCGGGTGAATCGGTTGACATAGTCCCTGACACTCCCGTCTCCTTGCTTGACGGCGTACAAGGAAGTTATTTCCTTCCTCCGCGTCCTGGTTGTAGAGAATGCGGCGGAGAAGGCATCTGTTAAATGCCCAAAAGAAGAAATCGACCCTGGTTCGAGTCGTCGGAACCACTGCCGAGCAGGGCCTGTAAGGGTGAGCGAGAAAGCTTTGCACATCGCAGCATCGCTGGCATTCTGCAACAGCATGTGCCCGCGAAAGAGTTCGGCATGCTCATCTGCGTCGGTGGCCCCATCGTAAGACTTAATTTGTGGGACCTTAAACTTCGGCGGCATGGGCGCCCGCATTATGTGATCCGGGAAGGGCGGATCCTGGGCCCCGACCTCGTCCACACCGAACCTGCAATTGCGGATTTCATCGATCTGTCGTTGCAGCACCCGGAACTGGCGACTATTCGTGTCTTCGGGCAGTTCGACCCGATAGGGTACTCCGCCCTCGGCACGGCCTCCAGCTTTGCCTTGGCGATTTCTGTTAATCCCTTGGTACCCGAGCCGATCAAACACCGAGGCTCTGGAACCTTGTGGTGAAGGGACATGGTGTGGTTGACGTCCCATCTGACGTTCATGGACCAGTCTATTGTTAAGCAGGGGCCCTCTGGTGGATCCCGGAGACTGCTCTGATCGATCCTCCCAGTTGGTGGCGCTCTGCTCATGCCGACCCCCTGCCTGGTCAACCTGGGCAGGGGGCGGCGGTCCCGGTGCAGCTTGCTGTTGAGCCTGTGCGAGCTGCCGAGTTAAGATCCGAACTGCATCTGTGAGCTCCCGGATCGGATCTTGTGCAGCTCGGGGCTGCACCGACTCGGCTCTTGCCGCGCTTCCTTGCCCTTCGGACCGAGATCTGGCGATCCGAGGACGATCGCTGGGCCGTTCTGCAGCCGGTCGCTTATTCCTGGCCTCGCCCGACTCCTGACGTCGGGCGGTACTATCTCTTACATTACCTCGTGTTGTCATGTCAGAAATCCGAGGTATAATAACTTTGGATTGGGGCGTGTTCGGCCCTCCTTCTAGCGCCAAAATGTTGATGCTTACCGCTGTCCGGCGTCGGATCAACACCCACGTGTGACTGAAATACCTTACGACCTCCTCCTAGGCTTGCCCCTGGTCGGGAGTGAGTACCTACAAGAGGGATGATTCGGAGAAAGGGGGTTAGTCAATAGACAAGGGCTCTCCGATGCTCAAGGCAAGTATTGCTCGGCAGAGGTCGGCAGCTAATTAGGTATGAGGAAGTCTCTCTCCTTAAAACGTCATAAATGCATCCTATTTATAGGCCACCAGCTGGATCGGGTGTAAGATGGGTTTTATCCCATTACCCAGGTGTCACATCAAAGTGTATTAAGCAATAAGTGACAAGTGTCGCGTCCATTGTTCCAATGGATTGGACTCTATCGGACGGCAGCACGTCTGCCTGGTGTTGGCCTACAAGGATGAGTAGTGACGTATTATGATGGATAGCATGGCCCGACCCGAGCTACTGTACATCCCCGAGGTGGCAGCCTTCTTGGGGGTGTGCCCTCAGATAAATGGAAGGCACCTCGGGAAGAAGCATAAGTCGTCGGGTCGGGCGGTAGCCTATGTCTGCCGAACTGAGTTGCCGACCGACCAAAGTTAGGGTTCTCGGTGGAGGCGCCGAGCTTACCCTCAACAATGACCATAGTGTTTCAAAAACAACGATTAATATTGAAAGGACAAGAATTAAAGACAGCTATAACAAAGAAAAAGAGCTGGTGAAGGACAAGCGTGCACTTGTCGGTTTCAGCAATTTCTCTTAAAAATGAACTGAAAGCTTGTTGGGCACCGTATTTTATTGTATTGTATACCGTATACAATATAATACAATACAGTGTGTCAAATATGCCCTCAATGAATATGATATATAATATTTATAGAAGATCGGATGCTTTCAAGCTCAATGCTGGTATAGCAGAAACTTAAAGTACCAAAACCAAAGAAACAGTTAAGACAAATCAAGAAATCAAAGAATCAAACACAACGATTTTACGACGTTCCCCACAACCTCGGGACTGAAATTCGACTTTGAAGATCCCTAGTCAGCAGAAAACATCTTTACACACTCAGGATTCTCAAATCTTGAAGACTCAAGTCTCTCTCACTCGTAACAGTTTCACGCACACAACAAATATTAACAAAAGCATTATTAACAATAACAAAAATAAGAAAGGACTATTTATAGCTAGATGATACTGCTTTTCACATGCATAATAGCAAGCAACAAAAGCTCTCCGTACACAGTAAATCCCAATCTCATCCCACTCCTTTAAAAAAGAAAAAGAAAAATGTCATCCCACAGATAAATCTTGCAGAACCGTCCACTTGGCTCTTTTAACAGAAGGGACCTGTAAAGAAAAACCACCCTTCTGTTACAACCACAGATGTAATATTTATTGATCCCATGTCAAGGCAGTTGTACAAATTAGTGCATAGAAAGGTAGTTAATTGTTAAGAATCATTAAACTTTCTGACTAGATGCATTAACGTATGACAGAGAAGAAAAAAAAATGGTACTGGTCTCGTAGGGATGATAATCCATCTTTCTTAAAAACAAAAGCAGAAGGAAATGAGAAAGGAGAATTAAAAAAAAAAAGTGCACTCGGATTAGCAAAAACATAATAATAATAATAATAAAAGCACACCATGTAACATGGTAATTTTTTTGGGAAAATTTCATTTTAGTCACAAACAATCAGCTATATTTATCAGTCTCATCCCACCGATCTCGCTAAGCTGTCCACATACTTCTTTGACAGAAGGGATCTGCTGGAAAAAAAAAAAGTTTTTCACAACAATATTTATGAAAATAGTTGTATAAGAAGTTTTGTAGCTGAATAATGCAGTGCCTGAAAAGAGTACGTAGGAAAATAACACTACTAGAGCAAAAAGAAGATTTTTTGGAAGATCATGGGAAAGCAAAAGTAAAAAATTAAGATTTTCACTCTCAGTTTCATAGACCAGCTCTAGAATAAAAAGAAAAAAAAAAGAACGAAATATCGGAAGTAATCAATAATCTTTAAGAAGAGAGAGAGTCTGTAGATTTAAGCATCATTAAACTTTCTCACAAGATGTCAAGAGAAGAAAAGTACTGGCCTTGAAGTAGTAGTCCATCTTTATTAATACATTTCAGTTATAGGCTTTCCAAGGAGATCTCTATTCTGCAGACCAAAACAAAAAAAAAAACATCATTGCAGACTAAAATCAGATTAAACCAAGAAGATATCTTAAAAAGAAAGCACATTCCTTGGCTAACAAGGAACTGATAAAGGACGATGGAAAATAGAAGTACTCTATACGTCACATAGTTGATCTCGACGAATAAAAGAGGACCAAATTATATATATATAAAAAAAGAGTACATTATCATTGCTGAGACAGTCACAGATGTAAATCCAAACCAATAATGAAGATCAAGAAAAACAAGCGCGTTTTGAATTCAAAACTTGAAAATTTTCTATAAAAGACTCAAATGTATTTGAGGCTTTAATTGGTTGTTTTATTCTTTTGGTGAGAGTACTGAGAGGCAAAATGGATAACACAACTAAGAACTGAGTCAACACATGATCTTTTAGAAGAGTGAAAAAAATTTCTGTACCATCTCTTTAATCATGTAACATTGCAACTATAATAAAAAGAAACAAGAACATTTGACCCAATATATATATATATTATACACGTATAAATGCACTGGCATTTAGTAAAACAAAATGTGTTTCCACAAAAAAAAAAAAAAAAAGACACACACAACACACTACATGGAAACAAATAATGGATTTGGGGCATTCGCACATTAATTATTTTAGCTTCAGACATTCAACAAAAACATTTGGAATATAGCTCCTCATGAAAATAAAAATTACGAGTAATTCAATCCTCATTGCTGGATTTGAATAAACACTCACAGAAAGAACCTTACATCATGTTTGGGAAGTAACACATTTACCCACTGTTTGGCAATATGGTGGGAATGGTTTCCACCACAAACTCAGTTATAAATAGTGTAAAGCTCTCATATGCAACAGTAAATGTGGTTCTAACTAACGGTTCCCACCACCCTTCCAAATACCCTTTTAATGAAGCAGAGATTTATTAATCTAATCGATTAGAAGTGAAAGATGTAGTACAAGATTATCATCATGTAATTTATAAGGATGTAAAGAAGTGCACCTTAATTGTCACCATCAGATGAATAACCACGAATATAAAGGTTAGGAATGTGAGCATTCTTTAGCCAATCCACACCAATTTCATGCTTGCATCTTTTACGCAGTTCAATGTTGCAATATTTAATTGTCAATTCTTTTAGGGATGTAAGGTGTTGCATTCCTTCTGGCAAGGCTGACAACCCTCTACATCCACCAATCTCAAGCTTCCGAAGTGACCTGAGATTTGAAAACCACTCTGGCAATGCAACAAGTTTTTCACAATCGTAAATTTCCAATTCCTGCAGGGTATCAACAGCACCTTGTAGCCACTGGGGCAAGCTTTCATCTGTGGAGTTTGTGAATCACCAAATTTTGAAGGCTCCACTGTGCGACTTCATTGCATCCGCTTTCTATGTTAAGTTGTTTGCAATCACTGATTATCAGTTCCAGTAGGGATGTTAGGTGTTGCATTCCCTCTGGCGGGGACGACAATGTTTTGCATTTTATAATCATAAGCTTCCGAAGTGACCTGAGATTTGAAAACCACTCTGGCAATGCAACAAGTTTTTCACAATCATAAATTTTCAATTTCTGCAGGGTATCAACTGCACCTTGTAGCCACTGATGCAAAGCTTTCATCTGTGGGAGTTTGCGAATCACCAAAGTTTGAAGCCTCGATTGTGCAACTTCGTTGCATCTGCTTTCTATTTTAAGTTGTTCACAATCCCAGATTATCAATTCCAGTGGGGACGTTAGGTGTTGCATTCCCTCTGGCAGGGACGACAATGTTTCACAATTTTTTATTACAAGCTTCTGAAGTGACTTGAAATTTGAAAACAACTCTAGTGTTGGAATAAAATATGAAACGCAGCCGAAGGAACAGATCATTAACAAACAAAAATTTTTTAAAAGCTTTGTTCAAAGGAAATAGATATATAATTTTAATTAATAATTGAAAGCTTTGGGAATTTTACAAACATTTTCAATACTATTAGGGTATCTTAATTTTCCTCTTTGACACCACGATCTTTCAATCTAGGCCTCCACACCAATGGAAAGACGAGTGGGGGTCAAACTGTAAGAAAGAATTTTCCTCACACTTTTCTAAATCTGCTATGTACTCAATACATGAGATAGCAGACTTCTTTTTAGAAAAAAACTCTCAGTTTTTCTCTCTGAGTATTTTTGCAAAAGTTACATGAATAAAAAATCTTTTTGAGATAATTGTTCTCTCTCATTTTTTTATATCTAAACCATTAGTAATTTTTCAATTGATTTTCAATTTAAAATAACTACTATATAAGATATACGGGGAAAAGATATATTTTACCTCCTTTTTTTTCTTTTTCCTAAAAAATGAATTGCCAAAAAAAAAAAAACTTTGAACTTTTATTTTTATATATATATATATGTGATTCCGTAAACGTAAGTTTTACATTTACGGTACTTTTTTTTTTTTAACGAATCAAATATATATATATATATATAAATAAAGTAAAAGTAAACGTTTGTTTATATATAAATATAAATAAAAAAGTAAAACATAAACTTTACTTTATTTTAATATATATATATATTAATATATTATAAAATTTGATTCAAAACCATATATATATATATATCTAAATCTGCATTCAAAAATAAATCGTATTTATTTAAAAATAGAGTTTAAAATTAATCAATTAATTAATTAACTAATGCTCAGTTAAATATGACAACATTTATCACATTACATTATGTGCCATTGAGAACATTTTTTTATGTCACATTAATAATTCAAGTGTGAAATAATTAATTCAGAATTCAATAATTCCAAACTAAATATGTATAATTCATTTTATGCATAAATCCAATATAGTGTTACAGAGGTGGTATTGGGGACCTATAGACCTATAACCCAAGCTCAAATAAATTTGACAATTAATCAAACTATTTAATTAATGTGTCAAATTTATTAGTTTCAGTGTTACTCCACTAAAAACCTGAAACTGAACTCTTGAGGTTATAGTAAAATTACTCAAAGAAATCGAATAATCCATTGATATAATCATTACATATAAGTCAGTCTTCCATAAATAGTTCATAATAAGAGCTAGGTTCAATTTTCGTTTACCTGTCTTATTATATCTTTATCCTTGAGTTTCAATAATCCTCTAATGAATAGTTAATTCATAATCTTATTATAAACAAACGCTCTACTGTTCAAATCTTAAATTATAACTCAAGAGAACTATTTTTCTAACTTCCATAGGGAAGGAATAGATTCCTTATCTGCCTAATATTATTCCTGTAACACCCGTATTTTTAACGGGCATAATTTTGTAAAATTTAATGAATAAAATGTGACTATTTAAAATTACTAAGTTGTTTATGATCATTTAAAAAAAATACCATTTTAGTATTTTCTTACCAAGTCTTCCTAAGAAACATTCAAAACTTACCAACACTTACTTCTACCAATCTTGTCTCCCTAAATTATTGCTCAATTATATAGACTTCTTCTCATTTTGCTAAAGGTATCCGAAGGGGACATTGAATTATTTTCCGTCAATTCATAGAAGACATGGAGATATTTCTGAACCACCTAATTAATTATTTCCTTATCTTCTTCTATAATTCACTCCAATTATCCCCTCAATTATGTTGGCATTATTTGCTAAAAGTCTTCATGGGAGACAAGATGATATTTTCCTTTAAGACTTTTTTGTTTCTTCTTACAACTTTTCCCCGTAAACATCTCATTCCTCTTAAGCATTTTGATATCTTTTTATTTAACTATCACCACCTTCTTCTCTAGTTCTCATTCTCTCCCTTCTCACTTCAAATTTCTAACTAAAGACATAGAGCACAAAGCTCTCTTTGTGGCCAAGACAATTATAATTCCCAACGATGATCGAGGCGGTTTTAAAGTTAATTTAAGCTTGATTGATAACCCAAACTTTGGTACTTTTCAAAGAAGTTTTGAGGTAGGTTTTCTTTAATCTAAACTTAGTTTTTAGTATGCATTTTCTCCATGTTTAATGCATAAAAATACTTTAATGGCACTAGTAGACGGGTTACACATAACTCACTTATGAATGTGATTATACGTTGTGCTTTAGTTTTAATTGTCCTTATGCATGCCTTAGGGTCAAGGATGTGTGGAGCTAACGTTAATTGATTCCAGGATTAAAAGATTGTTGATAAGCTTGAAAGGTAGGGATTCTATTACTCATTTTTGTGAGGTTTTTATAGAATTAAAATTGATTGTTTTGCCGCAATATATATATATCTATGTTGAACTGATATTATATGAGTATCACATATGAAACTATGACATGGACTCGTCTTGTATTGTACGGCGAGGAACATAATGAATTGACATATGTTATAAATTGAGAAGCATGGTTAGGAAAACTGACTCTATTAATAATGATTTAATATAGAGAAATGGTGAGACATGAAGAGGGCGGCGGTTACGTCCTTGGGCATGAATACCCAAAAAGGTAAAATAGGGGGAAGGTGATGACGCTTCCTTGGGTTGAAAGTCCCAGAACACACTGTACAGGAATTGATTTGGTGAGGACTCGGGGCTTAATGTCCCCTCACCGGAACACCCTTGGAATGTTTATGGGGTGATCAAGTGCGCCCATTTGGGTTTCGATGAGTTGAGTGATACTCAATTTAACATGGATACCTAGGAACAATGATGATTGGTAACATTTGTATAAATGTGTAATTATGACACTTGGTAATGATTAACTACGGTATCCATAAGATGTGATCATAATAAACCTCATAATCTGGAATATGATGTAACCTACTAACCATGCAGTTTTTAATGTGGTAATGAATAAACCATAAGGTGAGTCATGATTTCCCTACTGGGCATGTCGATGCTCATCCCTATCATATCTTCATATCTCAGGTGGAACTCAGTGCAACATATTTGAAGAGGAATAAGCGAAAACAATCCTGCTGTTTTCGTGTTAGAAGACCCTGTTTAATTACAACTTATCTACAACATGTAAGAGTTGTAATATTTTTTTTTATGGCTGTGTTAAGTTATTTGAGAATTGTACTATGGTGATGATGACTGTAATTATATATATTTGGTGCTACACTAAAAACTGTGGTTTGTATTTAAAACGTTTATTTTTATTTTTCTTGTTGTTTAAAGACCCATGGGCATTGTTTAATTGATTTAAATAATATAAAATTTAAAATTATTTTTATTTATTTAAAACTGTTAACCCCCACATAGGGGTGTTACAGAATTTTTGGTATCAGAGCCTAGGTTCGATTAACCTAGGGGGTATAGCACCACCTTAAAAATTAATCTTTGGGAATGGTTTTAAAGTTAGGTGTTAATGTCATCATCATTTGGTACTGATCCTAGTTAAATTTTCGCAGCCAGTAGAAACTATGCCACCAAGACGTCAAATGCAATCGTCTGAGCTGTCACAACCGGTTGAACATGCTCAAGAAGTTGAGCAACCGGAACCGATGGAACAAGCTCAAGAAGATGAGCAACTACGACATGCAACACAATCCCCGCCAGCTGCACCAGAAGTAAATAATTTAGGACAAATTCTTCAAGCATTACAAAATGTGCAAAGACCTGTGGAGGTTCGTGATCCCGAACAACGACATCTAACTCTGTTGAAGGAGTTTATGAAGCAGAAACCACCCACATTTAGTGGAGAACCTAACCCGGTCATAGCAGAACAATGGCTAAAGGCAGTCAAAAAGAAGTTGGACACCTTGAGGATTCCACGGGAGTATTGGGTTAGCTTTTCAACATATATATTTGAGGGTAAAGCTGAAGAATGGTGGGATCTTCAGAAAGACGACTATGATGTGCCGAATCTTACATGGGAGCAGTTCGAAACCATTTTTCGCAACACCTATATTCCTCAGAGCCATAGGCAAGCAATGATGCGAGAATTTGAAAACCTGGTGCAGGGAGATACAACAGTTGCTGAATACCATGCTCGATTTATAGAATTGTCTCGCTACAATCCCGGGGCTGTATCGGATCCAATGGCGAGATGCGAAAAATTTAGAAATAACCTGAGGCCGAAAATCAGACAAATGATAGCTGCTGTTCCATCAACAGATTTTCTTGATCTTGTAGCTGCGGCACAGCGGGCAGAGATAGAACTAAATAACTCCTATGGAGAGTATAAGGGTTCTGGTGGGCGTCAAAGGAAAATAAGTAAGAAAGAGAAGTCACAAGGGCAAGTCATTCAGCATAGTGGAGTGACTATTGGTGGTGGATCTTCTGGCAGTGGTCGTTTCCAACCGTATGCTTGTCATAACTGTGGACAAGTGGGACATCTGAGGAGAAATTGCCCTAACCGCCCTACACAATCATCCTTTGCACCAAGGCCACAAGGAAGTCATTTTGGCTCCACTGTTTGGGGAGGGAGTCAAAATCGTGGAGCGCCTCAGCAAAACACTCCAGCTTCCCAAGTCTCAGTAACTCAACCTCGAGGGTTCCAGCCTCAGTACAACTATCAACAGCGGCCACAGGGTTCCAATTTTTATGCTAATCAGAACTTCCAACCGACTCCACAAGGCTCAGTGAATCAAAGGCCATATTTTTCTGGGAGAAATAATAATAAGGCTAGTAGTAGCCAAGGAAACCGAGGAAAAAGTGATAAAGGAAAAGCACCAGCACAAGCTTATGCAATTACGGCTACAACTGGACAAGGAAAACAGGCTGATCACTCAGTTGTAGACGGTATGATTCACGTGTCTCATTCTTGGGCTCATGTATTATTTGACACTGGTGCCACTCATTCATTTATATCTATGTTATTTGCTTCCGTACTACAATTAGAAACTGAGACATGTAGTTCATCATTAACCCTTAGTACACCAATGGGCGGGATAGCTGAAGTATCCATAATTTGTAAATCAGTGTGTATTGTTATAGGAGAACATAAACTATCGGCTGACCTATATGTAATAACTATGACAGAGTTTGATGTAATCTTAGGAATGGATTGGCTAACTAAATACCAGGCAATAGTAGATTGTCATAGGAAACGTGTCTCTTTATTCACCAAGAATGGACAAGTCATCGAATTTCAGGCAAAAACAGGAACAGTGACGCCAGCCCCGGTGCTAAAGGCTTGTATTGGAGGACGAAGGAATTTCACCAATCTTGGGACGATCTTTGCTTCAGATGGAGAACTAAAGAAGAGTGACCTATCCTCTCACACTCCTGTGGTGGATGAATTTTCAGATGTTTTTCCAGATGAATTGCCCGGACTTCCGCCTGATAGAGAAATTGAGTTTGTCATCGACTTAACTCAAGGAGCAGCGCCTGTTTCTATTGCCCCGTATCGAATGGCACCTGCTGAGAAAGTGGAATTGAGGAAGCAGTTGGACGAATTACTGGAAAAAGGATTTATTCGACCAAGTACATCACCTTGGGGAGCTCCAGTACTTTTTGTGAAGAAACATGACGGATCGTTGAGGCTCTGTGTCGATTATCGCCAGCTTAATCGATTGACTATCAAGAACAAGTACCCTCTACCCCGAATTGATGAGTTGTTCGATCAGTTAGGAGGATCTTGCTATTTCTCAAAGATTGACTTACGATCCGGATATCACCAACTGAAGATAAGAGAAGAGGACATTCCAAAGACAGCTTTTCGGACTCGCTACGGTCATTTTGAGTTTCTTGTCATGCCTTTCGGGTTGACTAATGCACCAGCGGCTTTCATGGACTTGATGAACCGTGTCTTTCGACCGTACTTAGATCAATTTATCATTGTTTTCATAGATGATATCTTGATCTATTCTAAAAACGAAGAAGAACATGCTGAGCATTTGAGGATCGCTCTACAAACGTTGAGAGAACATGGTCTTTATGCAAAAAGAGAAAAATGTGATTTCTGGATGACGAAGGTCAAGTTCCTTGGACACGTTGTCTCTGAAGAAGGCATCTCAGTGGACCCCTCCAAAATTGAAGCAGTGCTAAATTGGGAACGACCAAAGAACGTGTCAGAGATTCGAAGTTTCCTCGGACTAGCTGGATACTATCGACGCTTCGTAGAGAATTTTTCAAAGATTGCTTCTCCATTAACAAAACTCACAAGGAAGAATGTCAAGTTCGTGTGGGATGATAAATGTGAAGAAGCATTTGAGGAACTGAAACGAAGACTCACTAGTGCACCTGTGCTGATCATACCTAACAACGAGGAGCCTTACACAGTATACACTGATGCCTCAGGAAACGGTTTGGGTTGTGTGTTAATGCAGCATGGACGAGTAGTTGCCTACGCCTCACGCCAGTTGAAACCCCATGAGAGGAACTACCCCACACATGATCTTGAGTTAGCTGCTGTGGTTTTCGCACTCAAAATTTAGAGATGTTATCTATATGGCGCAAAGTTCGAGCTATATTCAGATCATCAAAGTCTGAAATATTTGTTTACTCAAAAGGATCTCAATCTAAGGCAACGAAGATGGACTGAGTACATGGTGGACTATGACTTTAGTATCCAATATCATCCTGGAAAAGCAAATGCCGTGGCAGATGCTCTAAGTCGTAAGAACAACGGACGTATAGCCAGTTTAGCATTGGAAGATTGGAGACGAGTCACTATCGCCGACTTCAACTTGCAATATTATGAAGATAACGAGAGAGCTTTCTTATTCAATGTGATAGCAACTCCTACGTTAATTCAGAAAGTAAAACAAGGACAATGGCACGATGAAGGATTACGTAGGGTTTGGAAACAAATACAAAATGGAGAACAACTGGATGGATGGCAGATTGAGCCAGAAGGATTTTTACTTTACAAAGGAAGATTAGTTGTTCCAGAGGATCCATATCTCAGGCATGCGGTGCTAGATGAGGCTCACCGTTCAAAGTTTGCTATTCATCCTGGAAGCACAAAAATGTATATGGATCTAAAACGACAATACTGGTGGCGAGGAATGAAACGAGATGTAGCAACCTTTGTCTCTAAGTGCATGACGTGCCAACAGGTTAAAGCGGAACATCAAAAGCCTGGAGGCGAGTTGAGGAGCTTACCTATTCTAGAATGGAAGTGGGATCATGTGACAATGGACTTTGTTACTGGATTTCCTAAGACTCAAATAGGGCATGACGCCGTTTGGGTAATTGTAGATCGTTTAACTAAGACAGCCCACTTCATCCCAATCAGAACTAATTATAGTGTCTCAAAATTATGTCAATTGTACGTGGAAAAGGTAGTGACATTGCATGGAGTGCCAATGTCAATAGTTTCCGATAGAGATACACGTTTCACGTCGAAATTTTGGAGAGGATTGCAGAGGGCCTTGGGAACTCAATTGAATTTTAGTACAGCTTTTCATCCTCAAACAGACGGACAATCTGAACGTGTCATTCAGATTCTCGAGGATATGCTTCGGGCTTGTGTGCTGGACTTTGGAACAAATTGGGCTGCACAGCTGCCATATGTTGAATTCGCATATAACAACAGTTACCAAGCAAGTATTAGAATGGCTCCATATGAGGCCTTATATGGTAGACCTTGTAGATCTCCATTGTGTTGGGCTGAAAAGGAAGAGCGTCTTGAACTTGGGCCTCAGTTTATCAGAGAAACAACAGACAAGATCCAGATTATTCGCGAACGTCTTCAGACAGCTCAAAGTCGACAAAAGAGTTATGCAGATAAGAGGAGGCGACCTTTAGAGTTCATGATCGGAGACTTTGTGTTCTTAAAAGTGAAACCAAAACGAGGTGTATCTCGATTTGGTGTTAAAGGAAAGTTAGCACCAAGGTATACAGGACCGTTTGAGATTGTGGAACGCATTGGAACGTTGGCATACCGTTTAGACCTACCACCACAATTGTCTCATGTACATAATGTGTTTCATGTATCGATGTTGAGAAAGTATGAACCCGACCCTTCACATGTGATCATGTGGACAGATGTGCCAATTCAAGGAGATACGAATTATGAAGAAATTCCAGTTCAAATACTGGATCATGAAATAAAATTATTACGTCGTCGTGGAATTCCTCTGGTGAAAGTGATGTGGCAACACCATGATGTGGAGGAAGCCACATGGGAACTTGAATCTGAAATGAGAGAAAAGTACCCACATTTGTTTTAACATTGTAATCAGTGTACGAAATTGCGAGGACGAAATTTTTATAGGAGGGGAGAGCTGTAACACCCGTATTTTTAACGGGCATAATTTTGTAAAATTTAATGAATAAAATGTGACTATTTAAAATTACTAAGTTGTTTATGATCATTTAAAAAAAATACCATTTTAGTATTTTCTTACCAAGTCTTCCTAAGAAACATTCAAAACTTACCAACACTTACTTCTACCAATCTTGTCTCCCTAAATTATTGCTCAATTATATAGACTTCTTCTCATTTTGCTAAAGGTATCCGAAGGGGACATTGAATTATTTTCCGTCAATTCATAGAAGACATGGAGATATTTCTGAACCACCTAATTAATTATTTCCTTATCTTCTTCTATAATTCACTCCAATTATCCCCTCAATTATGTTGGCATTATTTGCTAAAAGTCTTCATGGGAGACAAGATGATATTTTCCTTTAAGACTTTTTTGTTTCTTCTTACAACTTTTCCCCGTAAACATCTCATTCCTCTTAAGCATTTTGATATCTTTTTATTTAACTATCACCACCTTCTTCTCTAGTTCTCATTCTCTCCCTTCTCACTTCAAATTTCTAACTAAAGACATAGAGCACAAAGCTCTCTTTGTGGCCAAGACAATTATAATTCCCAACGATGATCGAGGCGGTTTTAAAGTTAATTTAAGCTTGATTGATAACCCAAACTTTGGTACTTTTCAAAGAAGTTTTGAGGTAGGTTTTCTTTAATCTAAACTTAGTTTTTAGTATGCATTTTCTCCATGTTTAATGCATAAAAATACTTTAATGGCACTAGTAGACGGGTTTACACATAACTCACTTATGAATGTGATTATACGTTGTGCTTTAGTTTTAATTGTCCTTATGCATGCCTTAGGGTCAAGGATGTGTGGAGCTAACGTTAATTGATTCCAGGATTAAAAGATTGTTGATAAGCTTGAAAGGTAGGGATTCTATTACTCATTTTTGTGAGGTTTTTATAGAATTAAAATTGATTGTTTTGCCGCAATATATATATATCTATGTTGAACTGATATTATATGAGTATCACATATGAAACTATGACATGGACTCGTCTTGTATTGTACGGCGAGGAACATAATGAATTGACATATGTTATAAATTGAGAAGCATGGTTAGGAAAACTGACTCTATTAATAATGATTTAATATAGAGAAATGGTGAGACATGAAGAGGGCGGCGGTTACGTCCTTGGGCATGAATACCCAAAAAGGTAAAATAGGGGGAAGGTGATGACGCTTCCTTGGGTTGAAAGTCCCAGAACACACTGTACAGGAATTGATTTGGTGAGGACTCGGGGCTTAATGTCCCCTCACCGGAACACCCTTGGAATGTTTATGGGGTGATCAAGTGCGCCCATTTGGGTTTCGATGAGTTGAGTGATACTCAATTTAACATGGATACCTAGGAACAATGATGATTGGTAACATTTGTATAAATGTGTAATTATGACACTTGGTAATGATTAACTACGGTATCCATAAGATGTGATCATAATAAACCTCATAATCTGGAATATGATGTAACCTACTAACCATGCAGTTTTTAATGTGGTAATGAATAAACCATAAGGTGAGTCATGATTTCCCTACTGGGCATGTCGATGCTCATCCCTATCATATCTTCATATCTCAGGTGGAACTCAGTGCAACATATTTGAAGAGGAATAAGCGAAAACAATCCTGCTGTTTTCGTGTTAGAAGACCCTGTTTAATTACAACTTATCTACAACATGTAAGAGTTGTAATATTTTTTTTTATGGCTGTGTTAAGTTATTTGGGAATTGTACTATGGTGATGATGACTGTAATTATATATATTTGGTGCTACACTAAAAACTGTGGTTTGTATTTAAAACGTTTATTTTTATTTTTCTTGTTGTTTAAAGACCCATGGGCATTGTTTAATTGATTTAAATAATATAAAATTTAAAATTATTTTTATTTATTTAAAACTGTTAACCCCCACATAGGGGTGTTACAATTCCCAGCCATTTATTACATTATGTTTCCAAGATGCTAAGTTATAATATGTGCTTAGATAAATCTTACCATGCAAGTCAAAAAACATAATATCGTAAATAAGAGTATAATAAATACTCAAGATTAAGACTGTCAAATATATGATCATCATAGTGATAAATTTGAATACTCTATTTGTAACAGATGATTATTAGAGATTCATAATTTATCTGGTCTAGTCCTATATAATCTCATTATATAAAGTATTTCCAATCCAATGTCTCTATATTAATAGCCCAGATAATGACTATTTTATTCTAAATGAGATTAGACCGTACTTGTAATATTTAATTAAAGATCTCAAACTTTAATTAATTATTACGGACTATTTCGATTATTATCTATAAATTTTATCCCCAAGCATATAACACTTATATGCTAAATTTAGAGTTACATAAATAATTATAGAATTTTCTCGATGCTTATTAAATATATTCATAACACATATAAGCAACCAAAATAATAATAAATGTTACTTTATTTATTTATTAACAATATGTACAATGTCACAGCTTTTAGGGCACCAAACCCAACATCTGGCAATGCCTTTTTTTCACAACCTTGAGCAACCAAGTATTGCGGGGTATCAGCAGCACCTTTTAGCCACTGGGCCAGAGCTGCAGTCTTCTGGAGTAGGCTAATTATCAATGTTTGAAGGCTCAACTGGGCTACTTCATTGACAAGGGGTCCACTTACCAAGTCAGGTTGTTTGCATGCCGTTATCATCAAAATAAGTGATGTGGTACACCATATCAAGTTAGTTGGCAAAGATTTTAGATTTTCACATTCTACTATGTGTAAAAGTTGAAGTGACTTTAAGTGTCCAACTCCATTCTCTGGCAAACATGCCTGCCTTGTGGTTTGAATAGGATTTCTGAGGCTGACCAAGTTCCTTATGTCTCTAGGTAATTCTTCTAGCTCCACACATTCACCAAGCGGTAGAGATTGCAAGCTTTGCAACTTACAGATTGAATCGGGGAGTTTCTTGATCTTTTTATCGTAATTTAAGTTGAGAAGTCTTAAATGCTTTGGGGCCCAATTGAATATGGCAATACCTCAAAAGAGAACTTGCTTAGATAAAAAATTTGCAAATATCTGGATCTTGAGATGCAGATGGAATGGAAGGAATTGTCGACGTCATCATTCTCTAGGCTATTATTAACATAAATACTATGCACTTTTGTCAAACTTTGGCAAAATATTTAGGTTGTTCTCGTCCAAAAGCATTTTCAAGTGTCTTACAGTATCGGGTAACTTCTCACGCCCAGAACTTAATTCATAGTGCTTATGTTGTGTGATCGAACGTGCAAGCTCGTGAATTAAATCGTGCATTCAAATGTAAATGGACAAAAGGGAAATCATAAGGACTATCCTCATCATTTAGTTGAAGGAAAGATCTGGCACATAATGTCTTAAAATTCAATTCGCCAATATCTTCTGGCCCCCTTTTGTCATGATCAGGTGTTTGAATGATTCCAAGTGCCATCCAAATCCAGATGAACTCAAGACTATTCGTTTCTTCAACCTCAAGAAAGGTTGCACAATAAGCAAAACATTGTTTCAAACACAAAGACAATGCATTATAGCTTAATAGTAATGCTGGTAAAATGTGGCCATCTTCCTCTTCTAGCTTCCATACATCGTTATCTCTTAAAGATTTCCATTCAACTCCACTCTTGGAGAAAAGTAGACTTCCTAAGTTCTTCAATGCCAAATATGCCCCACCAAAACCTCAAATGAGGTGTAATTATTTGTTGTAGTGTTTTCATTATTACTAGTACTAATAATTGAATCCTTATTAGACGTGGCTTTCAACAAGTGGAGTTGTTCCCTAGTTATTTTGAAAGTGCCTACTACAGTTGTTAAGAATGCTTCCTAATTTGTGCTTAAGCTATTCATACTTTTAGCATGGAGAAATTGAAAGAACAAAAAGCAAGAAGAAAATGATGAAATTCCTCTGCAAGTTCTTATTCATGGTATAACTTCCTCTCGAGTTTTTCTTCCCTCAAGAGCTTTCTTCTCTTTTACAATACAATAGAATGACCTGACTTATTCTCTATTTATACACTTTAGCAATTGAAACTATTTTAACAGATAACAAAAACATCTAATCTATCTAACTAATTTGGATAAAATCTGTTATGAGTAACATTTTATCCTCTACAATTCAATTAGCATAAGCTTGGCCATGTGTCTTCTGTTTATTTGCCTTCCTTGCTGAGCTTATATAAAGTCTTAGCCAATCTTTTATCAATTCTCCACCTTGGCTAAACTTTTAACTCACTGCCTTTGTAACTTCACCACTTGGAGCATTTCTGTACAGTGTTGAAACTTTGGTCCTGGCAAAGCTTTGATTAACATGTCTACTAGGTTGTCCTTTGTAGAAATCTTTTTCAAATTGACCTCTCCTTTCTTAATTACTTCTCTTACAAAGTAGAGTCTAACATTTATTTGCTTTGTTCTCTCATGATAAGCTTGATTCTTGGCCAAATGAATTCCACTTTGATTATCATAGAACACCCTTGCAGCAACCTGTTCCAAACCTAACTTTGTAGCCATTCCCTTCATCCAAATAGCCTCCTTTATGGCTTCAATAACTGCCATAAATTCAGCTTCAGTGGTTGAGAGAGAGACTACATGCTAGAGATTTACTTTCCAATTCACAGTGTTACCATAAAGCTTAAACACATAGCCAGTTAAAAATCTCCTAGTATCCAAATAGCCAACATTATTTGAATCAACATAACCAATCATCTGATCTTTGTACCTTTCATATCTCTTGTACAGCAAACCAACTCCCTCTAAGATACTCGAATATCCATTTCATAGCTTCCCCATATATCTGCTAACCATACTTATAGCATATACCAAGTCTAGACATGTGCAAATCATTACATACATCAGACTACCAACAACACTGGCATATGGAACTCTTTCCATGTAAGCTATCTGTTCTTCAGAAGTAGGTGATCTTGAAGTGAAAGTTTGAAATGATGATCTAGAGGAGTAGACACTAGCTTGCAATTGCTCATCTGAAATCTTCTCAACACTTTCTCAATATAATCAGTTTGAGAAATAAAGAGTATTCCTTTTACTTGATTTCTTTTAATCTGCATACCAAGTATCTTACTTGCTGACCCTATATCCTTCATCTCAAATTCACTTTTAAGCAACTCTTTTATAGATTTAATTTCAATAACATCCTTACATGTCATCTACATAAAGTAGCGAGTAGATGACTATACCTGCAGTGACTTCCCTTCTGTAAACACAATTTTCACGATCACATCTTTCAAAACCATTCTTCAACATAAAGCAATCAAATCTTCTATACCACTGCCGTGGGCACTGTTTTAGTCCATACAATGATTTGTTCAACAAGCAGACCATTCCTTCGTTTCCATGTTCTACAAATCCCTTAGGCTTGGGCATATAAATTTTTTCTTCTAATTCCCCATGGAGAAAAGCTATTTTAACATCCAGCTGTTCCAACTCCATATCCTAATGAGCTACTATAGAAAGTAACATCCTGATAGAACTGTGTTTTACCATTGGAGAAAAGACCCCATCATAATCAATCCCTTCTCATTGTGTAAAGCCCCTTGCCATAAGCCTTGCATTTTACCATGCTTGCTCAACACCAGGAATGCCAGATTTCAGCTTGAATATCCATTTACAAGTGATTAGTTTATGTCCTTTTGGTCTGTTAACTAACACCCAAGTTTCATTTTTATGTAGAGACTTAAGCTTTTCCTTCATTGCTTCCATCCAATGATCTGCTTCTTTGCTGTTAATAGCTTCAAGAAAGTTTTTGGCTCACCTTCTTCTAGGTCTTCAGCAGTTGTGAAAGCAAAAGAAATCATCTTTACATAACCAAACCTTTGAGGAGGCTTAATGGATTTTTTTTGCTTGTCTCTTGTAAGCTGATAATCTTAAGATGTCTCATCTAAATTAACTATTTCTTCTATACCATCTTGTAACTCATGACCTACTTTGTCATTATCAGGCTCCATCTCAAGATGAACATTCCCTCCTATTTGGATTTCAGACAAGCCTTCAACTGTTGTTTTCTTTGAGTAAAACATATCAATTTCCTGAAACACCACATCCTTGCTATTGATAATTCTAGGCTGTCCTTTTTCAACACTCCACAACCTATATCCTTTTACACCTTTTGGATAATCCAAAAACATACACTTTAGTGCTCTGGGTTCAAGTTTTCCCTGGTTTATATGGGCATAAGCTATACATCCAAAAACCCTCAAATTTTCGAGATTAGGTGGACGTCCAGACCATTTCTCTTCTGGTATCTTCAAGCTAATTGCTGGGGAGGGACTTCTGTTTATAACATAAGCAGTAGTAACTACTGCCTCTGCCCAGAAATTCTTGGTGAGACTTGCATTTGACAACATACCTCTCACTCTCTCCCTTACTGTCCTGTTCATTATTTCAGCAAGCCTGTTCTGATGAGGTGTTTTTCTTATTATGTGATGTCTAGCAATGCCAGCTTTCTTGCAGAAATTATCAAAATCTTGCCCCCAATATTCAAGACCATTATCAGTCTTGATCTTGTTGAGTCTCTTACCAGTTTGTGTTTTCATAATAATCTTGCAATCTTTGAACCTCTCAAAGGCCTCGTTTTTGGACTTCAAGATATAAACCTAGACTTTTCTTAAGAAATTATCTATGATTGAAAGAAAATACCTGGCCCCACCATGAGACCCTGCTTGGCTAGTTCTTTGAGCCCTATTTCACTTATATGTGCCATTCTCATGTGCCATAATTGAGTCTTTGAGACTTTTCCATCAGAGGCTGCTGCAACCATAGCTATAACTGCCTTTCCTTGAAGTAAATATAGTCCATTCTCAAGAGTGCTTTTCATAGCTACTAGAGCTCCTTTTGACACCTTCAGGACTCCATCTCTAGCTTTATAGCAGTAACCCTAGGCATCAAGCATTCCAAGAAAGTTAAATTTGTCTTTAACTCTAGAATATGCCTCACCCCTTGTAAGATTCTTTCCACATCATCTGCCAGTTTTAGCTTCACAGAACCAATTCCTATCACTTAGCAAGCCTTGTTGTTTCCCAGAAGTACCTATCCACCATCTACCTTCTTGTATGATAAGAACCACTCTTTATTTGGGCACATGTGAAACAAGCATCCAGAATCAAGCACCCATTATGTTTGATTTTTAATTTCTGAGACACAAAGAACTTCAGCACTTTCATAACCATCTGAGGCTACATCTGCATCTCCATTATCATTCTACTTCTCGATTCCACGTTTCTTTCTTTCTAGACAATCCCGTTTGAAATGGCCTTCTTTGTGACACACAAAACACTTCCTTTTGATCTTTGATCTTAATCTTGAAATCTTCTTGCCTTTAAATTCTCTTTTCTCTGTTCGACCCTTGACATTTAACCCTTCTGTAGTACTTTCATCTCTACCCTCTGTTTTCTTTTTCAATTTTTTGGAAATAGGGTTGACTGAACTTCCTCCAATGAAAGTGAATCTCTTTCATAAATGAGAGTATCGGATAAATTTTCAAATTCACTGGGCAAAGATCTTAGTAATAGTAAGGCCTGATCTTCATCTTCAACCTTAATATCTATATTTTCAGATCAAGAATTACCATGTTCAAATCATCCATGTGATCCTCGAGAGACTTTCCAGGCAGCATCTTGAAAGTATATAGCTCTGTTTGAGGTATAATCTGTTGGCAAGAGATATTGCCATATACAAATTTTCGAGTTTCAACCACACAGCCGCTGCTAATTTCTCTTTCGAAACTTCTATGAGCACTTTATTGCCCAAGCACAGAATTAGGGCACTGCATGCATTATCAAGAATGTCTTTTTTTTTTCTCTTTCTAAAAGAGTATTAGAAAGATTTTTCTCACAAACAATGCGTCTTCAAGTCCTTGTTGAACCAGAATTGCTCTCATCTTCATTTGCCACAATCCGAAGTCGTTCTTCCTAGTGCATTTCTCGATATCTGTAACACCCAAGAATTTTTAATGCATTAAAAATGCATTAAGTTAAGGATTTTATTAAGATAAAAAGTACAGTTTAAAGAAAAATATTGTATAATAACATGAAAAATTATACAGTATTAGAGCAATGCAGTATAAGAATTGGATTGTGTGGACCACAATTTTTTTTTATATAAAAGTGTAGAAAAAAAAAAGAAAAAATAATAAAAAAAAAATCGGCTCTCTCTCTCTACTTTCTCTCTCTAGATTTTTTTTTCTCTCTCTCTCCTCAAATCTCGTTTGAGATTTCGGCATTTGTTTTCGACACCTCCCGCACCAATGGAAAGCTCTCGTTGAGCTGAGTCCAACAAGGTGTCGTGCCGCCCAAAACGCCACCAGAGGAGGCCATACGCGCCGCCCAAAGTGGCGGTGAAACCTATTTTTCTCGACGTGATTTCTCCTCTGTCCGACCACCAATCGACGTGATCTTGGTGTCTACGGACTCAGCATAACAAGAGGAACAAGAAGACACCAATCTTTCAGCTCAATTCCAGCTAGAAAAGGCCCGACGGAGCCACCACATCTTCGTCGTCGCCCCACCTTTGGAATCGCCGTTCACGGCGGCGGTGAGGTACACCTCCACCACCGTTCGACTTAGAAACGAGTGGGTAGCAAAAGCCCTCAGCCAATTTTGGTCCACCACCGTTGGAGAATCAAGATCGGAGCTCATCCATTTCTACTGATGTTGTACTTCATGATCTGCTATGTTAGAGGCAGAATTAGGCAAAATTGACACCGCCATTGGACTCAGAATGGTCGATTTAAAGGGGGTAGGCCCGAGCCCAGCTGCCAATGGACCCCGATTGACGTCGGTCAAAGTCGGTTAAAGTTGGTCAATGGCGACTTTGGATTTTTGTGATCTGGACCTCCGATCGAAGATCCGAGACCACCTCCCAATTCATTTCGACGCTTTGAATGCAATGGTCACCTCCGTTCTAGCTAATTCTACTCTGGTGACAATCATTTGGTACCAATTGCACGTAGATCGAGGTGATAAAAACAGCAATAACGGAGTCCAGAATGATATTTTCAAGAATGTATGATCTTCATAAAGCATTCCTAGCTATTCATGGTCACTCGAGGAGCACTGCAGAGGATGCTTCGCATACTGCAGATACAGCAAGGTACAACTGGACCTGCTTAGCTTGGAGTCCAAGTAAGTAGGAATCTTGTCTACAGTATGAACCGTTTTAAAATAAATTGTTTTAGATGCTTTCATGAAAATTATGAAATACATGATCAGTGATTGTTACACTGTTTTATGTGAGAATGAGTTTTATAACGTTACAAGGTTGAAGAAAAATCCATTAAGGGTAAAATCGTCATTTTTAAGAAAACGGCTAGAACGGAGTCGAACACTCCGATTTAGTATAACGTTCTTAGACATAAAATGTTCCGTAATATGTTAAGTAATGAAATCGCCAGTAAGACGGGAGATTTAATCAGGGATGTTTAAGTAAACGAGAGGTAAATCGATGGGTTACGAGGTTAAAAGAAAAAGTAACCCCGGTGGGTTACAAAGCTAAGTGAAGGAAAGGTAAACCAATGGTTTATAAAGTTAAGTAAAGACAACGGTAAACGAAAGTATACTAGTCAAGTTAAAAGGAAAGAATGATTAATGTTTACGTTTTATTATCAATCGAGTGAATTGATAATAAAGAAAGTTAATTAATAAGTCAGCTATCGTTTGATCAGGACACAAAGGCCGACTAATGCAAGGAAAAGGAACAGAATAGAGAACGCTAGAGTATAGCTCAGGTAAGTTTCAAATCTTACCTACAACATGAAGTAAATGATTTTTAAATGCTTATTTATATAATTTGCAAATGAGTTTGTAATTATTATGCAAGTTTCTTTTAAAGTATGTTTGTATTTATTATGCAAAAAGTTATAAAGTTCAAGAAAAAGATTTACAATGAATTTACAATTGTTATGTTTAAAGTCTATTTGCATATTGATATGCATAATGTTTTTTTTTTTAAGTTTAAGTTATGATTTTTAAAGTATTTAAAGTATGTTTTGCATTATGACAATGCATAATGTTTTATAGTTTAAGTTATAAGTTTCATGATGTATTTGTGTATGCAATAAGTTGTATTTGTTGTGCAATAAATTTTAGAATAACAGTTATTATTTGCAAAATGAGATTTCGTTATATGTTGCATTTGTTATGCAATAAGTGTTAGAATACAAGTTATGATTTGTAAAATATGTTGGTGTTTTATGATGTATTTATTAAGCAATATGTTGCATTTGTTATGCAATAGGTTTTATAGTACAAGCTATGAATTGCAAGCGTGTTTGCATATGATATGATTGCATTTGAAATGCTCACTAAAGTTAATAAGAAGGTAACGTAAAGAGAAAAAGAAAGTGTCGTACCAATCTCCTTGTTATGAGGCAATAAAAGTAAAGTTAAAGTTTGACCTCCTAGATGTGAGGTACATGACTACGAAGTTCGATGGTCTTAAGTCTCCTACAAGGGGAGCATCACATTTATGATCTCATGATTAAAGATGTTGCTACGAACACTAAAGGTTATAAAGTAAGGAAAGTTAAACTAAGAAAAGAATGTTCATACAATGCTCATAATTGAAGTTAATAATTGAGCATAAATGGAGCCATGCATCTGATGTTGTTTGAATGCCTTTTTATGAAATATTTATATGTTATGTTATGGAAAACATTTAGAGATATGTTTTATGTTAAATATTTATGAAAAACATTTTCATGTTTTCATAAAAAGGTTTATGAACGACGTTTTAAGAAAAACGTTCAAGAAATGTTTTACGAAAAACGTTTATGCAAAACGTTTCAGAAATGTTTTATAAAAAATGTTTATGAAAAACGTTTTCAGAAATGTTTATGGAAATGTTTGTGTAAAATGTTTCAAGATGAAGGTTTTTATGAGAAATTTTTAAAGCATGATTAAATGATTTGTGAGAATATGTTTGAACTTGTTGAGCGAAAGCTCATTAAAAGTTTCTTCATGCTGTAGGTAATTTATGGTGACCAGTAGGACCCGTTAGAAGAGCTGGGTCCTGCGGAGGACAGATGCGAAGATTTGGATATGGATACCATCACTGTTTGCTTCCGCTACGTAAAGAAAAGGTTTTCCATTGTTTAACGTTGTGTTTGCAAAGTTTAAAGAAAATCAGAGTTCTAAGAATTGTATTCAAAGTTTTAAGATACAGTTTACGATCTGTTTTATGTAATTATAAAATAAAGTTCTAAGCTATGATTTAATAAATGTTTCTTATTAAGTTTTAAGAAACGATTTGAAATGATTTTAAGGGCAAGTGTTGAGCGATGTCTCAACTTGAGATACAACAGAGGTCGCATCAGTTTTAAAGAACGTTTAAAGGAAAAAAAAATATTTAAGTACTTTTCTTACTAAGTAAGTAAGATTACTATTTATAAAACGATGTTTAAGAAAGTAAAGTGACTGCCCAAAAAGACGGGTCATCACAATATCGAACTTGGCAATCCCCATTTCTTGAAAGAACCCAGCTCTGATACCAAATTATTAAGAATGCTTCCTAATTTGTGCTTAAGCTATTTATACCTTTAGCATAGAGAAATTGAAAGAACAGAAAATGAGAAGAAAATGATGAAATTCCTCTGCAAGTTCTTATTCATGGCATAACTTCCTCTCAAGTTTTTCTTCCCTCAAGAGCTTTCTTCTCTTTTGTAATACAATACAATGACCTGACTTATTCTCTATTTGTACACTTTAGCAATTGAAACTGTTTTAATAGATAACAAAAACCTTTAATCTATCTAACTAATTTGGATAAAATCTGTTATGAGTACAACATATTTTATCCTCTACAATTCAATTAGCATAAGCTTGGCCATGTGTCTTCTGTTTATTTGCCTTCCTTACTGAGCTTATAAAAGTCTTAGCCAATCTTTTATCAGCAAGTAGTTTGGATTCCTAATGATCAAAAGTAGTAGTAGTGGTACTAATAGTTTTCATGGAGGGAGGTAGTTTGTACTCAATGTGGTCAAACGTCGCTTGAGGTGCCAAGTAATGTCCAGGTCTATAAATGACGGAAGAGTGAGGACGGACCATGTTAGAGTATGGTAACCCAAATTTAGTTTGACCGACTCAAAAAGCTCGCGATGCGACAATTATGGTGAATGAACAAATGTGAGATTTTTCATGAGATGTGTGGTGGTGATGGAGAGATCAAGCCGATAGGCCCGATCCCATAGCCATAAGACCTTTGTATTTTTGGCTATTTAGTTTATGTTCTGGACCCATAGGATTTTGTTTTTGCCTATATATATGATGTATTACGTTAGGGTTTCGCATTATTGAATTTAACCTCCCAATTTGCCATCATCTTGTAATTTTTTTGAGTTTAGTGATTTTTCTACTCCTCTGCCCATGGTTTGTTCCTGTCTTGAATTTTCACGTAAATCTCTATGTGTTTTTGTTCTTTGTTTCTATGGCATTTTTTTTTGTAACAAACCATGTATTCAAAAAGTGAAGAGAACAAGTACCATGGGCTACAGTGTGGTTTAGCCCTACGCCAAGTGATTTGAACTGAGTAACCTTGCAAAGATTATGATTACTAACGATGAAATATCGTTATCGATCGCTACTATAATAGTGGAGCAAATTATACAAACCTCTATGAACATTTTCTTTAAAACATAGTTGTAATATTTTAGAATAGAATACGAAATTCCACAATAATGCACATGTATTAGCTATCTTAACATCAATCGGAATTCTTATGAAACTCAAACGCAGTTGATATTCTACTTTGATTCAAATAATGCCAATATCATGACATGTTGTTTGAGATGACGGTGGTATGCTCAAATAAAGAAAATTGAAGATTCCATATTTATGGTTATCAAAGACATGATTATATGGAACATGAAAAGCACCTCAGAATGGATATCGAAATTTTTGTCATGATTGTTGCATTTTCCTTTCTTTTTGTGAGGGAAGGTTTCTATTTATTTATTTATTTTCACTATGTTTCCGTTATCCCAAGCTCTTACCAGCTCGTTTAACGGTTACCTAATAATTCTTACACCTGTATTACTGCCTATGAGTAACTCCATTTTGCTGTCGTTCATTAATCTGGTTGTCGGGATGCTTCTTCCGTTGTCAGCAATTTATAATCGTTGTTCAAGGTTTCGCCCTTTTTCCAATTTATTGTCGTTTCCAGTTTTAATTGTCATTTCCGCCCCGGATCGTTTTTATATCACTGTCATATTAATGGTTACGTCTTGCCAAGTTTTTTCGATCAGGTTGTTGTCGTTCATCAATATATATGTGTGTGTATATATATTATATATATATATATATTATTGGTTTCTTATGTTGTTGTTTTTTGTTTTGATCTCGTTTTATGTTATTGTCGTTTTTTTGCTCATGCTATCATGGTCGTTTTTATGTTATTGTTATGAGATATTGTTATCAGAAATACGTATGTTTCCAAGTTTACCGTGATTTTCCTCGAGTGTTGTCATTTTCTGATCTCTTCTAGCTATTGCCGGTTTCTCTGCGATGTCATCTCAGTTATTTTTCTCAACTCAGTTATTTTAAATTACTAATGATTTGAAAGTCTAGATGCATTGTATTAAGATTAAAAGTTTGATATGCATTATACAAAAAAACAAATAATTTAAGGTATAAAAGTGCAATTATTTTAAATAAAAATTGAATCTAATAAAGTAATATTTATTTGAGGGGCACATATTAAAAAAAGCATTTAAGAAGATTGCCTAACAAAAATGTTTAGAAATGGACATATATGAGAAGAAATTATTTGAGTGGAGTAATTATGGAAAAACATTTATGAGGGTCATGGTTGAAAAAAAATAATTATAAAAAATATTTAGGTAATTGCACAATTTAGAATTTTTTTTTATAATAAGAGTAGATTAGGGAAAGGATTTTAACAATGCTCATTTAAAAACATATGATTTAAAATAAACAACAAAACAAATGAATTTACATGCATATTTTAATCAAAACATGCGTTTTGATTAAATGAGTGATACAAAAGAGAAAAACAAAAAAAAAAAAAGCGAGTATGCATAGACTAATAAGACATATTTATTATTTAAAAAAAAAAGTCAACAAATCATATAGATTATTGGTTATGAAATATTAGCATAAAATAACATTTGAAAAAGTCACTCAATACAATATACTATATAGGGAATTTAGCTTTTAGTTAAAACCAATTAGTTTTAATCAACAAATAATATAAAATTTTTAACAACTATAGTAAAAAATTAAAAATTATTACAATATAAACCTCTCATTTGATATAGCATTTTTAACTAAAATTGGTTCAAATAATTGATTTTAATCATACTTTCTAAACGTAAGTAAGACAAAAATGAGAGAAAATATTTCAACAAGAACAAATTAGAAAAATAATATTCATAAAAAAATATGATATTATATTTTTATAAAAATAAAGAGTGTACTTAGGTGTGGTTGTTCTTCTTTTAGTTTTTATAGACTGTACAATCTTGAATAATTAATTTATCATGTAAATTACTAATCTTTGATAATACATTTTCCATTTGTTTGCAATAAATAAGGAGTACTTTTTTTCCCCTGAATGAAATGCTTCCCCTTCTCTGATATCTCCCTTGAAAAAAAAAAACAGAAAAAAAAAAAAGAAACTGAAGTGAAGTCATGACTCAAGACTCAAGCCTTGACTCATTAAAAAAAGAGAAAAAAATCAAGCCTTGACTTGTACTCGTTTGGATCCATTCTCCGGTGGCAACAACCCCAGCCCTTCACTCCGACCATCACCCTTCGCCGCCGCAGAAGAAGAAGAGGACGACGACTTGAAGTACACCGGATTCGATGTCAATATCCTGACCTCCTCACTTCTCTTTATCTCCAACACCTCCGGCAACCCATCAATGCACCCTTTCGACATTCCCACGTCGATCCTTATCGCCCGATCCTTGCACACTGCATTGATCCCCAACTGCTGAATCGTATGCCCCATTATCATCCTCTTCGCACCAGGAATCGTTGCCAGCACGTGCTCCAGTGCCTCACAGTCGCACTTCGCCGGCGACTCGTTGGAGAAACTCCTCAGCCACACCACCGCGTTCCTTCCTCGACAGCACGCCGGCGAAAATCTCCCCCCCTGCGATGATCCGTTTACGATCCAATCCCTAACCTCCTCGTTGATCCGATCCAGTCCGTACGAGACGTGGCTCGGCAGAAGCCCGCCGTGGACGAAGACCGAGTCGCCGATTACCAGTACGGTCACGTTCTTGGACAGAAATCTCGCCGATATCGGACCCGAAGGCCTTAAGGCGGCGATTCTTGCTCGGAATCCGTCGGAGAACTCTGCTTTGACGCCACCGAAAGAGTGAGGAATTCCCTCGAAGATGTCTCTGCGGTTTTTCTCCAAACCTGAGCAGAGAGATTTCATTTTGTTGCCCAAGGAGTACCAATCCGCCCAAATCTTAAACTCCTCCAAGCCCTCCGCCGTCACGTAGCGGAAATCGCCCTCCATGTTCATGATCTCGTGGTTGCCGTTCATGGAGATGATCTCGCCGCCGCATCTGGCGGCCTCGCGCTTAAGTTTCTCGATGAAATAGAGGATCTTGAGCTCCTCGCCGCCGCGGTCGAGGATGTCACCGATCTGAACGACGGTGGTGGAACCTCCGATCCATTTGTCAGATTCATCAACTAAGCCGGCGAGCCTCAGCGACTGCCTGGTCTTCTCGAGGTCACCGTGGAGATCGCCGATCGCGACAAGGCGTTCGGCGGCGGGGTAATGGGTCCGCAGATGCTTAGGACTAGGGTTAGGGTTCGGAATTTTCTGATCGTCGGGTAAGAGGAAGAGTCCGCCACTGACCGAGAAGTCGACGAATGTGTCCACGAAAGAGGAGAGGAGATTGGGGATTTCCTGGCACACAGACGACTCAGCCCAATCTTCTCTCCGTGGGTCCTCCATTGTTGCCTATCCTCTCTCTTCTCTTTCTCTCTGTATCTATTGGTGGTGTCTGTGTCTGTGTATGTAGAGTATAACGGGTCAAAATGGGAGACTTTTGAGCAGCAATATGTGCGTGCTCTTCACGTGATCTTTTAGCGCGTGAAAATGTATTCAACACGTGTGTTTGTGAGAGAATTAATAAATATATATATAAATAAAAGCGCCCCCAAAACCCTTAAACCCTAAGTCACAGAGAGCAACAGCCCCAAACTATTGAGGAGGAGAAGAAGATGAATCACATAGCAGCTGCAGAAGAGCAGATAGTATCAGAAAGGATAAGGCAAAAGCTACAAGAAGTGAATTTGGCTGCCCAGCAACATCTCTCTCCTATTCAGGACCATGTCAATTTCACTCTTCAGGTTTTTCCCACTTCTTTCTTTTTTTGGGATTTGTTGGTGTCTTCTTTCTCTGTTGGTTGATTTGATGTTGTTATAGCGTTGGTTTTTGAGAATATGTTTCTGGATTGAGATTACTTGGCTGAACAAAGGTAGGATCTTTTTGTGTGAATTCATTTTTGAAATGCAAATTTCAATCCTTTGATCGTTTAAAGAAGATGCCATCGTTAACAAAACACCATTTGGATGAGCTCAACTTCCTTTTTTTTTATTTTTCAAAATTATTACTTTACTCGATTTTGTGCATGAACAATCGAAAACTAGATTATAAAGAGCATGACCTTGCTGTACAAGGGTTCATCTTGTTATGTGTATTCTTTTCGTTGAATGAAAGTGTTGGTTGGATTAAAAAAATAAACTGCGGACATAAGGTTGAACGCTATTTTATGCGTGAATTCACGAACAAATGTACAAGCTTTTGTGCGATTCCATTTCCAAAGCACAAATTTTGATCCTTTCCTCGTTTAAAAACCATTTAGGATTTCCTGAAATTCGTGAATTTTTATCCTTTCCCCATTTAATAAATTCTGCTTTAAAAGGCTGGCACTTTAATTTATTTTCTGCATGGGAGAATCGAAACTTAATCTATTACATTCTTCTGGGCAAAATCTTGCAGATCTTTTTTTGGTTTGCTGTATTCAATTATTGTGGCCTAAATAAATGCGGGATCTTTACGTGAATTCATTTTCGAAATGCAAATTTCAATCTTTTTCTCGTTTAACAACACACAATGGCACCTCATTCCGAGAATACTTAACTGATTACCACTTGTTTACCTGAATTTCCTCTCTTTTTTTATTAATTTAAGTTTTGTGTATTAAAATTCTAAACTGTTATATCTTCTTCTTACCTCGTTTACTACATAAGCTACGAATTTGCCCAATCTATAATTTGTTTAAGCCTTTTCTTGTAATTTTTCCTTTGACATTGTTTGGAATGGGGGATTGTATGCAGCAAGCATACTTCAAATGTGCCTACGAGTGCTTTGATAGGAGAAGAAAGCAAGAAGAGATAACCAATTGCGTTGAGTATTGCAGTGTTCCTGTAGTTAGTGCTCAACAGAGAGTTGAGAATGAGATGGCCAAGTTTCAGGTACAATACCAAGATCCTTTTGTAACCCTCCTTTTCTTTTTAATAGTTTTCTTTGTTTTGATAGAGCTCCGTAACTTTCTGGTAATCGTAATCTGAATGGTAAACTAAAATGTTTTTAGATGATTTGACACCTCATGCAGTTGGCTGTAGGATACCGCTCTTTTGGGTTTTTTTGACTTTCCAAATAGTAAGTGAAGAAGTAAGTAGATTCAGAGTGGACGAAAATGTATGTGAATATAAGGAGTATGTCACAGTGATATCCTTTCAAAAAAAGACTTGATAGTACAAATATATGAATACAAGTACTTGTTCTTCGTTTCAAAAACAAACTTTCTAAACTGGTATAGGTATGCTATATTGCCAATGGATATATTTCACGTTCCTTTCAGTTTCAACCTTTCACCAATTTACCTTCATCTGTAGTCTTTCCTTCATTTAATCTAATTTGGAAATAAGATCGACTGTGAAGGAAAAGGGGTAAATTGAAGATTTACAATAACAGATGGTATTTAATACTACCTTGACTTTGAACAACCATTGCGTTGCGTGTCTGCAAGAGAAAGGTAGAGAAAAAATTCTCTACTCTCCCCCTGCTTACAACCTTGTTTGATGAGCCTGGATCTTCGCCAATTTCTGTAACCTTGGCAAGTAAATACGCCTGACTTTTTGGCCTTTATGGTTGAACTAGATTATCTATAAACTATTAAGAGTAGCATAGAATGGTAGAAATTCCACTTCAGATTCACTTCTTTATTTTCCCAAAATGTTCTTGTAACGACAAAACCTGTTTAAATAGTTCCAACCATTGCAGATTATTGCATGTTGTTTGATGTCTTTATTCATTGACTAACTATACCATGTTTTTGGAAAATTAGTCACGGGACAAGGCTGATGTCTATGTTTTAAAATTCTTAATCTGGATACAGGAGAGGTTGAATAGGGCTCTCATGGTCTGCCAAGACAAGTTTGAGGCAGCCAAGCTACAACAAAACAAAAACAACATGCTGAACGATTTGGAGTCCTGCGTCGAGCACTCGATCCAGGAAAGTATCAAGACGCTACCACATCTTGCTGAAAAATTGAAGGCTTCCTTTTCCGTCAACAATTAAGTTAAAAAGCTGAAATAAATGCTATTTAAGATAGGTTTATTTTTATTTTTATTTTTATTTTTTGGTTCTCCCCGCCATTGGGTTTACCATTAGATTATGATAATTGGTTGATACATTAAGGTCAGTTATGTGACCTTTTTTTGAGGTCTGTAGTCTATGAGAATTTCCCATTGTCCTTGTTAGACATGCTTGTTATAACCATTCGCTTAAACAAGCATTTATAATTTGTGTTTGTTTCAATTTAGGAACTCTACAATTACCATATTATGGTCATTTAATTACCGGGATGGATAGTTTACATCTTGAATAAAATTTTGAAGTAAACGTACTTTTACTGAAGTCTGTCGACCAAAATTTTAAAATCAACTTCCCAAGGGACATTCTTTCGTCGGTAGCTGCTGAGAATAATTCATGAATCAAGGAAAGTCACTACAACTACTGCCAAAATTCTCAGAATACCGACTTGGGTTTAAACAAGCACCACCCAAATTGCAATCAACTAGAACATGCTAAAGCCTTCACCAAGCCTGCTGATATCTATAGGCACACAAGCATTCCAACGAAAATACCATTAAAGAATCCATTTCTTAAACAACATAACTAGAAGACATTTCCGGTGGGACCTCCTGACTAGTTGTGCACATTTGAAAACTGTTTGATATAGTCAAAATCACTATTTTTTGCAGATCTAGTTGTTAAAATCAGATACCCATCAGTGGATATCTTTTTCTATTCTCACCAGAGAAATTGCTATATAATTAAACTGAAATCCATTTCTTAAACAACACAAGTATGCATCAAAGTATCAATAAAAAACATCACTTTTACCACCTTATTCCCTTAACCGGAAAAAGTGAACAAAATAGTAAAAATGGAGTTGCGTCCTCTCTTTTAAATTTTCATGGTGATAACAAAGCAGCAAGAATCATTAGCACGGAGAGGGACAACATGAGCTGGGAGATATATCTTTGAGAAAAACAGTTACATCAGTCCAATACAAAACTGAACAAGTGATCAAACTTTTGATGACATGCTTGATCCAGCATCGTTCTTGCCCTTCTGCTCCTCAAACTTATCTATGGCAATTTGGAGCTCATCTGTACCTCCAACAGCTCTCATGGTGTAGAAATAGACTCCAAACACGAACGCTGTCAATCCCCCAGCAACCACCAGATTCTTAGTCTTGGGTGCAAGGCTCCTAAATCCCCCTGCCATCTCTCGTAAACCAAAACTTAAAACCAGCTTCTGATTAAGCTTCTGATCTGCAACACGAATTAATAAAAAAGAGGGGAAAAAAAGCTGATGAAGAATAAGACATTGATGATCAATTAGGGGTTAATTATCTTTTTTATTATCATGTTATCTGCTAGGAATATTTCGGTTTTGTTACATGGTCATGTCTCATTATTATGTTCTATTATTTTGATGTTTGTATTTTGAATGAAGACCTTGATTCTTATCCTTCTATCCACTTCACTCTTCCTTTTCTCACTTTTTCTAGTATTATGATCGGTCAAGTTCATGAGAAAAAAAAGCAGTACAGAGAACCACGTTTTGAAAAAGAAACCGATATAGATAACTTTGTCGAAAAGAAGAACCATTATAAAAATATACTACATGGTATACAAGTAAAAGTGAATTAAACTACCTGATCACAATAGTTAAAGAAAAATCATACCACCCGTAAAACAGATCACAAAATCCACAAAATTGGTAGACTAAAAATTCATATTTTAGCACAAATTGACAACAGCAAAAAAGAAAGTTGATATTTTGATAGCTTGGATTATCAAAATTCATAGAATTCAGCGGATCGGGGTGTGTTTCGTTGGAGGGGGGGAATGGTAATGTGAATGGAAATAATAATTAATAAAGAATTCAATGCGTTAATTTGGTTGGAGTTTTGTAAATACTATATAATGGAATAAAATCAATTTTATTTTGAAAAAATTTTAGCAACAATTAAGATTGACAAAGAATTTTCGTTTAGATTTTTTTTAAGAATATTTTATCTATAAGATCCGGTGTTTTCATCAAATGGCTTGCCTTTACGGTTGAATCGATTGTCATGGCCTGAACAATTGCACAAAACCCAGAAAGGCGACTAACAATGAATGAAATTCATAAGCACATGGAATTAAAGGAGCAAGATTTCAATTTTCTCCTCTCCTATTTCCGACAGTTTCTCGGCAACCAAACAAGCACAGCAGAAAAAGACCGACTAAATAATTTTCATGAAAGAATTAAAATCTCTTCAAAAGAAGAAGGAAAAAGGAGCAAGGGAAAAATCGAATCGAACCTGACCGAAATTCTGGAATTAAGAAGTAAAAAGCAAGGAGTCTAATGAAGCCTAAAAGTAAAACCCTCGATTAAACCTCTGCTTGGCTTTGCGCGCACCTGTCTTTGTGGATTCCGGAGAATTAAGGGCGTGCTAACGTGCGCGATGAGTAACCAATACACGTCACCTGAAATTGGGCTTTTCTTGTTGGGCCAAGTCTAAAACTCAGCCCTCTTGTACAGAAAATTACACGTTATGTTCCTAGAAAAAATACAGTGTAAATTATTGTTATGAAATTAAAATCTAACATAATATTTAAAATATTTTAAAAATATCTTTAATAATATAGTAATTATTTTAATGATATTACATATTATACTATATAATTACATATAAATAATTTTAATGATATCATTATGAGACATAGAATTTTTATAAATTAGAGTAATATTTCAATTCAGTAAACGTAATAGGGCCAATTGTCTCATTAACCCTATATTCTATGCCACACTTTTAAAAATTGAGTTTATTCATGCCACACGTAAAAAAAATTTTATCACTTTATTATTTATATTAGATATTAAATTATATCATAAATAAATATGCGTGGCATTTATAAAAATTAAATATTAAAAAATAACATTTAAAAAAATCTGCTTTTTTCAGGTAATTTGTTTTGCAAATTCATTGTCTTTTTTAAAGAGACTTTTCATAAACGACACTTCTATGATTTACTTTTTAAACACTACACATGTTTAATTATAGTATAACTTGACATGTATCATAAATGTTAGTGTGGCATAATTTTTTTAAAATGTGGCATGAATAAACCAAGTCTTAAAAGTGTGGTATAACATGTAATTTTTCTCTTTTAAAAATAATTGAACCACACCGCATCTAACAAGTAATAACTAAAAAGACGGTCTGAAAGATAATTAGCAGTAATTTGGTAATAATATTCTAGATTGCAATCTGTATATAGACTACAATGGCAAACAATGTTGATGTAAAAACATAAAATATATTTAGAGCATGACATTGAATTTTAAAGATTTTTGGATTTGGTATAACCTGATATTGAATCTCCGGCGTGTGATTCGCAGTGTGTGTCCCCTTGCCTCGAGTGATGGACAAACCCATTTTGACGCTCAATGCCAATCCTTCGCACCGCTTTGCCAAAACCCCTAGTATTGGTATAAGCATTCAACGCCAGCTTTGACACCCCTAAGAATGAGTTAACCACGCCCTCGAGCTGCTCCTCGCACAGATTCTCCCTAAGCCAAAATTGCTTTCTTTTATGCTAGGGTTTTTTCACCTTCTACAATTAAATAACCATTATTTCCGATCCTTACAGTCAAATTAATTATTAGTCACAACACATTGCCAACATTTACATATATATTCAAAATCAATGAGATAATACACTGTTAATTACTTTTTCTATTTTATATGGCATATTAAAAATACGATCAGATGGGATAGAAATTATGAATGTACAGTAGTTTAGACTTAAATAATCTTTTGCAAACATACGTACATGTATGTGCATGTATATTATCGAATGAATTAATTACTTACATATCTAGAGAGCCAAGTCTTGAGGTGATGTTAAGTAATCGGGAAATAGAGAAAGAAGAGCGACGAAAGAAGGGCAAGAGAGCTTGAGTGAGTAACTTGGCGCCTCTGCATGCTCCACTGAATTCTCTCCAATCTCGTTGTATGATACTGTAACGTCCCAAAATTTATTTAATGTTAATGTAATGTAAATGGTGGATTAGTGTTCCATAATTAACGTTTTAACATTAATTAGATTATTTGGTTGGATTTTGAGTTTTTGGTTGTTTTGTTAAATTGATGCATTCAAATGATTTCTTATTGTTTTAAAATGATGTTTTGAGTTTTAAGACACAACAATTTGTAAAATGTTAAAAATACTCTGTTTTACAAAACCGTGGACAGCACATGGTTTTCGCACAGTAAAACCGCCCACCGATTTTCTCTATTTATTTCCTTCCTTCCTCTCTCTCTCCTCACTCTCCGGTTCTCTCTCTCTCTTCTCTCCTTCACCGTGAGCCATCTCCCTCTCTCTCAAATTCTCTCTCAAAAATTTTTGAACTCCATTCGAATCCAAGCTTCGGGATAGCAAGGAGGAAGCTCGGGGACGTGATTCGGCAACCGAGAACGCGGATTGAAGCTTCGATTCGAAATTTCTAAACTTTTTACAAAATTTTCAATTTTATGTGTTTTTGAAATCTAAGTTTGTTTAAGCTTAGAAAACCTTGGATTTGTGTTAAATGAACTTAGAACAACTAGAATCTAAGCTTAGATTGAAGAAAAACGGATTGAATTCAAGATTTTTCATTTTTCCCCTCATTTTCTCATTTTTGGATTTTTGAGGATTTTCAGTTCAAATCTTGTTTTAAATGAGACCAAACATGTTTTAGAATGTTTTTCTATCAACTATGATTGTTTTTCATGCCTGGGAATTGAGAAAAACAGGTTGGAATCCAGATTTGGATTTTGGGGATCGAGAAACCCGTGGCTGGGATTTCTGGATCTTCCCAGTTCGGCAGGCCGAAGTTCATGTTCGGCAGGCCGGAGTGATGATCGGTAGGCCGGTGTTCTTCCGACCGGCAGGCCGAATCTGGGGAAATGTTCGGCAGGCCGAACCTTGCTTCCGGCAGGCCGAACTGTGCAGTTCGGCAGGCTGAAGTAGGGCGTCCGGCAGGCCGACCGAGGCATGAAAAATTTTGTGATTTTTACCCGTTTTCACTGTTTTGAACCCAGATTTAAATCCCAACCTTATAGGATGATTTTAAAGGTACAAATGGCACACTAGGACATCATGAAATGGTTTAGTAACATAGAATGTCTCAAACTAGATATTGATTGACTTAGTTTGTATCTAGGATCGTTCGTGGTTCCGTGGAGCTAACGTATAGCGGACCGGGATTGCGGTGTGGGGTACCGGCACGAGTATTGAGGTAGGACTTTTATCCTATTTCTTTGGTAGCCTAGTTTTGAAATGATTTGGCTTTGAAAATGATTTCTATCAAAATGTTTTCAACGGTTGTTTGAAAATGGTTTTATCGGTAGTATTTTAATACACCGTGATTATGAAATGAATTTCATAATAAATGTAATTGACAACACTCGGTAATTGGGTTTTGAATGATAATGATAATAAACACATGGGCATGATGCCATATCAGAGATCGGGTCGTGTGGCGATCGACCTTGGGGGCAGGTCCCGAAACCCAGCTGGGCCACTACGGTGGTGATATCATGGTTTGCCTAGGTAAAAGTAAATTGGTGTTTTGATTTGACGAGTAGACTGTTCTGTGTCAGGACGGTTTTACTCAAATTGTTTATTTATTTATTTATTTAAGTTTTCTTTGAAAAACTTCTAATAATGCTGTGTTCCTTTGCGTTAAACTATTTTTATAAAACATAGTCCTACTGAGCCTTTCACTCACGTTTTATCTATTTTAAATTCCCCCCTCTAGGTGGTTTCCCATTTAAGTTTGGAGAAGATTCTTCGGACCGAACTCAGGAGCAATAGGAGAACTTATTTATATTATGTATTATTAATCAAGGCATGTAAGACTTAACTATATTTGTACTTGGACTGTAATTGTATTTATGATATTGTCAGAACCATGTGTGTGCACAAGTTGTGGGTTGTGGAACCCATATTCGCGGTTTTTATTTAATTTTTATTACCTGCTTAATATTTATAAATTCTTTTATAAAATGTGGTGGAAAATCTTCTTAATTCTCATGTAATTTGATTCTCAAACTCTCGATTTTTAATTAAATCCTCTTTTAATTAATCTAAATATTCCGCCACGTCACCTCCCGTACTCCGGGGCGTGACAGATACACCAGCATTGTTTATCTGAGGTAAAATATTAATAATTACTCAATGATTAAATTAAATTGGCATGATTAATAATTTCTCGATAATAACGTCAAAACGAGATGGCAAGTTTTTAATAATCTATATTCTCTAGAAGATAATTAAATATGTTTGTATTCTGAAAGTTATATAACTAAGCATGCTTGTAAATCTTCCAACTGTAGTACTTCCAGCTCATATTAACGAGGAAAACGTACTAAATTTGTTATATATATGTTTATAAATATATATATATATATATATAGGTAGCGCTAATTAAGTCAATAAATGGGAAATCTGTTAATGTCAAACTGGGATAGCTTTCACATGACTTCTTGTGATTATAATTATTTTTTCTTCATTTTTAAAATATCATCGTGCATGTCTGTTTAATTTTCTAATATTATGTGTATGCATATGTCAATTGTCATGTGATAATCACAAGCACTCGATAAAATTATGAGCAATAGAAAAATTGGACGATATCGGTTTGAATCGTGGAATCGCATAAGCTTTATCGATGAGTAAAATAATTTCCACAATTTTTCTCATGTATTCGTGTGTGTGTGTATATACAGACATATATATATATATGTACATATTGATAACATGCATATCATATTCATAGCTGACAGCATATATACAAGATATATAATTAGAAATTTGACTAAAAACTATTGTCACTAAAAACTTAGTTTTTTTAATGACACAAATGCTATAGCACAGTAGCAGTGTCCTAAAAGGGAGGGAAAAAGACACAAGTGATTATACATATGTTTAGATTAATTGTCTAGGTGGTACCATAAAATTGCGGGTGCGACTGATGCCAACCACTTGACACATATATAGCCTAATAATTGTAATGACCGAAGAAATGTCATCAATGAAACCTAATATTTAATTAGGTTTAATTAATAAATTTATTTTTAAAAATGTGAAATTTTGTAAAAATAGTAATTTTTATGAAAATTACAATAAAATATGAATGAGCGGCATTGATTGTAAATTTTATGGCATATGTAATGCAATGGTGGATATTGTAAAATACAAATTTTTTGAGTTTGATGACTCAGAGATTTGTGCATAATATCCATAAAATGAATTTCATGTCACAATTAATTGTGAAATTGTGATATAAACGAATGGATGATTAGAATGTAAATAGGACATAGAGGTTGTCCTAACCCTAACCGAGGGTAGAAAGGAAGCCAGAGCAGTATAAGAATACTGCTAAATGAAAACGCAAATACGAAAAATGTCACGATTAGCCTCCAAAAGTAAACGAAAAGTAAGTTAAATATTTTTATACAGTCTAAGGATAGAAAGTATACTGAATTGACTACGGCTATATAGGAAAAATACTGTGTCGTGAAAAATTACACTGTGTAAATTTTTAATTCCATAAAGTAGACATTTGCTTGAATTCTATTGGGCCAACAAGCCATGCAATGTGGCCCAATAAGATGAGGACACCTAAGGTAGTCTAATGGATGACCATGAGTCATCAAATGTGATAAGGAAGCATTTAAGGCATAGTTATCACAACTTTTCTTTTCCTTTCTTTTGCTCCAAGATCCGGCAGCCATAACCAAGCTTCCAAAAAAAATTTCTCAGCCCCCAAACTTTGCAAAAATGACCTCAAACAAGTTTTACAAGCAAGTACAAGGATTTCCCACAAGTTTTAAGGTAAAATCCTAAACTTTTTAATGAGTTTTCAAGGGATTTTTCATGGGTAAAGGGCAAAAATTAATTCATGGTATTTTTGCATGGAAAGGAAGCCTAGGAGGGAGTTCAAAGGAACTTTGAAGGATAGAAATCCAAAAGTGCTATTTGGGTAAGTTTTGAAGTTCAAAGTTTTGAATTTTGTTTTGATTTTTATTTCTTAAAACCCATGTGAGTTCTTGAGCACATATTTGATGAAATTTCATGTATATGTGATGAATGGCAAGTTTAAGTTGTGAAACTTTGGTTTATAGTGCTAAATGGTAATTTTTGTAAAAAGTATTAGTTTTGCAATTTTGATGTTAGACTTTGCAAAAGTGATGTTTGAGCATGAGAATCTTTTGATTAAGGCATGGAATGGTTTCTACAGGGGTAGAATTGCAAGTTTGAAATGGATTTTTGTAAAAATGCCATAGGGACTAAATTGAAAGAAAAAGTTCCTTCTCGGCAGATTTAAAAAATAGTCAAAAACGCCCCTGTACAGTGAGATTTTGAGAAAAGTTAAAACATGAAAGTTGTATATCTCGACGAAACTGTTAGGCAATGCGAACGGTTTGTCTAAAAGCTCAATCGTTTGTGAGTTTTTGATTTTTCAAGAATATGTTAAAAGTGAAAAAAGAGTTAAATGGCAAAAATGTCATTTTTCAAAATGATTTAAGGTATGGTACCTTAAGTAAAGATGATCCTTGAGAAAAATAGTAAATTTTGATGCAAAGAAGTAAATTTTAGTCCTGGATGTAAAATGGTCAAAATTTTCAGTTCAGGGACTAAACCGTAAAGTTTTATAAAAATTGGGCATAATTGAGAAATAAAGAGATTTGACCCACTAAGGTGTTATTTTGAAATTAGTATATGGTTATTTTCATAAGAATAACGAAATCGAGCTCGGGTAGGTTAGTGGACCCACGAAAGGCAAAATCGTCATTTTTGTCCAAATAATCTGAACCGCTTTGAAATGTTTCCAATGGGATAAGAAAATGACTAGAAAGGTTCCCGCCCTTCGTTAGAAACGATAGGGTAAAGTTAGATAGAAATTAAAAAAAAACAGTGGTTTTTAGAGTTATACATAGTAATGCAACTCAATTTATTAACTAACGAATGTTTCGTATCGAAATATAGTGGAATTTGGTTAATGGCTTTGTAATTGGCCAACATGATCCTAGGAGTCTAGGAGAAGGGAAATCGAGGTTAAGTTGCCTGACATTCGCATCAAGTAAGTACCCTTCCCACCTATAGTATGAAATGTAGGTTTAAAAAGAAATGTATGTATATGTATATGTATACCTGTGCGTATAATTAAGTGTAAACTTGTATATTTGCCATGATATGAATACCTAGGGGTATAGTCATGCATGAATAATTGTGAGTATATGGAATATATATATATACCTGAGAGTATATAATGACATATACCTGAGTGTATATGATGATCTGTACCAGTGTGTATATTTTATGTTAAGTACCTGTGAGTACATTATGTTATATATACCTGTGCGTATATTAATGTGTACCAGTGTGTATATTTTATGTTAAGTACCTATGAGTACATTATGTTTTATACTTGTGCGTTTATTAATGTGTACCAGTGTGTATATTTTATGTTAAGTACCTGTGAGTACATTATGTTGCATACCAGTGCGTATATTAATATGTACTAGAGTGTAGGGCCGGCAATACGGGTTGCGACACGACGACACGACACGAATCCGACACGCTTTTTTGCGGGTTAGTGTCGAAAAATTTGACCACGGGTCATTTTAGTGTCGACCCGAAACTGACCCGTCAAAAAACGGGTCGTGTTCGGGTCAACCCGTCTGACACTAAAATGACCCGTTTCTGACCCGTATTTAATTAATTAACTTTTAAAAAATTAATATTATTTCATATATAATATAAGCTCTTAAAATATCAAATCCTACCTCTCTTATCACTCATCTTCTTGTTAAAGTGGTATGAAACTATTCTAATTTTATTTTTTTAAAATATTATATATATTAATGTGGGCGGGTTAGAGGCGGGTTACGGGTCAAAATCGGGTTACGGGTCAAAATCGGGTTACGGGTTATTATTTTTTAACACTGTGCATAAGAAACGGGTTGACACGGGTCGGGTTCGTGTCAACCCGTATCAAAACGGGTCGGGTTAGGGTTGAGAATTCTCAACCCGTTCGGGTCACGGGTCGGGTTAGTGTCGACCTAATTTTGTAAAAATTAACTCCAACCCGACACGAACCCAACCCGCAAACCCGTTTTGCCACCCCTACTAGAGTGTATATAAAGTAAGTACCTGTGTGTACTATGCTATGCAAGAGAATTTATGTTTCATGGATAATATGTGATTATCACTTCATGCATGGTACGTCAACCATAATAAATGGACTAGTAAATGTATCACCGAAAGTTAAGAAAAGTGTCGTACCGACTCCTAACTCAAGGGGAGTTTAAAGGATATGTTACGGTCACGGTGTTACGTAGACCTAAATGAAATTGCGCAATGGTACGAACACTTGGGTCCTAGTAAAGATAAGAAATGATGAGAATAAAGAAAGTTTATAAGAAAGCATAATTGATTCATGCATTCATGTGAATATCCATGTGGGATTTATAGGACTTACTAGGTGTTAGCTCATTAAGTATTTCATGTTGTAGGTATTTCGACGAGAATGTCAGAATAAGTTCAAATGGTGAGCTGGCGGAGGGGTGGATGGTGTGCAGATTAGGTATGGAGTCCGCTGCTGTAATGTTTTCTGCTGTGTATGTTTAAAGTTATTTTGAAATGAAATATTTAAAAGAAAGATGTTGTAAAAGTAAAAGTATTAATTATGTAAATACCAGTATGTGAAAGTATTTTGAGAATTACCAAAGTTAATGTAAGCAAATTATTTATTCCCGTTTTAAAAAAAAATTCTTAAATTTTTGCCCTAAAGTAAGTAAGAAAGAGTTTTATCACAGCTCGAAAAGACGGGTTGTGACAATAATATTAGTTGGCAGTTTCATTGAAACCAGCAAAAACTAAAGGATAAACGTTATATATATATATATATATATAGATTTTCAAAAAATAAATAAATAAAGAAATGGACAAAGAAGAATCCATAATACAGAGACTTACAAGAATGTCCAGAGCTGTGAAGTTTTTTGAGAAGCAGGAAACGAAGTTTTGAATAGAAGCAGGGTCAGAAACACCCAAGCAAAAGAAGTGAACAAGAAGTCCTTGGCTTCTCAGTTACTCAACAGCCTTTGATCCTCTCTTCATGTCTCTTGCAGTGAGTATTAGGGTTAGTTCCATCTCCGCCAGCCGCTTTACTTGGGCGAGCGCGAAACTGATGCCCTTGTTCGCTCCGGTCACTACGGCCACACCCTGTGCTTGGACCACCATCTTCATGTATATCAACAAGTATTAAAAACCCATAAAAAGAAAAAATATATATATATCTATATGTATCAAAAATATATTGCGATCAGAAAGAAAAAAGTTGGGTGCAGTAGTATTACCTGGTGGGGGATTGGATTGATGAATCTGAAGAGGGAAAAGAGATGTAATCATATGAAGCTTTGGAATATTGATCCATTATTCTTTGGATTAAAAGAAGAAAATGTCGCAATTTATGGTTGGAAAGGAGAGGGTATTGGCTATCAACATCATATATATATACACACACACATTTATATATAGAGGACCAAGTGTTATTGTGTTTACACAACTAATTAACAATCAAAGGGTTTTAAAATTTTCTTTTAAATAAACGCTTTGAAAGAATTACTTGTACCAGAAGAAAGAATAAATTTATCAAAAAATGGGAAAAAAGAATTAGAAGAAGAAGAAGATAAAGATAAACACGCCGCTCAAGGTTTTGCACCACCTTGCAATGGATTCGTGTGGCCATGGTGATGGATCTGGCATCGTCTCTGGCGAGAAATTGTCGTAGGTGAAGGTAGCAGAAGAAAAAACTGGGATTTTTATCTTAGAAAGATTTTTGTCGGTTTTTTTTTTTTTTAATTTTTGTAAATGGGTTCCATGTCCAAGATCATTGATTTTGTTAATTGAATTGAAATGGGTTCCACGTCCAAGATCCATGCCATTCTTTATATTCAAGAAGAAATTTTGTTAATTGGAAATTGAATTGATTACATGTTTGAAACTCAAACTTAGTCCTAAAAAATCTTTTTCCTTATACGCCTCTTCAACCATTTAAATTAATTTATCTACATCTGCATCACACAAGATGATTTTTGGTCTCCAACCTTTTATATATATATATATATATAGTGTGTGTGTGTGTGTGTAATATATATAATATTGAAGATAATTAAGCTTAACTTAAATTCTGTGATCAAACTCAATAACTTCTGGGTGTCAAGGATATATCATTTTCCTTATTTTTAATATCCTTTTTTTTTTTTTTTTTTACATATTAGTCATGTTTCAGTGTGATCATATAAATGCCGTCGGTGCATATTGTGCAATATTTTTATTAGGGGATTTATGCAATATTGATTAATAAGCCATGGCAGTCATTTAATGAGCAGTAGACTTATTGTAAAAAAAAAAATGAACGAGATAGTTTAAGAAGCTGTAACGCCCCTATATGAGGTTAGCCGTTTTTAATGAATTAAATAAAGATCAGAAATAAAAGTAAAAGTTCAAAAATAAAATTGCCCGAGACTTAAATGAAAAGTCTTAGATCAAAATAAAAACATAAACAATAATTTAACTACAGTTTAATGTACCATCTTAAAATTTAATAATATAAAACTGTCATCATCATCATTTCAACCCTCAACATATTTTAATACAGTCACAGAAAGTAACAATCGATACTTACATTATCACGAAAAGCATTCTTAACAATTGAAGCAATTCCCCAACATAGTATTGTTCGCATAAAATCCACTAACGCAAGTGCACGTTATCGATCAAGTAATACAATAGTGAGTAAGAGTATCGTCTCACAGGGACTGTTGTATAATAATCTAACTAAGTACTAAAATTGGATTAACTCTAAGGTTTATCTAGTTGATCATATGAGGTTGTGATTAAATAATTTACTGAACTAGAGTACTAAATTAAAAATAAAAATTGCAATCAATCTCAAAAGATACTTCAATAAGACAAGGCGTTAAGGCATTTGATTTCACCATAATCACTAGATATGAATTTCATAAAATTACGCAACCCAATCAATAATACACATGTGATGACGGAAATTCCTAAATTATTTACTATCCTATCTCTAGGTATAGCAAACCTACTCAGTTTATTAACTCACTATATCTCTATGTGAATTTAAATAAATCAGAATGCATTAGGATTCATGAACTTTCCAAATGAAGCCACACAAATAATATGGTATATCTCTATCCATATTTAATTCATGGTTATATGTTAGATGAAGCATTTGCATAATTCTCCCTTCTCAGTTTTGAACATGCACATCAGATCATTTAAATGGTAGCTAATCATTTAAAAGGCATTAAACATAATAACACATAACTCACATGAATAAAACCAATTATGGTGCATAAATATGAAATTCACATCGTCATGATTAGGTTACATCATAGCCCTAACTAAGAAAATTAGAACATAATTGAAAAAGAAATAAAATCTGAAAATTTAATTGAATCAAACATCAAGAGTTAAGAGAGCAAGAAATTCTGTCACCAATTCTTCACTTCTTACTCCGGAATGCTTGATGGCTCCTAAGAAAAATAAACAACGCTCTCCAAAATTAACTGATAACCTAGCTACCCAAAACTATTCTATTTATACTACTCTTAAAATAACAAATCCCCTGTTTTTGCGTTCAAAAATCGTGGTTCAGTATCACTCTGGCGCCGCGGCCCTTCTTTTCCAGCGCTGCGGCGCTGCTCCTCTGTTTTTCTCTTCTTTTCCGCCGTAGCGCCGCGGCGCTCCTTCCCCAGAGCCGCGGCGCTGAGTTTCTGCCATTCTTGCACTTTCAATGGGCGCCGCGGCGCTGCTCTTTGGGCGCCGCGGCGCTTCAACTCTGCCAGCAAAGTTGGTCCCGGATTTCTTGTGCTCTTGCTCCCTTTTGTTTTGTTTTCTTTCTTTCTTCAACCTACATCAATAAAATCATGCTTTTATGAAAAAGTTGGATGTTTCATGTAATTTTTCTCAAAAACATAGTAATATTCGTTAATTAAAAGTGGCCAAATAACTCTATAAACTAGAGTTATCAAAACCCCCCAAACTAACTTTTGCTAGTCCTCGAGCAAAATCAAGAAGTAACACAAACATGGACCAACAAATCCTTCAAGATGTCCTCCAAAACTTTTCCATCTTACAATTCACAGAAAAGAACAAATTCCATTCAAACAGTGAGATCGATTTGCTGGTTAAGACTAATTCTAATTTCATGACCCGTGTGTGTGTGTTATCCATTCTTTTCAAATTGTATGCAGTTCAGTAACATCCACATTACTCTGAGAAGCTTTGATGAGTTGTGCACAGAAACATGTTTCATAGGTTCACCTTTCATTTCTTTCTCCACTAATGTAGGCTAGTCATCCAACTAAAAATCATTAGGGCTTTATTAAGCTTGTAACGTTAGGCTGGGCTAGAGGTAAGATAAAAGTAAATTTTAGGCTCAATTCACCCCTCACATGTTGATTTCTAGACTCCAACTAGAATCCGTCTTGGTTGTATACCCTTAAACCACTTCAACTGTACAATCAACATTTACCTTCTCTTCAAGCCATCCAACTTCTAACCAATTTAGACCCTATCCCCAAACTCACTCCATCGCCCTCAACTGCACTCAATTATGCACTTTCATTTTCTTAGTCACTCACTGTTGTTGTTTCATCCTTTTTCTTTTTCTTTTTCTTTTTTTTTTTTTTTTTTCAACACTTTTGTGTTGTTGTTGTTTTTCTGTTTTTTTTTTTTTTTTTTTTTTTTTGAATTCAATCATATGAAAACTAATAAGATCTTAAATAGCAAAATTAATACCACATGAGACTCAAAAACTTCTATGCTTCAAGAAACAACTCAACAATTCCCTTGCTCCATTCTACCTCCCAAAATACGCTTACCTTCTTCAGAAATCAACATGTTTACGGGATGTGGGACAAGGTAAAAATGATTGGCTGGTTTAACAAATGTGGGTGACAAAGAAAGAACGGTTAATGCATCAAGGCTCAACAAGGTGACTAGGGATATTTAACCAAGGTTGGCTTGAACGGCTCAAACGATCCAAAAATGGCCTAAATCATGTTTTCAGTCAGATGTAGCCTAGGATTTCGCCTCGAGAGAAAATCAGATGAATTCTAAAACATGGGTGAACATTAATGGACATACACACAATTCAAAAATTCAGGATTTTTGTGCTCGAGAAATAGATCATAAATTCAGAATTAGAATTAAACAACAAATCCATCACAAGTTTAGACAAAATTCATACCTCCTACAAATTTTAAGACATCCAAATAAAGGATTCAATCATATCCAGATTCATCAATGCAGGAATGTATCACTTCAAGTTTCAAAAAGGGTGAACACAAGTTTTAACAAACAAAAATTTTTGTTTCCCCCCCCAAACTAAATAGAGCATTGTCCTCAATGTATAAATAAAGAAGAAAAGGTAAGGAAACCCCCTGAGTAATAAATGAGGCCAATTGGACTTCTGCAGCCATGGGAACTCCGAGAAGTGATCTGGACAACAAGGAAAACAAACAAAACAAAAACCTTAAGAAATTGAGAATGAAAAGAAAACCGAAATAATGAAATAAAAATGGCAAGTGAAATTAAGGCTCAGAGTGATCAGGAAAATGCGGTGGAGGTGGAAGTTGAGATTCATCCATGCCCAAGTGTCGAGCAATTGCCCGCGTCATGGCAATATTATATTCTAGGCCTAATTCCAAACGACGCAAGCGATCACTGATTGGTAACTCAGGGGCAGGGACAGCAGGCGGTTGAGCTATGGGAGTGACTTGTTCGGGCTGAGGGGGTTGGCTCGAGGCGGAGGCACCAGTGTCTTGCCGAATCGGAGGGCGTACTTCTTGGTCTCTGAAGCTTCCCACGACCTTTCTGTTAATGATTTTCATGGGTTGCAATAATTCTTCCTCTTGGTCGAATGGGACTCCGGCGTCGAGGCATAAGCGTGTGATGAGGGAAGAGTGACCCAAACCACCAGTCGTAGAACCCATAGCAGTTCTCAGAATACTGTCTTGGATTACTTTTCCCACATCAATCGTTTTACCTGTAACAATAGCAAATAACAAGGCAGCTCTGTCCTTGGTAACATCAGAAAAGTGCATTACAGGCATTAATTTCGATGCAATAAAATACAACCACGCTTTGTACTCCCTGTTTAACGCGGAGGAGGGAAACGACACCGCTTCACCTCCCCGTGTTAATTTCCATGTGGTGCCTGCAGTAGCTATGGTGCCAAGAACCTCCTCAAAATCTAAATGTTCATTGAGGTATTCATAATAATCATCATTATCAATATTTCGAAGCCCATAATACCTGTTAATGGTTGTCTTATCAAAACGAACCATCTTACCGCGTACACTTACCTGGAGGTTAGTGTGCTCTGGAACATTAGCATAAAATTCCCGGACAAGTGGAACTACAGCCGCCTCGGGTTGCTCGAGAAATTTGCTCCATCCTCTTTGCATAACTATATTAAAAAAAACGGTAGAAAAACCATCGTTAAAGTCTAAACCCCGCTCCGGTACTACAGTTTTCTTAACAATAGCATTATTATGTCTTTTTCTCGCGGCCTCACTCACAAACCGAGTATATGGGGTGGATGATGAAGCTACAGTTCGTGTGCGCTTAGAAGCCATTTTTTTTTTTTTTTTTTGTATGGCACACACGTTAAAGAGTAGAACCTAACACCGTCAAAATTTCACTTACCAAAAACTAACTAGAATCATGAAAGAAAACCTAACAAGTGCAAATTAAAGAAAAAAAAAATAATCACACAAATATGAAATAATAAACAAAATAAAAATAACAAAAATTAAATAAAAATACTCAAAGATATGACAAGGAGGCAACTTACTTGAAGAGAAAGACGAACTGAAAGGAGATGGCAGCCACAACGTTGGAGGATGAGGATGGCAAAATTTTCTAGAGAGAAGGAGGAGAAGAAGAAGTGGGAGAGAAGAGTTTTGTTGTAGAGAGAGAAAGTAAATGGTGGGAATGAGGGAAAGAAAGAGGGATTGTTCGGTTTAAAGCCACCCTTTTTTTTTTTTTTTGGAATCACGCACACAGCGCCGCGGCGCTTGAATTCCAGCGCTGCGGCGCTGTCATTCTGCATCTTTTTTTTTTTTTTTTATGGCGCCGCGGCGCTGATGTTATAGCGCCGCGGCGCTTTCCTTCTGCCAACGATATTTTCATTCTCCAAAACAGCGCCGCGGCACTATCAATTGAGGGCTGCGGCGCTTGGACTCTGCCAAAAAAAAAACAGTTCACCAGCGATTTTTGTTTTGATGCTCCCTTATTGACTTCGACTCCTGCAAAACAAAATGATAATGTTAAACAAAATAACCTAAATTATTTATTTATTATTATTATTATTTTTTTTTTTTTGAACATGATAAATAAGAAAATGCTTGGGTTGCCTCCCAAGAAGCGCTTGCTTTATTGTCTTCAGCCAGACTGTCTCAATGTCACTTGGTAGGAGCTTGTAATTCGATGGTGATTTTATTCCTGTTAACTCCACCTCCAAAGTAAGGCTTCAAGCGCTGACCATTGACCTTAAATTTGCCTTTGGTATCATGTGCCACCTCTATTGCTCCAGATGGAAAGACTTGTGTTACTGTAAATGGTCCTGACCACCTAGATTTCAGCTTACCTGGAAACAATTTAAGACGAGAGTTATAGAGCAAGACCTGTTGACCAACTGCAAATTCTTTCCTGAGAATGTGCTTATCATGCCATCTTTTCGTTTTCTCCTTGTAAAGCTTTGCATTCTCATAAGCATCAAGCCGAAATTCATCCAGCTCATTTAGTTGCAGCAACCTAGCCTCACCTGTCAACTGCGCATCAAAATTCAAACATTTAGTTGCCCAATAAGCCCTATGTTCTAGTTCCACTGGCAGGTGATATGCTTTTCCAAAAACTAGCCTGAAAGGGGACATCCCGATGGGAGTTTTGAATGCAGTCCTATATGCCCAAAGAGCATCATCTAACTTAATAGACCAATCCTTCCTAGAGGCATTTACTGTCTTCTCCAAAATCCTCTTGATTTCCCTATTTGAAATTTCCACTTGACCACTAGTCTGAGGATGATATGCTAGTGCCACCTTATGTGTAACCCCATATTTTCCCATGAGTGCCTCAAATTGCTTACTACTGAAATGCGACCCTTGATCACTTATGATTGCCCTAGGGGTGCCAAATCGGGAAAAAATGTTCCTTTTCAGAAATTTGACCACGACCTTAGTGTCATTTGTTGGTACAGCAGCTGCTTCTACCCACTTAGATACGTACTCAACGGCTACTAAAATGTATTCATTACCAAATGAAGGTGGAAATGGTCCCATGAAATCAATACCCCAAACATCAAATAGTTCACACACAAGAATGTTGTTTAAAGGCCTCTCATTTTTCCTAGAAATATTTCCCATTCTTTGACATCGATCACATGAGGCTACATAGAAATGTGCATCTTTAAAAAGTGTGGGCCAATAGAAACCTGATTGTAATACTTTAGCAGCAGTTTTAGAACCACTAAAATGACCACCAGCCTCCCCATCATGACAAAGTTGTAAAATGCTTACCATTTCGTCCTCAGAAACACATCTTCTTATCACCTGATCTGCGCAAATTTTAAACAAGAAAGGGTCTTCCCAAAAATAGTGTTTAACATCAGAAAAGAATTTTTTCTTTTGTTGATATGACAAATCAGGGGGTACAACATTACTTGCTAAAAATTTTACCAAATCAGCATACCGGGGGACTTGCGGGGATTTGATAGAGAATACCTGCTCATCAGGGAATTCCTCCAGAATTGGGCTGTCCACTTCATCATGATTGGGAATTCTGGATAAGTGATCTGCAACTAGGTTCTCAGTTCCCTTTTTATCCTTGATCTCCAAATCAAACTCTTGAAGCAACAATATCCACCAGATTAACCTGGGCTTGGATTCCTTCTTTTCAAGTAAGTATTTCAGAGCAGAATGATCAGAGTAAACAACTATTTTTGAACCAATCAAATACGAACGAAATTTATCAAAAGCAAAAACTACCGCCAGAAGTTCCTTTTCTGTAGTTGTGTAATTCAGTTGTGCTCCCGACAAGGTTCGACTAGCGTAATATATAGTTTGAAAAATTTTGTTCTTTCGTTGGCCCAGCACTGCTCCAACTGCTGAATCACTTGCATCACACATGAGCTCAAAAGGTAAATCCCAATCAGGCGCTGCCATGATAGGTGTTGACACAAGCTTTTCTTTCAAAGTGTTAAAGGCCTGCAAGCATTCATCAGAAAACACAAACGGGGCATCTTTAACCAACAAGTTAGACAAAGGTCTAGCAATTTTTGAAAAATCTTTTATAAATCGCCTATAAAATCCAGCATGCCCCAAGAATCCGCGAACGAGTTTGACAGATGTGGGTGGAGGCAATTTTGCAATAACCTCCACTTTAGCTCTATCAACTTCTATACCGTCTTTGGAGATTTTGTGTCCAAGCACAATCCCTTCCTGCACCATAAAATGACATTTTTCCCAATTCAAAACAAGGTTAGTTTCCTCACATCTTTGTAACACCAATGCCAAATTATGTAAGCATAAATCGAATGATGTGCCAAAAACAGAAAAGTCATCCATGAAAATTTCAATGAATTTCTCAACCATATCAGAAAAAATGGCCATCATACAACGCTGAAAAGTTGCCGGTGCATTACAAAGACCAAATGGCATCCTTCTATATGCAAACGTGCCATAGGGACAAGTGAACGTGGTCTTTTCTTGATCCTCGGGTGCAATAGGGATTTGATTATACCCTGAATATCCATCTAGAAAACAATAGAATTGATGTCCTGCAAGTCTTTCCAACATTTGATCAATAAATGGTAAAGGAAAATGATCTTTTCTAGTGGCGTCATTTAATTTCCTATAATCCATACAAACACGCCACCCAGTAACTGTTCTAGTTGGAATTAACTCATTATTGTCATTCTTTTGAACAGTCATACCTCCTTTCTTCGGCACAACTTGCACAGGACTTACCCATGAACTATCAGATATAGGATAGATGATCCCGGCATCTAATAGTTTGATAACCTCAGCTTTCACCACTTCTTGCATTTTTGGATTCAGACGCCTTTGGGGTTGAATGGTGGGCTTGTATTTCTCCTCCATAAGAATTTTGTGCATGCAAATGGAGGGGCTTATTCCCTTGATGTCTGCAATCTTCCATCCAATTGCGCCTTTGTGCTCTCTTAACACCCTAAGCAGTTTTTCCTCCATAAGATCTGTCAAAGAAGAAGAAATAATTACAGGTAGTGAGGAATTGCCATCTAAATATGCATATTTTAAATGAGAAGGTAAGGGTTTAAGTTCAAGAATAGGAGGCTCTTCAATTGATGGCTTAGGCCTTGTGATGGACTGTCCCACTTCTTCAAGTTGCAATGCCTTATGCCTCGGAATTGGTGGATTTGCCTCCATAAATTCTACATATTCCCTTATTTCCTCATTCTCAACATCCGCACCAGTAGATTGGGTTAGACAAGCTTCAAGCGGATCCTTGAAAACATCTTCCTGAAAAATCTTAGATACCAGTTTATCAATGGTGTCAATTCTAAAGCAAGAATCATCAGTTGAGGGATATTTCATTGCTTCAAACACATTAAAGGTGACATGATCATCTTGAACCCTGAGAATTAATTTTCCTTGTTGCACATCTATCAAGGTTCTTCCAGTCGCTAGAAAAGGACGGCCTAAAATGAGTGGAACTTCATGATCTTCCTCCATTTCTAGAACAATGAAATCTGCAGGAAAAATAAACTTGTCAACCTTTACTAGTACATCTTCCACAATACCTCTTGGGTGCTTAATTGTTCGATCTGCAAGTTGAAGTGACACTGTGGTTGCTTTAACCTCTCCCAAACCTAATTTCTTAAAAACAGAAAAAAGGCATTAAATTGATACTAGCCCCTAAATCACATAATGCTTTTTCGAAATAAGAGTCACCAATAGTACAAGGAATAGTAAAACTCCTTGGATCTTTTAGTTTAGGTGGCAGCTTATTCTGCAGAATGGCTGAACATTCCTCATTCAATTTTACTGTTTCATAATCCTCCAGCTTCCTTTTGTTGGCCAAAATCTCCTTCAAGAATTTTGCATAGCTAGGCATCTGGGCTAAAGCATCTGCAAAAGGAATGTTAATATGCAATTTTTTAAACACCTCAAGAAATTTAGAAAATTGCTTATCTAATTTGTGCTGCTGGAGTCGTTGAGGGAATGGGATGGGAGGCACATAGGGCTTGGGATCATCAGGAAAAAGCTTGCTCTTGCATGTTTCCTTGGATTGCTCATTACTCTCTTCTTCTTGTTCAATGTTGACCTCCTGTTTAGCATCCTCTTGTCCCAATTGTTTGCCACTTCTCAAAGTAATTGCCTTTATGTTCTCAATAGGATTCTTTTCTGTGTTGCTTGGCAAAGAACCCTGTGGTCTACCTGAGATCATATTAGCCATTTGTCCTATTTGCATTTCCAGATTTCTGATAGATGACTCTTGATTCTGGAGTCTTGCATCTGTACTCTTCATGAAATCTTGAGTAGAGGTCGCCAGCTTAGCAACAATATCTTCCAGATTCGGCTTTTTCTCCTCCTGTTGCTTGAATCCTGGTGGTGGTCTCATCGCATTTTGATTGCCCCATGAAAAATTCGGATGATTTCGCCACCCCGGGTTGTAAGTGTTGGAATAAGGATTATTTTGTGACCTGTTAAAATTTCCAACAAAATTAGCATTTTCAGAAGGTTGAGCAAAATTGTTACCTACCTGGCATTCATTGCTGGCATGTCCTCCACCACAAAATTCACATACGGCATTCTGAATTTTCATAGCTGAAACACTCATATGGTCTATCTTTCTGTTAAGTGCTTCAAACTGAGCTGTGAGTGCAGATAATGCATCCACTTCATGAACTCCTGCCGTTCTCCTAGTTTGTAGCCTTTCAGTAGGCCACTGATAGTTGTTTGATGCCATCTCTTCTATTAGATCAAAAGCCTCCTCAGGTGTTTTATTATTTAATGTCCCACCTGCAGCTGCATCAATGGTAGCCCGGATACTTGCGCCAGACCCATTGTAAAAAGTTTGTACCTGCATCCAGACTGGTAATCCATGATGTGGGCACCTCCTTAGCAGCTCCTTGAATCTTTCCCATGCTTCGTATTACGACTCATTGTCCATCTGCAAGAAATTAGTGATATCGTTACGCATTTTTACAGATTTTGCTGGAGGGAAAAACTTATCAAGGAATTTTTGGGCCATAGTATCCCAAGTGGTGATTGATCCTGCAGGAAGAGATGTGAGCCAATTCTTGGCTTTATCCCTCAGCGAGAATGGGAACAATCTCAGTCTAACTGCATCATCTGACACTCCATTAAATTTAATAGTGTCACAGATTTCGAGAAATGCATCAATGTGGGCTTTTGGATCATCACAAGGTAGCCCACTAAATTGCACCAATTGTTGAATCATTTGGATGAGAGATGGCTTGATCTCAAAGTTGTTTGCTTGAATAGCTGGCCTCCTAATGCTTGAAGTGGCACCTTGAATAGTTGGTGCTGCATAATCTCTCAAAAGTCGGCGAGGGTTTTCAGCTTCACCTGCATCCGCCATTTTCTCAGTGCGATTTCTCTGTTCTCTTAACAGTCTTTTGAAAGTACGCTCGATTTCTGGATCAAACTTAACAAGTTCCCCTTGTTTAGTTCTTCTCATACACCAATGCACTCCTAAAAATGAACAAAATAAAAGAAACTAGATTAAATCAAGGGTTATCCGGTATTAATATTAATTAGTATTAAACAAATAGTCCCCGGCAACGGCGCCAAAAACTTGTTCGCATAAAATCCACTAACGCAAGTGCACGTTATCGATCAAGTAATACAATAGTGAGTAAGAGTATCGTCTCACAGGGACTGTTGTATAATAATCTAACTAAGTACTAAAATTGGATTAACTCTAAGGTTTATCTAGTTGATCATATGAGGTTGTGATTAAATAATTTACTGAACTAGAGTACTAAATTAAAAATAAAAATTGCAATCAATCTCAAAAGATACTTCAATAAGACAAGGCGTTAAGGCATTTGATTTCACCATAATCACTAGATATGAATTTCATAAAATTACGCAACCCAATCAATAATACACATGTGATGACGGAAATTCTTAAATTATTTACTATCCTATCTCTAGGTATAGCAAACCTACTCAGTTTATTAACTCACTATATCTCTATGTGAATTTAAATAAATCAGAATGCATTAGGATTCATGAACTTTCCAAATGAAGCCACACAAATAATATGGTATATCTCTATCCATATTTAATTCATGGTTATATGTTAGATGAAGCATTTGCATAATTCTCCCTTCTCAGTTTTGAACATGCACATCAGATCATTTAAATGGTAGCTAATCATTTAAAAGGCATTAAACATAATAACACATAACTCACATAAATAAAACCAATTATGGTGCATAAATATGAAATTCACATCGTCATGATTAGGTTACATCATAGCCCTAACTAAGAAAATTAGAACATAATTGAAAAAGAAATAAAATCTGAAAATTTAATTGAATCAAACATCAAGAGTTAAGAGAGCAAGAAATTCTGTCACCAATTCTTCACTTCTTACTCCGGAATGCTTGACGGCTCCTAAGAAAAATAAACAACGCTCTCCAAAATTAACTGATAACCTAGCTACCCAAAACTATTCTATTTATACTACTCTTAAAATAACAAATCCCCTGTTTTTGCGTCCAAAAATCGTGGTTCAGTATCACTCTGGCGCCGCGGCCCTTCTTTTCCAGCGCTGCGGCGCTGCTCCTCTGTTTTTCTCTTCTTTTCCGCCGTAGCGCCGCGGCGCTCCTTCCCCAGAGCCGCGGCGCTGAGTTTCTGCCATTCTTGCACTTTCAATGGGCGCCGCGGCGCTTCAACTCTGCCAGCAAAGTTGGTCCCGGATTTCTTGTGCTCTTGCTCCCTTTTGTTTTGTTTTCTTTCTTTCTTCAACCTACATCAATAAAATCATGCTTTTATGAAAAAGTTGGATGTTTCATGTAATTTTTCTCAAAAACATAGTAATATTCGTTAATTAAAAGTGGCCAAATAACTCTATAAACTAGAGTTATCAAGTATAACTACATAACTTCATCAACTATTTTTCTCGTAGCCACATCACACTTAATGAGTCCTGAAAAGATGAAACATAAGGGAATGGGCGAAAACATGCTAAGTAGGGAAAACATTACTCACCTTTAGGTTTTTTTTTTTTTTTGTCCTTACCATATTAAAACTTGCATGGTTAGTTAGTTCTCAACATTAATCATCAATATTATCATGTTCAATTTCGGTGGAATTCTTATGATTATTCTTACCAAGTTCCATACATATATATACATATTAATTCAATATTCAATTATGCTCATTTATATCCACCGTGTAATAGAATATCTTATCACTCAACTCAACGAAACCCAAATGGGCGCGCTTTATTACCCTCTAAACCTTCCAAGGGTGTTTTGGTGAGGGAACATCAAGTTTCGAGTCCTCATCAAATCGATTCTTGTATAGTCAATTCTAGGACTTTCGACCCAAGGGAACGTCATCACCTTCCCCTATTTTACCTTTTAGGGTATTCGCGCCCAATGACGTAACCGTCGCCCTCTTCATGTCTCACCATTTTTCTATATCAATTGTTATTTATAGAGTCAGTTTTCCTAACCATGCTTCTCAATATACAACAACATGTATCAGATCATTATGTTCCTTGCTGTACAATACAGGACAAGTTATACATTATCATGTTATAGATATAATCATATACATTCAAAATATCATATACATATCTTGCAACATAAAACAACCAAATTTTAGTTTACCAAATTCTCACAAAAGATGAGTAATAGAGTCCCTACATCTTGGTGAGTACCATGCTAATAACTTCTAACTCATGATACCAAGCTCATTACGTAAGCTCCAAGTACTTCATTATCCTATGACGCATAAAATTACCATACTTTAACTCAATTCCTAATCCATAGTCATACTGATTACTATCTATTCTACTATTCTTATTTGTGTGCCATAATCATTTATATGAAATCTTTGAAACATTTTATAACACGAAACGGTGAAAAAATATGAATTTGGACTGTCCGATCAGCCTGTCGATTGGCATAGTTTGGCCTGCTGATCGAGACAAAATCTAGAAAACTCAAGCTTTCTATTTTTAAAGATTTTGAGCTTTAAAGCTCAGTTCGACTTGTTTTAACAAATCACAGAACATGAAAAATACACAAAAACCATAGATTATCATACCAATAAAACATATAACTCTTTTTCCCCAAATTTTTATGCATAAAACATGTTTAAAATTCTCAAACGTTGATTTTTACAGAACTTTACAAAAACATGATCTAAATAGGAAATTGTTCAAACCCAAAACAAACACAATTCAATTTGCATGCATATAAAAGCACAAGCCCAGATCATGAAATGAAGAACAATTACAAAATCTGAACATAGTAACTTGGAATAAAGGGAAGGTAGAGAAGAATTTGGGTTTTTGGTTAGAAACTCTACCTTGTTTCCTTGAGAAATTGTTATTAGGCTTGACTTTTTACTTGATGAAAGAGATCATGAGTTGAGATGGAACTTTTTGATCAGATTAAGAAGGTGAAGGACAAAGACAAAATAGAAAGAGGGAGAGAAAGGGTGAGTGGTGTGAAATGTAGGGGGAAAATAAGTTATCTGATGTGTTTTAAGAGTTGGTGGCTTTGGGCATGTGAATGAATAGTCTTATTAAGAGACTCAGAAAAAAGAAAGAAAAGAAAGGGGATAAGGCCTTTGTGGAGAACTAAGGCATGTGACTTGTTTGATTCAAGTCTTATCTTTTATTTATTTATTTTCTTTTTAACCATTACACGTGAAAGACAATAAAAGAGGATCGACCATGGCATTTTGGTAAATACACTAAATAAGTATAGGAAATTTTTAAAAATTCTAAAAATAAGTAGAAATAAATATTGTGAAATAGATTTTAAATGAAACAAATTTTTGATTGGCACACTAAAAATTAATTTAATTACCTTAATACTCGTTAGGAAAATAACGGGTGTCACAGAAGCCGTGATGTTTTCTCATCAAAGTTAAAAAACAATATCCTTTCAAAATAAAATGAAACAAAATAAACTATATACTATTCCCGAATCATTTAGTTTATACAGTATTAATTATATAATATTCATTTTTATCTAATTACTTGAACAATTCCCCATAAAATGTGTACATCACTAATTTATTTATGCAGGAGACAGAAATACACGTGAAAAAATATATAATCAAAAGTTAATTGCTAGTACAAATTTGAAAAAAAAAACTTAATCAATAGTTGACTGATTATTTAAGATAACTTATCGCTAATCAATATATAAATTAAGCTTGATGATCACATGCATCAAAGTGAAACGGTCAGTCGATCAATGTATTAACAAATTACTAAGATGATTAAGCAATAACTAACGTAGTGAGCATCGTTAATTTTTTATACAAATTTATAATACTACAGTCTAGAGTCAAGAAAAGTAGTTGTGTTATTGTTGGCCCATGCAAAGAATTTGCCAGTAGGCAGAAGGTGAGGGGGAAGCAAGGCCACTCTGGCCCCAATCTTGGCCGCATCATCTGCAGTGTGCGTGCCCTTGCCCCTTGTCATTGACGTTTGAGTAAAGCCGGGGCAGTAGCAATTGACGCTCAATCCCAATCCCTCGTGCCGCTTTGCCAAAACCGTAGTATACGCATTTAACGCCAACTTTGACACTGCATAGTCTGTCCACGCGTCTGGCCACCCTCGGCTCCTCCACGTCCCCTTCTTTACATCCTCTAGGAACGACTTAACCACACCCTCAATTTGCTCCTCGCACAGACTCTTGCTAGCCAAAATTGCTTTTATGCTAGGGTTTTTCAGCTTCTACAATCAAATACCCAATATTTCCGGTTCTACAGTCAAGTCAATTATAGCATTGGTAACATTTAAATGTTCAAAATACTATTACTAAACACTTTTTTTCTATTTTACATGTCATATTAAAAATATGATAAAAAAGGATAGAAATTATGAATGTACAATGGTTTAATATTTGTAATATATACTTCATGAGATGAACTTAATTAGTCTTTTTTCAATATTAAACGAATGATTCATTTACTCTTTTTTTTTTAATATTAATCGAATTAATTACTTACATCTAGAGAGCCAAGTCTGGAGGTGATGTTAAGTAGTCGAGAAATAGAGGAAGAAGAGCAACGAAAGAAGGGCAAGAGAGCCTGAGTCAGTAACTTGGGTCCAAAGAAATTGGTTTTCATGACGGTCTCTGCATGCTCCACTGAATTCTCTCCAATCTCATTGTATGATACACCTGCATTGTTTATCTGCAGTAGAATATATATACATATATATATATATAAATATATATATCATACAACATCACATCAATTTTTCATTAATAATTACTCGAGAATAACGTCCAAAACATATTATTTAAAATTACAAGTTTTTTTTTTTTTTTTTAAATGTAATGATCTCTATTCTCTAAAAAATAATTAAATATTTATGTGTGTATGTTATGAAAACTTATATAACTAAGCATGCTTTTGAATATTCCTATAGTACACTTCCAGCTCATATTAACGAGGAAAACGTACTAAATTAGTTTTATATGTTCATAATTATTGAGCAGCGATAATTAAGTCAATGATTGGGAAATCTGTTTATGTCAAACTGGGATAGCTTCCAAATGACTTCTTATGATCATAATTTTCAAAACATCATCGTGCGTGGCGGGTTAATTTTTCAACATCATGCGTATGTATATGTCAATTGTCAATGTAAGGTATAGGGTTAATTAATGAACAAAATTATGAGTTGTGGAAAAAATTAGAGCATTCTATAGTATACTAGTTGGAAAGCTCGTGTTATGCACGTGCATGTGCATATTTAGTTCATTGATTTTTTACAATATATATGTATATATAATTCTTTTAAGTTTATTTATTTTCCTTAATTTATTATTTTCTCAAGCGTTAAGGGTATTATAAAAAAGTATTTAAATAGAGTAGATTTAAAGAAGAAATATTAGTGACAAAATTAGACAGAAATATTTATGAGATAAGTTTGAAAAAAATTGTATTAGACTAAGTGAGAGAAATTATAGATATTTAAATAGGGACGCATGTGAAGAAACATATTTAGTAGGCCAATTAAGAAAGAAGGGGGGGTGGGGGGGTGGTGTGGTGGCAATGAATGAGTTTTTTTTTTTTTTTGAAAAAAAAAAACCTTTAAATCGTCGTCATTTTGGTTGAAAGAGCTAAACCACTTTCTCCTTTCTGTGCGGTTAAGATAAGATAAGATACTGTATTGGTCTGAATTATAAAATCATATAATTTTGACCAAATATTTAATGGTACTTCATAAGAATATGACAGTCTATTACTGTACAATATCAATATTTTTTTTAATTTAATCCCAAAAGGAATTCTTGAGATCAATATGTTTGTGAATATATATACCTTGATATTCAGTAACGCAGCTCCCAGATTTGGATTCAAGTGATCAAACACCATGTTAATTAATAGCTCCCAATGTTTATTACATAGTAAATCAATTTCTACATTTTTTTTCATATTATATATATACATATATATATTCAAGCGTTTTTGTATATACACAGACATACATACATGTACATGATAAAGTATATCACAGACAGGCATATACATGCACAACAAGATAAAAAATAAAAAAATAAAAAAAGCGATAGCATAGTAGCGCTGTCCAAAAAAAAAACAAAGACACAAGTGCATACATATATATGAGTAAATTACTTATCTAAGGTTACCACAAAATTGCGCGTGTGACTGATTTCATCCACTTGACGTACACACAAATATAGTCTATATTATATATCCTCAAATAATATTAGTGGACAGTATCATCAAAGCCAACAAAAACTGAAGCCGGTAGAAATGGTACTAAAGTTAAAAAATATATTTTTTAGTTTTTTACAGATGCATAGAGAGTAGTGGAGATATAGAGACTTACAAGAATGTCCAATGCTGTGAAGTTATTTGAAAACCAGGAAACAAAGTTTTGAATAGAAGCAGGGTCAGAAACATCCAAGCAAAAGAAGTGAACAAAAAGTCCTTGGCTTCTCAGTGACTCAACAGCCTTTAATCCTCTCGCCAAGTCTCTTGCAGTGAGTATTAGGGTTAGTCCCATCTCCGCCATCTGCTTTACGAGCGCCAAACCGATGCCTTTGTTCGCTCCGGTCACTATGGCCACCGTGTCCTTGGACCACCATCTTCATGTATACCAACAACTATTAAAAGCAAATTATATATATAGATATATGTATCAAGAAAAAGTCGGGTGCAGTAATATTATTACCTGGTGGGGGATTGGATTAATGAATCCGAGGGAGGAAGAGAGATGTGATCATAGGATTCTTTGGAATATGGATCCATTATCGTTTGGTTTAAGAGAAGAAATATCGCAATTTATGAATGGAAAGGAATTGAATATCAATATCTCTCTCTCTCTATTTATATATATAGGACCAAGTGTTATTGTGTTTATACAACTAATAAACAATCAAAGGCTTTGAAAGTTTTATTTATTTTTTAATAAACTAGGGCTTTAAAATAATTACCTATACCAGAAAGAAGAATTTTATACGATTTCTCAAAAAAGGAAAAAGAAGAAGATAAACTAAGGCAAGTGTGAAGATGGATGATATAATAATAAATTTAAGGAGCTCGTTGTGTCTCCAATTAATTGTAGTTGTGTCTCCAATTAACTAATATACAATAGATTGGCGGGGGGGAGTTATTGTCATTAATTTTTTCTTTTGGAAAAAAAAAAAAAAAGCTTAAAGACGAGAGCAGATCTACTTGGACTGCGGGAACGTGAAGGTAGGCCTGCAGGCCAAACCGAACTCCATTTTTTTTTAAATGCTAAATATGTGGCTATTTGTTATTTTTAGGCAGTTTTGATTTGATTACTAAACGCCTCTTCAATTATTAAATTTATTTATTTACATCTGCACCACACAACATGATTTTTGGTCTTCAAACGGGGTGTGTGTGTGTGTATATGTGTGTGTGTGTGTGTGTGATGTGCCCGTGTTTAGCCGTCTAATTTGGTCTGCTATGGGGTGGACAGATGACATGCATTGTATTACTTTATTTTTCGTATGTTGATGCTGTTTTTAAACGTATGAAATCATTCAAAACAACGCTACATATGTTTAACTGATTCTTGGTATCGTATTTTACCTCGCTGTGTTTACAAAGAAAAAGTTATACCTTTTAGTGATTAAAAGTCTGAGCAAATGTCACTAACTAGAAAAAGCTGTTTTGGGATATATAGCTAAAGCCATATGGTTTGCATAAACTCTAATGTTTTGCGTGCTTGGAATCCAGGCAGTGAAGTGGTTATCTGTCACGCTTAAAAAGCTGCAGGACTATATCTTATAATAACACAAATATAAACTTATTACCAAACAATTTAAACTAATAAGTATTAAAGAACCACTCACATTTCAGAACACAAGGCACTACATCAATGTATTCAATAGTAGCTGAGTTTATAGATGGGGGACCTCAATCTTTTATTTATTTATTTTTTGATAAGAGGGAGGCCTCAATCTTGCTTGTTGCCACTTTATCAAATGTCTATTGGGCGAGAGAATATTATAGCCACGTGATTAGGTACATGCTGACCACCCCTAGCCGTCTCAAATAAAATTTCTTTAACGCTGTCTGTGAAAAAGGCAAGAATGTGTATGAATTGTGAATTTTTCAAGGAATCTAAAAAAAGCCCACTTTCTTGTTCTTCATCCCTACTTTCTTTGTTGTTTTTTTGTTTTTCCTGGCTGGGGAGAAAATAATCTAAAGAGTGTGTTTGACTAACTTGTTCTAACTTATTAGTTTCAACTACTATAATGTAAAGCTTTTATATGCTACAGTGTAAAATAAAAGTATGATACAGTGCAAAGCTGTCATATACTACAGTATTTTGGTTCCAATTTATAGTTCCAACTACATTTCTAAACACTCTATAAATTGATATTGGTTATTTTCTAGACATGTTATATTATATTAGGACAAAAGTCTGCCATTTCTTGGAATAAAGCTTGATATGCTTGGTAGCATATAAATATATGAAAAATTTTAGCGATATTAACTCTTACCGCAACATGTCTACCAATTAATGAGACGTCATGCTTTTATTGATAGGTAGCTATTGCAGCTTGTAGGTTAGGTGAATACCCTCCAAAGAAAATTATGTAACGTGAATAGGCGTTCATGTTAATTTTCTAATAGAGGACCGTGCATTCACACACATACCCTTTTCCCTTGGATGGAACTTGCAGAGTCTGATATTCTGTCCGCATGAATGACTGTTGGTTGGGAGGAAAAAGCTACTTTTTCACATGGACTTGCTTGCTCTAGCTATTCTACCGAAGTGAAAAATGCAAAGGTACATGTTTAAAACCTAAATGATAACAAAACAATGAAAGAAAGTTGGGTAGCTCGGTATTTTTTATAACAAAACAATTAGCCAATGAAAGAAAGGGATTTAGATACCTGGGTATTTTTTATTATTGAAATGGTCAATGTCAATACATTGCAAACAGGAAGGCCGCCGTTGCTTTGAAAATGGAACAAAGTTGGTTTAGATTTTTGTTTTATTCATCCCAGTCAAAAGCAGAAAACAAATTCCTTTGACAACTCATTCCCAAATCAAGGAAAGATAAAATGCTCGAATGTCCCGTCACAACTCCTATTTTCTCGAGAAAATCCTGCAGTAATGATAGTCCAAGATCCTCGAGGAAAAAACAGAACCTACGAAAATGCACATGAAAGAAAATAATAACAAACAGTTCATGAATGTTTTCATGTTATAGACTCGTTGAAGGGCATTTTTTTTCCCCTCATGGCTCTGGTTGCATCTTCTCGCATTCTTCTCGAATCGACTGAAAGAGAACAGAAGAGAGATATCGTTCACCAAAGCTTGGAAAGACCACCTGCAAAGCATTGAAATTCTCAGATGAATTGACATGGAGATGGAGGGAAATTTGCAAATTAATTCTTTAGTTATTGCATGCTCTGCATGTAACACATTGTTGACCAGTCAACAAGCATGAAAAAAAAAGGGCTCAAAATGGCTGTATGAACTCACCATGAATAAATAAATAAAACATGCAAATTCTAAAATATTTATTGATTGTACAAGAGTTTTAAGTTTTACTTGGTTAATTCTTTTACACACGTTTGGTAATTAGTATAGTGGAAAAGACAAAATGGTGTGGTAGATAAAAAATTAGGAAGCTAAGAAATGGAAAATTCATGGGGCATTGAGTATCACCATCTTTTAATCCTTGTAACTTTTGGAAGAAAAGAATAGAAAATGTTACACAAACCACATGAGGTATGAAGTAACCATGTTACCCCTAATTACCTCATTCACTCATACTAATAAAATAAACTTGTAAAAAACAACTTCTTTCCTCTTTTTCCATCCCCCTCAACATATATATGTTGTAACGCTAATTCTCCCGGGTATATCTTAGGAACCAAAAAAAAAAACCTACTATTTCCTGAGTTTGGCGGAAGACAATAGTGGGTGAAGCTACGTCGGCAAGTATGTGCTCCAATGGTGCTATGACAACCAAAAAAAAAAAAAGCAAAAGCTGAGAAAAGTTAAAAAAGCAGGCCTCTTTTACCTTAGCCAGTCTCACCTCACGGGTCAGCTTTTGATTAGTGCACATGTTGCTATAAAAGAAATTGGTTCACGTGGAGGCCATGACAAGTTTTACTTATACTTTGAGCAATTTATTGCAATTTTTCAAGCCTAGAGATGGAAGATGGGTATATTTGTTTCCTATAAGTTAAACGTTGTCTACCCTCAAAACATAAATTTCTCTTTTTTTTGCTTTTCAAATCATGAGCTACATACAAAAGTTTAGATTCCTCAACTTCTTTTTTAGATAGGAAGGATGGAAATGACATACCGCGATAAGCTTCCCAGCATTCTCTGGTCTCTTTCCAACCTTGATTGCAGCGGCAGCTGCTGCCCCAGAAGATATTCCAACCTAACATTGAGTGAACAGTAACCATTAGAATATATCAAACTATAAACACACACATCAACAGAGATGCACAGACTGTTTATAAACAAGAGGCAGAATCAAGCCGCTAAAATTAATAGAAAAAAGATTAGAATTCAAGTAAAAGAGAATATTTAATGGCCTTCCAATACTCTAAGCTGTGTTAAAGGCCTTTCAGTACTCCAAGCTGGGGATGGGTATTTCCCATGTACTTGTCTTTCTCGGTGGTCCCATATTTTTCCCAGATTAAGTAATATTGCTGAGTAATTAAAGCATAATACTTGGAGAATGTTTTCGTTTCAGTTTCCCTAGAATTGCTAAAATTAATAAAGAAAAGAATGGTTTTCAAGGAAGAAAAAAAAAGCTAATGGCCTTCCAATACTCTAAGCAGGGAGGTACTTCTAGGAGCATTCCAAGCTAGGATGGACATTTCTATATACCTGTCTTTCTCAATGGTCCTTTTTTTTTTCCTTCTCCTGAATAAGAAGTTACTTCTGAGCAAATGAAGCATAAAACTTGGAGATTGTTTTCAATGCAGTTTAATCAATCTAGTCATAACTTAAAACAATGCTTGATAATTTCAGTTTTCACACTTAGAACAAGGGGCACGTTTTCGATATTCGATTTTGCCTTTATCTCAATCAAAAGTTGGAAGAAATAATATAATAGGAAAGGGACAAACCAACAAGCCTTCCTGTAGTGCTAATTGCTTTGCAGTTTCAACAGCTTCGTCACTGGATATCTGCCAATTGCCAAATTCAGGATCTGTAAGAACCGATATGTCATATATAGAGCAATAGACATGATTAATCAGAAAAGATTAAGATGCACAGTTGGATAATCACGGTAACACAGGAGATTCAAAATTTTGGTTGAAAATTATAAAAAAGAAAGAAAAACAGATATAATCAACAAAAGAAAATTACGTATATTTGAAAAAAAATTAAAAATTAAAAACTAGACCTCTATGACTTCGTCAAGGATATCTTGGTCTAAATTTCTAGGTATAAATCCAGCTCCAATCCCTTGAATCTTGTGAGGACCTGCATATTAACCAAAAATCAAGACAAGCAAATGAATAACACATTGAACAATTATAAAACTTGTATTCAAACGAGACTTGCTAGAAGGTTAAGGTTACAGCTTACCAGGCTTTCCACCTGATAGTATGTTACTCTCTGTAGGTTCTATACCAATAACCTGAAACATATCGGGTCAAATGGCGGGACAACAATGGAAAGGAAAAAAATTCGAACATATATATATGATTTTTTTTCTTAAACACGTTGCCATACAGCCAGAAAACCAGTGTGTGCTTCTATTATTAAAAACGGACTTTGTCCTAGACATGAGAGACAACAAGGCTGTCTATCAACTTCTTGACGTACGGCATGTTGGGATGCCCATTAAAAAGGAAATAAATTCGACGTGGATTTACAATAGTTAAAGAGACAAACTTACCTTTATGTTAGGGTTTTGCTCTTTGAGGAACCGACCAGCCCCAGAAATGGTTCCTCCAGTTCCAATTCCCCCAATAAATATATCCACTTTCCCTCTTGTATCTTCCCAGATCTCTGGACCAGTTGTCTCATAGTGTATCTGCATAATGAACACAGATGAAACGAACACGTTGGAAACCAGAAATCAAAATATTGAAACCACAAAAAGACCTTACTTTGCAAAGCCCGTTGGAAGATAGTAATCTTACCATTTTCTGGAATAAGTTTGTATTAGAGAACTCGGAGAAGAGATTTCATAGAAGAGGCTAACAGCTGTACGGAAAAATATACTCAGACATATGCTATCACGTTTAAGCTAGTTTCTATCCCTTTCCAAAGACCAAGTTTATATTCGTACTTTATGTTTTCTTAAATCTCTCTAGCAAAATACTTTGTTCAGTTTCTTCCCAATTCGTTATAAATCACAAAGAGAACACAGAAACTAAAATTTAAATTTTGGATGCTCTTCTTCCTCCTGTAGATTGAAATCTTGTGAGAAGCAATCTAAATCATAGAACAGGATATATACAATATTGCTACTCGAGCCAATTGTTCTAGCTGTAGCACTACATAAAGCAACTAAAGGGAGCACAAACCTTGGGATTGGCAGGATTGTCAAATTGTTGAAGCATATAGGCATTGGGTGTGCTATTCAATATTTCTTCAGCTTTCTGAACAGCTCCTTTCATGCCCTTGGCTGCATCAGTCAAAACAAGGTCAGCCCCAAACGCTTTAAGAAGAACTCTTCTTTCCAGACTCATTGACGCAGGCATTGTTAGTATGAGCTTATATCCTTTTGAGGCAGCAATGAAGGCAAGACCAATGCCAGTGTTCCCACTTGTGGGTTCCACCAGAATGCTCTAAAAAATAATAAAATGAAGGAGCTATGTTACAACAAGTCGGAAAGCTTGCCAAAGCAGCATTCACAAGAACCAAAGCTGATAAATAGTTCAGTCATTTTTCATCTGTCATCCTGTTCTTTTCATATCTATAGAGGGGGGAAAAAAACCGAATCAGTTCCCCAGTCAACCAATACTAGGATCATTAGAAAAGATTCACTTTTAGGCCATTCTAATTATTCTAAAGGCTGCTGCAAGAAAATATCACACTGTTGGTTAAGGGAACTGTTCAACACTAGCCTGAAGAAATTTTCAAGTAACAATGTTTAAATGCAAGAAACTTGGGGGCTTTATATCTGTCTAATTCAAGAGCATGTCACACATTTCTCAATTCCCTGCACAAGCAGACAACTATAACCCACTTGTTACCTTTCCAGGCATTATAAGTCCTTTTTCCTCAGCATCAGCTATCATACTGAATCCTATCCTGTAGACAACATAAAAAGAATAAGATAGCAATATAGAAACATGTTATATAGAAACATCATTTACAATTGTAAATACATCTAGGTAATAAAATATCCCGTGAACAACTCCGTACTGAGCCTAGATCATCATATATGTGAAAATTTATACAGAAATTGTACGTTTCTGGACTATTAGAAATTCATGTAATGCTTCCTCACCTGTCCTTAACGCTACAACATGGCTCCATAATCTCAAGCTTGGCAGCAATGTTTGCGACAGATCCCTTTACAATATTATTCAGGTAAACCATGGGAGTTTTCCCAATAAGCTGCATCATCAAAAGCAACCAGCAGAGATGAATGAACGACAAAGAAGTTCCATAATCCAGTGGGAAAACGAATAGTTTTTTGTAGAAACAAGAAGGTCTCATAATTACACACTTGATATTTACAAGATCATTACATTTCTCACTTTTCAGTTTCAATTTTACTCAGAGTAAAATAGAAAATAGATTAGAACACTTTTACGTACAAATCAAGATTATCCACAATTTACTGGTTTGAAAACTAAAAGGGTTTTCTTGTCCTTTCCTGCAAATTAAACACCCTAAAAAACGACAATTAGTTGGAAAGCCGTCAAATTTTTAGTTCGCTTTATGCGTTGTGCCTCAATCATGTATTTTGAAAAAAAATATTCAAAGTAATATCTAAACTTTCCACCTAACTACCAAATGAAGAGTAAGAATCAAAATAGCACAAATAAAATTTTCTGCCTCCTTTTCTTATTGTATCCGGTAAACTCATAATCAAAGTGAGAGCGGACTATATCCACAATTACAGAAGTACCCAAAAAATGTATTTATGCCTTTGTTTTTTGGGTGAGGCCAAGAGAGCAACCAATCTCTGAATCATATTCATGAAAACAGAACTCTATCTATTATTTTGATCAATTACTAGCAGAAACTAGGAATGGACAAAATATTAGTAATTTAGCACAAAGTTGAAATAATAAAAGATTGGGTCTTTTGTGTATGTTTTAACGAAAAGAGTCGATATCAATCACCCCTAAAAATTTCGAAGAATTTTTTCTTCAAAAAAAAAAAAAAAGAAAGAGAAAGACTACATTGTAAATTCAATGGAAAACCTATCACATTCCTTTCATAATTTCTACACCAAAAAAAGGCTTACCTATTCAAATACTAACAATTTCGATAACTTAGCAACAGGCAAAACTCAAAATTTTTCACTAAAGCAAGATCATTACTGAACTAATTGGCAATTTTCTACACACAAACAAACAACAACAATAATTATGAGTAAATTGAATCAATTTCCTAAGCTAAAGAATCACGATAATTCCTACAAAAAATCCTGAAAAAATGAATAGAGAAAGAGAAGAATTAGGACCTGAGTAACATCTTCGGCAATGTTGAGACCTTCGACCTCAGTTTGAGGCTGCGTGGAAACGGCTTTGCAGACGACGGAGCGACCGGAGATAAGCTTAAGCTTTGCAGAGACAGTCGTCTTCTTCGCGGGAAAAGAGTAGCACAAGCAGTGCTTGGGAAGGAAAGAAGAGAGTGTGCAGAGCTTGGATTTGGTGGTGCTTCCAGTTCCTCCAAGAGCCGACGATGTCAAGGGATTTATCACAGAAGATGAACCCATTCTTCTCTTCTCTTCTTAATCTTAATCTTAATCTTAAGAAAATGAAGAAGCAATCGACGAGTTTCCCAGATAAATTCCCAAAATAACTTTAATATGTGTCGAACGGTTCTAATTGTCCAGCTCGTTAGACATTTCACTCGTCACTTTTTATCAATCCTATAATTGACTCTGACGTCTGTACACGATTTTACTCTAGGCCTAGGATAAAGTTACACTTTAGTGGAGCTATCTTCTTTTTTTTCTTTAGATTTTATACAATTATGTATCTAATTATTAATGGGATATTTTGCAAAAGAGCCAAAAAATTTTAAATTGGGTAAATAATTTTTTTTCCATTAAAAAATATGTTTTTTTGTACAAAAAAATTGTATTAGTTTTTTTAAAAAGGTAAAAAAAAAATTGTAACAAGAAAATAAATCTCAACAGAACTAAAAAAAAACGGGAGCAATTTTTATATCTAAAAACTTATTTTTTATGTCAAAAAAAGAGAGATTATTTATCTAAAAAAACTTTTTCTTAAAGTCAGTGAAAAAAAAAATCATTGGTGCCACTTTTTTTTTATATATGTTTATATGAATTTTTCTATCCACAAAACATCTCTTTAAGGAAAGTAATGCAAAAGTCTTTTGTCCAAAATTCGTCCACGTTCAATGAACCATTTTTATTGGCTATTGGCTACCCCACCTCCACTGAAATGAAAGACAAACATTGTGTTGGAAAATAATCCTGCTCAAGTATATTATCCTTAACTACCTCCAAGAGAAAATCATAGTTTAAATTTATAAAAAAAAAAAAAGAAGAGAGAGAGAGGGCTTTCATTATCTAAAAGAAATGTGTTTTTAACTTAAAAACGAACCCTCAAAAAACAAATCATAATTTTTTAAAATGACATTGCAAATTTTTAAATTCATAAATAGAAATAACACTGTAATTAGTCAATGGCCGTTAGAGACAATCAATGAATCAATTGAATAAACAAAGAAGTTTCCTCTAAATAATGAAACGAAAAGGGGATTGCATTGATGGGAATAAGTACCTTGCGTATCAATATATATATTTTTTCAAATTGTCAGGACTTGAGAAACGGACGCCATTAGCATGGTGGCAATGATGTTGATGTAATGATATAATGGAACACCTCTTCATAAGTGTTAGACAATTTTGTCCTTTCCAACGTTTTTTATAATTTTTTGGATTACCAATATTCTCTTTCAACTATAAACTTAGCTCAAATTTAAACACTGTAACATATAAAATTTTATAATATAGTAAACTATTATAACATATAAAAGCTTTATAATGTAGCAAATTAAAACTTTAATTTAAAGTTTCTACTTATTTCTCAAAAAAAAAAAACACCTTAAGTCTTTTTTAACAATATACTCATCGATTTTTAAAGTGTTCTTCTTGTGACGCCCCGTCTTTTTGGATCATCACTTAATTTTCTTAAACATCATTTCTTAAGCATTAATCTTACTTATTTAGTAAGAAAAATATTGAAATAAGTTTTTTTTCTCTTTTAACATGCTTAAAGGTTGTTGCAACTTAAGTTGAGACATTGCTCAACACTTGATTTTAAAACCATTCAAATCGTTTCTTGATACTTAATAAGAAATATTAACTGGATCATAGCTTAAAACTTAACTTTATAATTATATAAAATATTTCGTAGAATATATCTTAAAACTTTGAAAAAATTTTTAAAACTTTAATTTTCTTAAAACTTTGAAAACACTATATCAAATAGTGGGAAAACATTTATTTGAATAGCAGAAATATACTGTAGTGGTATCCATACCTAAATCTTTATATCTGTCCTCCGCAACACTGAGCTCTTCAAACAGGTCATACTGGTCACTCATAAGACTACCTACAGCATAAAAAAACTTTTAATGAGCTTTCGCTCAATAAGCTCAAACATAATCTCACAAATCATTAAAAAATGCTTTATAAGTTTTTCTCATAAAAACCTTTATCTTAAAACATTTTTTATAAACGTTTTTCATAAAACAATTCTTAAGCGTTTTTCCTTAAAACGTCCTTCATAAACCATTTCTTGTAAACATGAAAAGGTTTTTCAACATTTGACGTAAAACATTTCTTAAAATGTTTTTCATAAAATATAAAATATTTCATAACAAGGAATACAAACAAAATCAAAATGCATATTTCTATTTATTCTCAATTATGAACTTTCAATTATGAGCATCTTGTAAACATTCATTTCTTACTTTAACTTTTTATTTTTGTTTCTTAACTTTTCTTATCTTATAAACTTTAATGTTCGTATCAACATCATTAATCATAAGATCATAAACATGATACTTCCGTTGTAGAAAACTTAAGACCATCAAATACCGATGTCATGACTTTAAGTTTACTTGTGTACCTCACATCAAAGAAGTCAAAACTTTAACTTTACTTGTGTACTTCACATCAATGAGGCTAGTATGATACTTTCTTTTTATCTTTACTTTATCTTCTGATTAACTTTAGTGAGTATATCAAATGCTATATCTTTAGCATATAAGTATTAAGCATATCAAATGCAATCAGAACACAAACCATGACTTAATCTCTATAACTTATTGCATAACAAATGTAATATAAAACTTATAACTTAAATCATAAAACATTATGCATTAACAAAATGCAAACATACTTTAAACATAATTATTGCAAATATATTGCAAACTTTTATTTAATCCTTAAAACTTTATGCATGAATAGCAAAAACATACTTTAAAAACAACTTGTATAACAATTGCAAACATATATATAAACATTTGAACATCATTTTCTTCATGCTGTAGGTGAGGTTTGAATTTACATGTTATAGCTTTAACGTTCCCGTTTCCTTCATTTTTCTTTCATTAGTCAGCTTCTATATCCTGATTAAACAACACCTAACTTTTCTTATTATCAATCTACTTGATTGATAGCTTAACTTAAACATTAAACATTCATTCCTTTTTACATAACTTGTATACTATCGGTTTACTTTCTTTTACTTTGTATCTCATTGGTTTACCTTTCTTTTACTTAGCTTTGTAACCCACTGGGGTTACCTTTCCCTTTATTTAACTCCGTAACCCATCGGGTTATTATTCTTTTTACTTAACTTTGTAACCTTGGATTATCTTTTTCTTTACTTAACTTTATAACCCACCGGGTTACCTTTCTTTTAACTTAACTTAAACATCCCTTAGTTAAATTTCCTATTTCATTGGACAGTTTTGTTACCTAACAAGATATAAAATATTTTCCTTCTAAGAGCGTTTTGTTAATTCGGAGTGTTCAACTTCGTTTTAGCAGTTTCCTCAAAAAATGATGATTTTACCCTTAACGGATTTTTCGTAAAGTTCATAATTTATTAAAATTCTTGCTTAAATTTACCTCTCATTTCTTAGATGTTATGGAAAAATTCATGCTAAGGGGCGTTTTCCAACATCGGGTGTTTCGGGTCCGTTTTGGCCATTTTCATAAAATGACAATTTTACCCTTGGCGAGTCTTTAAAAACTTTCAGAAACCCGTTTTAAAACATAACGTTCATTTCTTTACTTCTCATAACATTGCAAAAAACCAAACAATAATTTTTCTTTTATTAAAATCTATTTTGTCAAATCTTTACAGTTTTGACCCGTAATGCGAAAATCTTTACATTTTTGCCCTTAACGTTTGTTTCTTTCATTCATTCCTTGACTAAACTTTAAATATTTTAAAATTTAGTATCTATGATTACTCACCACCTACAACAGTGCAGGAACCCAGCGTTCCTTGGTGAAAACCCAGTTTTCATACGATTTTACGGTTTTAGCCTGAAACACAAAAATCTTTACATTTTTGTTCCCAGAACCAAAGACAATCATTTTGTACCAAAACATCCAGTTTTTCACAATGAATAAAACTTTCAAAAGTTCCATGGTCAAATTCTAAACATTTTATAACGTTTTCAATTCATGAAATTTTGTGCTTAAAATTTTATAAAATTCATAACTCCTCAACTGAATAGAATTTTGACCAACTGTCCACGTTGTATTAACAATTTTGATGAGTTCTACAATTTTTATGTTTTAACTTTCTTGAAATTCCAACGTTACAGTAGACTGTCGGATTTTTGTAAAACTTTACAATTTAGTCCTTTTGAAATTTTACAAAACTATGTTCACAAAAGTTGTTTTTCTCACTGTGTTGGCAAATTCCAAACCTTGCGTAAAACATAATTTGGCCTCTAAGGCCTTCAAAACCCTATTCCTTTGAAACTAGTTAAACTTTGTGTAAAACATAAAGTTTACCAATTTTTCTACTTTTAAATACAAATCTTCTACTTTCTTTCTTTCTATCATCATCACCTTCATCATAAAGCATAAACCAATCATGCCATAATGTCCATCTTATATGCCATAGACTAAAACATTTCATCAAACACTTAATATGCATAACAAAACACAAACTTTAACTTAATTAAAAAGACTAGGGTTTTACCTAATCTATGCGAAACACTTGTCCTTTCTTTTGATCACTTGAAACCTTCAAAGTTTTTTTGACATCAAATCATAACACAACCCATGAAAACCCCATCCAAAGTTTAAGAGAAATATCAAAATCTCTAAGAAAAACCTTAAACTTGACCTTAGAACCTCCTTGTTCTTCCTCCTTACATTTAGTTTTACTTCAAATCATAACTTGAAGGCTTGGATTTCATCAAAATCTTGAGAGAGAAATGCCTAGAGGGATCGATTTTCTTTGGGAGGAAAATGGAACATTTTTTAGTTCTTGTTGCCTTAAAACAAATGATGCATAAAGCTTGATTTTTTTACCAATTTGATGACTCATCATCATCACTTAACATCATTTGTGCTAAAAAGTTAGGGCAACCTTGGCATGGTGGGATTGGACCACCTCAAGGGCTGTGGTGGCAATTTTCCACCTTAAAGGTGGCACCTAGGTGGGTCTCACATTAATTTTTACACAATCTAAATTTATACAAACAATGTTTTTTTATGCTATCGGTATTCCTTTTTATACAACTTATGAGGTCCCATAACCTCCTATGCTTTTTTACATCCACCACATAATGCAATTCCTATGCCGCTTAGCTCTATACAATTCAAATTTACACTGACAGTATTTTTCTTATATTGTCGGTATATTTTGTATATTGCTACGAGCTTACACAGCGTTCCTTGCTCATTCATGTCCTCCAAATAGTATTATTTCTATACTACTTTAACTTTAAATAGTCTAATTTTTGTATTGCCTAACCTTAAATAGTCTAATTCCTATACTGTATTATTTTTGTAGTGTAATTTTCATACTACATAACTTTATCAGTGTACTTTCTTACACTGCATTATCCTAATATTGTATAATTTTTCATATATAGTATTTTTCTTAAACTTTATTTTTGTTGTAACATTTATTGTAATACATTTTGCAATAGTTAAGCTTTTTAGCTTATTTCCATATCATTCTTTTTTTATTTAAAACTATAACATGATTTTAACCTTTTAAAATCCCGTTTTTTGATTTTATGAAATTTATTATAAAAATTAGATTAAACAATAATCCTTGTGGCACATATTTTTGCTTAACATAATCCTTAAGTTATTACATTTTTAATGTACTAAAAATGATCAGATGTCACACTTCTGATCTATAAATTATATAACAAAAAATTATTATGTTTAACAAAAATAGGAATAGTTGCACAAAGAATGAGGATCGCCAGATAATTTAGTGGACAATTATTTTGTTAACTCCTTCTCATGCAACCCCACAAAAGTAAATGAAGAGATTATTATTTTTCTAAATTTTTAAAGGTTTTTTAGTTTATTTTCCTTAACAATTAGACTTTTTATATTATATCAACTATTAAATTCAAATTAATTTTAGTATAATAAAGTTACCAAAATACACCTATATTTTATACTACATGTCGATTATGTGTCAAATGGCGTTAAAAATCTTAATAGAAGGAACTTTTTCTTTAATATTTTATAGATCAAAAGGAATGAACATTATGTTTTGAAAATATTGCTATAAGAGATACGTTTAAAGGGAAAAATATAGCAATAAATCTTAAACTTTTCCATTTGGCATAATGCTTTTCATTGCCCTTCACAAGACATTAGGGATCAGAAACCCATAACGCTTGCAAAGTGCAATATAAAATCAGCTCGCTAACAACAAAGCCACTTTGGATGATTCTATGCAACAAAGACAAATAGTCCTGGGTGAAATAAACGACGTCGAAATGATGCTTGACATGGATTTTCAGTCCCTGTCTGTATAAAACGGGAATAGGACATTCTTACGAACAATTTTTTCAAAAAGTTAAGATTGAAAATGCAAGCCGAGAGACAAGAACAGATTCAAATTTCCATCATTGTAAAATATGATCATCCGTTGCGTTAAACAACTCGCATAAATCAGATGTTGATGCACATAGCCTCCCTTTTCAGCCAAAACTATCAAACAAGGACTAAACAAGACAAACAGGCACCAACCAATTGCAATATAGCTTCTAGAAATTCCAAATTCTACATATTTGAAAAAATATTCCAAGATCATAGAAAAACTCATCAAAATGTTTGTACAATCACTGGATCAGTTGTAATTGTTTCGAACCTAGATTGCAATACATGCCCTCTCAAAACCCAGCTTGTTAATGCAGCTAGCACATTGATAAGGAGCGGCAGCTTCAACTACAATTCAGTACAACTCAAATCTCCCCCAGATAAATCTGCTTGTCACTACTGCAAGATCCAATAATTGGCTCACTTGGGTGGAAGACGCACTCATTCACGGATCCTGTGTGGCCGGGGAGTTTATACAAGATGCGTCGAGAAGTAGTATCCCATATGTATACCATCCGGTCAGAACTACCAGCAGTAACTTTGCTTCCATCATGACACCAGCTACATTTCAACAAGTTCTTTTCGAAGTTGTGTTGGTGCCCTTCCAAAATCTTCACACAGCGGTTCTGCGGCGCATATGGTCGCATATCCCAAATGCAGAGCTTGCAGTCCATTCCATTGGTCAAAAGATAAGAGCCATCAGGACTCAGGGACATACCAGTTATCATATCCTGGTGTCCTTGAAGTGCCATCATCACTTCACCCTTGCGCAAGTCCCAGACCTTGACATCATTGTCAATACCACCTGTGTAGATCTTATCAGATGCATCTGAGAAGCTCACTGCCGTAATTTGGTATTTGTCTGGAAATGTTTGGATCGCACCTCTTTGACGCATATCCCATAGTTTGGCAGTTCCATCATCAGATCCGCTGACTATTAGAGGAGGGCCCCTCCTAGATGGGCAGCACGAATTCACAAACGAAGAATGTTCTGCCATCTTCTTAATTTGTTTCCCAGTTTCAACATCCCATGCCCTGAGAGTTTTGTCCGAACTGGCTGATATGATCTGGGACCCATCAGTAGTCCAGTGAAGATCCAAAACTGCATTCTTGTGCCCTTTTAAGACCATGAAGTTCTTACATTCTCCATGCACGTACCATAAGAAAATTTCCTTGTCATGAGACCCAGATGCAACCACAGTTCCAGCCAGATTAAACTTCATTGTATATATAGCACTCTGATGACCTGTCAGCAACATTATTGGTGATTCCAAACTGGAAGTCCTTTGTTTTCCATTTTGCCCAGGTGCTTGGGGAGCGTTATAGGGAACAGTAAACCATTCCATTGACCTTGGACCAACTACAGACAAAGCATTTTCACCATCTATAGGTGGAGCTTGCATCTTTGATCTCCAGGTATTTGAAGAGCAAAGAGTCTAGTACCCAAAGAATTCCAACCCATACAAAATTAAGCCAGTTAGCTTATCAACCTCGCGAAAATATTAGAAAGAAAAATCAATGCTTATACAGCGTATAATAAACAGAACCGAAGTGATATCTTTCTTTCAGATAAGAAATATATCATTTTACACCAAGGCCACAATTTTGGAAGATGCAAGTCAATTGATCATTGTACAAAGCTTTCAAGGAGCTTAGTTTGCCAAAAATCATCTATAAAAAAGCTGGACCATGAAAATTTAATTAGTCTATTATATAGCAGAAGAAAACTATTTCAAGAGTGCGCGAAAATGGTTGCGGTATATAGACATGTTTCCAGTGCAGACCACTTGTTTTTTCTTCTTAGTCATTCCAATATAAAAATTAATACCACAATTAGCGTTTGGACTGTCGCACATTAGAATCAATATTATAACTAAAAGGATACATAAATTTAACCTTACTGTCCGTTTGGCACTCCAGCTCCAACTCATTAGTACTAACGGTAAATAGTATAAAACTCTTGACAGCTACAGTAAAAAAAACAAAAAGTTGCTACAAGTGTAAAGCTCTCATATGCTACAGATTTGACAAGTGTAAAGCTCTCATATACTACAATTTTTAAACTCAAATCTTCAGTTACAATTGAAGTGCCAAATTGCCTATTAGATGAAAATCTGTCGATGAATGAGTAACGGTAGGGTACATATATATTTTTTCCCCTTAAGAAGCTACAATTATACTGATACAAGAAATAAGGAACTAACTAAAAAAAATATATAACGGAGAAAAGAAGAACGAAACAAAGAAAAGACAATATGATAGATTCTTGTATTGTATCAAAGAATCTGTTTTCAGATAATAGACCAAAAAAACTTCGAAAATCCAAACTTTGAAAGAAAAGAAACGACCACCTGTGACAAAAAGAAGATGAAAAACTCATAATTACAAACGGAAGCTAATAGTTATACGAAGAAAAACATTTTGTTTTCACTATAAACAACCCACACCTGGCGAAGTTGAACAATCTCAAACCATAATCAATATGTAAAATCCATTACAAATTATCTCAATTGAAAATTTGGTGGCCAAGAACAAGAACAAGAACGAGAAATGATTAGGGAAAGTAAAGCTTAGTTTCGAACTTAACCAATCAATAAAGAGAATCCATTCTGAACGAAGCACATCAGAGAGAGAGACAGAGAGAGAGAAGAGTACCTGTGAGAAGGAGAGCCTTTTTCCTCTGGTAAACCCTAGAAAGAGGGTTCTTGTTCTTCTACACTTCCGCTGCTTAGCCGAGCTCGATACAAAGATCTGCTTTTTCGTATTTCTCTTCTCAAAAGACAACACAAGAGGAAGAATAAATAAATGAACTCTCCAGAGAAAAAGAACGACGTCGTCTAATTTGATATTAATTGTCGTTCAGTTTCGGCGTTTGATACGTAGTATATACGACTCGTTTCTTGTCGTCATTTTCCAAATTCGTCAACTTCCAATCATCAATGTCGTTGTCATTCATTATATCGAGTTTTTTGTTTCCATTTGTTTGGTTATTCTTGTATCGTTTTACTATTCTATTAGCGCCCCTAAGTTTGTTGTCGTCTTCCATTTGCATTTTCACTGTCGTTCTCCGGTTTTGTAGTCGTTTTATTCTTTTGTTGTTGTCACTAATCTTGCTAAGGCATTAGGATTGCTAGTTGCAACTCTGTTACTTGTTTGTCTTGGTGGGTTGGCACTTTTCGGGGTGAAGGATGATAGTTTAGCAGAATGCCTTTGGTTGTCGTGGACTTATGTGGCCGATTCTGGCAATCACGCTAACTCTGAAACTTTCAGTAAAAGATTAGTTTCAGTTTTCTATTAGCTTTGGTGGTATGCTAATCTTTGCAATGATGCTTGGACTTGTCTCTGATGCAATTTCCGAAAAGTTAGATTCCCTGAGGTAGTTGAGCAAAACCATACGTTGATTCTTGGGTGGAGTGACAAATTAGTAAGTTACTGCTTTGGTTGCTGGTTTAGATGATTTATGGGCGTATATTACTGTTCTCTTTTATTAGGAAATAAGAATTGGCCAAATTTCATAATCATATAGCTTTGTGATGGAAGAATGAGATACTTAAACATTTATATGCTTTGTTTTTTCCTATGGCTTATATTATCTGGTCGGTGGTAGTAACACCCTTTCTCTATTTAGGGATCACTTCTAAATCAGCTTGCAATTGCAAATGAGAGTTTGGGTGGAGGAATGGTTGTGGTGATGGCCGAAAGAGACAAAGAAATGATGTAACTTGACCTTGCTAAAATGGAGTTTGATTTCAAAGGAACATCTGTCATTTGCAGAAGTGGGTGCCCACTCATTCTGGCTGACTTAAAAAAGGTCTGAACCCGTGTTATGAAAATATCTGCTTTCCGAATGGATTTAACCACGTACTTCTGCAGCCGTTCTTAGCATTTAGAAGCCTCTTCCTCTTCCTAATAGCATTCACATTGCAGGCATCTGTCTCAAAGGCCGTGCAATAGTCATCCTTGCTGAAGATGGAAACGCTGATTAGGTCTGCTTCGGTCAGTCTCACTTTTTGGAGTTGCAAATGTTGGATTCGGTGCATGAATAATTTAGACTTTAAACTTAATTCTCTTTAAAATGTTGCAGAGGAACTGTTTTAAGTCTAACAGGAGTAAAAGAACGGCTGAGAGGACATAGAGTGGTTGAGCTAAGCGGTCTGGACAAGTGAGGTTCTTGTTGAAACTTGTTGGTGGGGACCTTGTTGAGACTGTTGTGGCTCATGATGTAATTGGCCGCTTGATGATTCAATGTGCTAGACAGCCCGGACTTGCACAGATCAATGCTTCAAAATGCTTCTAATATTTTGTTGGATAGTTGCATATTTTTGAACTTTTTAATCTTAAATTATGTTCACTTTCGGGCTGGCTATGGCGGATTTGGGAAGACATCCTTGGGTTTGAAAATTGTGAGTTCTACATCAAAAGCTGGCCTCAATTGGATGGCATGCATTTTAAGGATGTCTTGATCAGTTTCCCCGACGCCATCCCTTGTGGAGTCAAGGTTGCATCATTAGGTGGTAAATTATTCTAAATCCTGAGGATTCCTATGTTCTAGAAGAAGGTGATGAAGTTCTCGTTATAGCAGAGGATGATGATACATATGCTCCAGCGGCATTGCCTATGGTGCTTTCACATTCCCTTCAAACATCAAATTTTCACGTTGGTATTTCTGCTAGTTTATTCATTGTTTGCTTCTAGGAATTCAGATAAATGATTTTATATACTATCTTCACTCAACTCCTATAACAGGAGAGGTATTACTAGTAATCGAGTTGTTAGAGACATTATCCCGGAGATGATCAGTAATACGGAATTTAGTAAATGGGGGATGTGGATCCCTTCATTAAAACCTACACAAGTATAATCAATTTTATCATTCAGGTCAAAGAGGCATCATTCATACACATCGCCCGGCCATCAAGAAAGCCACAGAAGATTCCACTAAGTGGATGGAGAAGGGACAGTGATGATGTGAATGTGGAATTAAATTAATAATGTAGTATTTATTAAGTCTTATAGGTTATACAATTGTTGTGTTATTAAGTTAATGATACGTAATGATAATGATATTTAATGACATTCATTTCATTTTTTAAGACTTCAAGTGATGATGATAATGCATCAACATAATATGTTAAAATAAGAAATATACGTGTGTATTTTTTCTCTAATTTAACTATTTCAAAAATAAAGAAATTTATTATAAAAATTTAAATACATGATAATATTTAGTTAGAGGGTATTTTAGGATTCTGAATATATGAAATTTTAAAAAAGGGACATATAAGTGATATTTGCATAACGAAGACAAATATTAATTCACTCCTTAAAAAATGGACAGAATTGACAGATTATGTAATTTTTAGTTGCATTTTCAAGGTCATAGTGCTAATATGATAATTCATCTTTACAGATTTTAATTTTGGCCTGATGAGTCTGTGGAAGACTTAGCAATTCAAGCTGATTCCAGATCTCTTGCCACATTACTGTTGATTCGTGACATTCAGGTACTTCGGTATTTGTTTAACAGCTATAACCTTTTGAACATTTTCATTTCTACAGATATTATTAGCAATTCCACGTAAGCAATTAGAATTTTTCCTGGTGGGTGAAGAAATTCGTCGTCTTTTGATTCTTGTGGGAAAGGACTACTAGTATTAGTCAGATTTCCAAACTGGGTGCAAAGTTACATCTTTATATATATTCTTGATGTTCATGGGGCTTTGTTATAGTCAATCTCTAAGGATTTTTGGTTTTGCAGGCCAAGCGAATGCCGATGGTAACACAAGTTCATAGAGGAAGCTTCTCACAAGGCTCTTGGATTGGTGAAATGCAGCAGGCTTCTGACAAGTCGGTTATAAATAGTGAGATTCTGGATCCAAGGACTAAAAATCTATTAGCCATGTCAAAAATCAGTGATTATGTGCTATTGAATGAGCTCGTCAGCATGGCAGTAGCCATGGTTGCTGAGGATCGGCAAATGAACGATGTGTTGGAAGAGCCTTTCTTTGATAGTAACTGAATTTAGGCAGCAAATAGAGGAAGAGAGATTTAACTGTCCCCTTCTCCCTGCAAAACTGTCCACGCTTTACGTATGGCATGTCTTCTGAAAAAATAAACATGAGGGCTTGATGAGAAAGAATAGAGTTTTGTTTGTCGTCAATTATTAGAAAAACAGAGGTGAAAGACGAGCACAATAACTATCGTCAAACCCCACCTTCGTAGGTCGAATGTATCTGCTATTTCTCATGCATGCATAGGCATGGTTGTGCTCGTTGGGTGAATTTTAGTTATTTTCAACGACTCTCTCAGTTTTACAGTACATTAGACAAGAGGTTGGGTTTTGTCAACCCTTTTTTTTTTTTTTCCTTCGGGGAAATGAGTTACAAATGAGGCAAGCGGATCTCTATCTTCGTGAAGGTGAAGAATTGAGTTTTTACGAAATAATCCTTCGAGCCCGACAGAGAAGAGAGATTGTGATTGGGTGAGAGAGCTGTCATCAATCCTCCATTTAAATGCAACACAGTGAAGGATGTTTTTGTGGTGATTGCTGAGAAGGAATGAATCATTCCTAACATTGTCCACGTCAAATTACATGGCTTGGAATTTCATCTAAAATGAAGGACTGTATCAGATGTGGTTTTATAGGTTTCTCATGGAAAAGCACTTCTGCTCTGCCCACAGAGGGTTCCTACCCCGGAAATTAACCTATAACTTTTCCGTTCAGATGTATCTCAGTAATCAGATCAAGTACATCATACGAATTTCTACATGTTTTAGTGGTCAACAGTCCCCGAGTTGTGTATTTTTTCCCCCACACGGAGTAGGAGTATGTTTGACTGTTCAATATACAGTTTCACGGTTTTAATATTTAATGAAAATTTTCATTAGCAGTGTAAGATGTATACTTGAGAAGGAAAGTTGATTTGAATAAGTGGATACAGGCAATTTATCAGCTTAATTATTTTTCTATCATCTCGATCACTGAGCAGTGTATTCCACATCACCTTCTTGAATTCTTTACAATTCAAAGTCCGGAAAAACAGAGCCAAATTTCTGTTGATCTAACGGTTTGCCTCAGCCAAGATTCTCTAGTAACACTTCAAGATTACTTAAAGAAACACAATCTCACACATACACACAGAGAAGAAAAGAAGAGAGAAGAAACAAGAAGTTATAGAGGTTTGATCAATGTTGATCTACGTCCTCTTGGAAACACTCATCACAACTTTCATTAAGCCCCACTAACGGAGGAATTACAACTCTCATATTCTATACCAGAGGAAGAAAGAATTCCCTTTTTCCCACACCAGCCCCTTTGGTTATATAGAACAGAGAAGGAAGGAAGAAAATCTCTCTGATATCTCACCCTCTCTATTTCCCAATATTGACCGACCTTATACACTTGGTCTCTTACAAAATCATAACCAATCAGGTGTTTACATGTCACTCAAATAATAACAATGTAAGTTCTTAACCAATCACCCACTTACACGTTTTTATACAGAGCCAAGAGAAAAAACAACTCCAAAGTTATTTGCCAATTCACTAACAATTTCTAAGCACAAATCATTGATATAATGAAAATGTAAAGAACTCGGGATATTCTGAAAATTTACAGAACTCAGGTTAATTATTTTCGTAAAAAAAAGTACATAAATAGTTGTGTTTTTTGCGCACACCCAAAAAAAAAAAAAAAAAAGTTTATTTGTGAATGACTGCTTGTTGTACAATAATGAGGCTTGTTCCATTTTTCAAGTCAGAATATTAGGCTCACGGTGGAAATGTCCTGCTGCAAGAAATTCTGAAGCTCTACGCTTCCGAGAGATCTACATTCTTGCTTACAGAATTGTTGATTCTGGAGATTGATCGGCTAAACCTTCAGCATCCGATGGTTGGGATTCATGCTTTGCAGCCGCCTGGAGAACCCGGTTTTGAACATCTGAGGATGATGGAGACATCGGAAGTCCAAGGCGGTTCGACTCCAATTTTCCGGCTGCCCATGAGAATGCCTGAGCTCCAAGTTTGGCGGGAGCAAGCAATAGCCTGGGAGCATCATAATAAGAGCAACAATAAGACACCTAAGTGATAGAGGCAAAGGCCTCTGTTACAACTACTTGTACAGCGAGGATCTAAGGATGAAAATTTTTACCCCATATCTCGTCTGAAATCGTCAGCGTTCTCATAAGAAGCAACACGCCGAAATATGCTCTGTTGGATTAAAATACAAGAAGCAAATGAGGAAAAGGTCCAAAATTGAAAGATACAACTTAAACACAGAAGAGGACATTATTTGTTTGGTATGAGGGACAAGGGGAGGGGGTTTAATGAATGGATCTAAAGACTATGGTTGTTTGGTAGGACAACATGGATTAGGTGAGGGATCCAAAAGTGCAAGACTCCAATTTTGATCCTTTCATAGGTGAAAAGATTAAACTGAGAGAGAAACAACTGTGAAAATACCTGACCAAGGCCAATAATGCCAATATATTGGAGTGTCTTCTCCCATTCTGGAAACAGAAATTCCATGCCAGAAATAAAAACCAAAATCGGTTATTATCCATATATTTACACACACACACACAAGAAGCAGAATGTTACAAGATAAATATGTAATGAGGTGAATTCACTAAAGAAAAATATTACAGGGCTCGAACTTAAAAGCTTGTCAAGTCATACGAGATTGTATAAATCAGATTTCTTTTCCTCATAGCAAACGATGGATACAAGAATATGTAAGCATACCTAGTAGTGCATACGATGCAGCGATCAAACCCTGCGAATGAAAATTGTCACTTTTATTAGCTAATACAGCACAGAAATCACATTTTCGATAGAAAATTAATCATCCCACTCTCTGATTAAATCTAGAATACTACTGTGTCTAATTAGTCTGACAAAAGGCCGAAAAAGGCATATTTTGAGTTAAGATGGTGAACCTTTTTTTTTTTTTTTTGTGAGGGGAAGATGTGAACCAATTCAAGTGACAATTAACCATGTTGGAACTTATTAACAAGGTAGTGTAGAAAAACATGAAGCTTACCACACCATACCCAAGAACTTGTACTGGAGAGGGATTAATATCCTCTAGGATCGCTTCAGCATCCTGATATATGCAAATTTTGCATGAGCATCCCGTGATAAAATCAGATCTAGTTATCAAAAATTAGTAAAGATATAAATCAGATATCTTATACCTCATTGAGTATGGTAAGCGCTGTCTCAGGTTTGAGTTCCTTAACACGAAGACCATCTTTCACCCAAGACCGGAAGCCGCCTTGAACCAAGTAAGGTTGCTGTCATGCATGACACCGTGACATAATCACACTTGCACGTTCTTTTACAGTTGAAGACGACCAATAACTTTAGCCAAGAATTGGATGGTTTTGTAGGTCATTCAAGTAATAAAATAGAAAGGGATCCTCCCATTTTAAATTATCCGATCACTTATAGTGAACTTGAGTTTGAATTTGAATTTGAATTTGAAACTACAACTAGCAACTTGATTCATCAGGACTCAAAATCGTAGTTCACAAGCTAGATACACAACCATCCAGATTTGCCTTAAACCCGAGTTAGAAACACTTGCCTTAACCCCAAGCTTTCTCAAGGATCTTGCAATTCCTTTAGAACGAGAACCATCAGCATCAAGAACTATAACCTTGGATCTGTCCTACAAATAGTAGAAAACAGCCACCAACATCGTTATTCAGGCCAGATTCCAATCATGGAAATTCAGAATATCAACAAAGGAACCATATCTAACCATTAGCACTTACTTCCCAAAAGTTATACACCAGTTTCAGTAGTTGGATTTTAGTCTTTTAGCATTTGTACAATTCATGATAATTTATAACTGGGTGGTCGACAAGACACAAAGTACCAACAACAATTTATAATTGTAAGCTAGTTTTATTGTTGCCTGTGCCAACAAATTTAAAATGAGTTGGTTGCAAGCAATGAAAGAAATAGACCTCCTTAATCCTCACCTGGACAATCTTCAAGTTCCGAACAACAGCAGCTGTCAAGGCATTTTCAAGGTCTCGTCCGTTCTTAAACAACTTCCTTTGAGACTCATTAACCTAAAAGTTACAAGAATCATTACAAGGCCATGTAAGAAGTCTAGTATCAAGGTTTAGCAGCATTTTTCCCCCTTTTTGAGGCTTTATTTTATTCTCAAATCATTGTTCAGTAGCAATGTAACTCACATGTTTAGGTCCGTCACTATAACAAGCAAAAGGTCCTCAGAATAACAAGTATAGAACAAAAATATATCCTTATCTAACTACTCAAGATGTGAACCAACCTCAGCAATAGTTACACTTGCATAGCGATACCGAGCTGATCGTCGGAGATCCGGAATGCCGTCCCTCTCTCTCAAAACCTTCACAAAGAAAACACCAGAATTAAAACCCAATGAGAAATTAATAAAATATTTTCAAAACGAATTCTTTCCCATCTCCTGTAATTCATGACTTCAAAAGGATGATGAGTTAGAACTTCACTTGGAGAACTCGGAATTCTTAAAAATATTCTAATATATAAGCCAAAAGAACTTTAACTCCTACCTCAGGCCGGATATCAACAAGTACAGCATTCTCCTTCCCTGTCAAGATCTCCAAAGTCAATTGAGGAGACAAATCTCCCGCATAACCACTATATGTCGACACCCAATAGAAGACCCTGTACCAAATCTGATAAGAAATATAAATTTCTCATGCAATAGGCTAACAATCCATTTTCATAACAAAAATGGAAGAGAACAGACAAAGGATTAAAGATTTTCTAAGCAAAAAAGGACTTTCATACCATAAAGTCGCAGAGGTGCCAATAAGAAGAACAAACGGAATGATTGGATCATTTGGGTCGAAGCCAAGACTTTCCTCGAATCCCTCAATAGTAATATAAACCTGCTTGTAAAACAGTTAACTTCAGCCTAAAGAATGTCCTTGGGACGTATTTTTAAGAATGAAAACAAACACAACAAAATAGAAAGTGTGGCCCAGCTTGGACATTTTTCAAGTCAAACTAAAAGAAATCCTTTGAAAATAGTGAAGACTGACAACCTCAAAAGAAGATATTGATCCACAAAATGGATAATAGGAAGATACCATATGCAAATCATCCAAATTTTAGCCAACAAAGAGAGCACGAGCTGACATATGCAAGTACCTTTTGAAAAGCAATTTTAGCAGGACTAAAGATTTGATTTGCTTTCTCTTCAGATATATTGAGTGCATCCCTTATCTCGGGAGGAAGCAATTCTTTGGCAGACTGATAAGAATATATGACAAAGGAAGTGCCCTTTGTTAAAGAATCCTCCACTGCAAGAATTGTACGTCTCAACACATCAACAGCAATAACAGCTACTTTACTTGTGGTTTCCTTCAAGTCACTTGAAAAATTTGTCACTCTGTTACCAGCTAATTCTCTGGTTTTATCGAAAGTTGAAAAAGCTTTACCAACAACAGCATCCACTGCATCAGTTAGCGCTTTTGATTATGGATGATATTGATGAATTTATCGTCTCAAGTGTACTCTTCACAGCATTTTCTCCTCTGCTTATTGAATCATTGAAAGTGCTACTAGCCCCAGCCACAAACTCCTCGAAACCAGATTTTGCACCAGACAACGAATCAGCACCCACATCTAGGGAGACAGATGGAGTCACCGAGGTTGATGGTTCTGGTGTTAAATCAACAGATGTTATGGCTGCAGGTTGTGAATTGCCAGACAAAACATTGGCATTTTCATTCAAGTTGTCAGTTAGATCCACCACTCCATTCTCTGTGGCGTATAGGTCCGAGTTTTCGACATACTTCAGTTCAACGCTTCTCATAGGGTGATCTTTATATACATCTCCCATTGAAGAGCTCCACGCATAGGAACGCTCGCATTTAAGATAGTCCAACTCATTGTGGCAGGAATTTTCGGTGATAAAATTACCGGAGGCCGATTTTTCTGTACCCTTCACAAAATTAGAATATAAAGACTTTGTAGCGTGAGTTTTGAAGAAATCTCTTTGGAAATTAATTCCATTCAACAATCCAAACACCCGATATTCAAACATACATCTGGCCTCAAGTTCCTTCTGGAATGAGGAAAAGGGACCCGACCTTCCATGGACTGAAATCTGTCAAATTCAAACTTTCCAACAAAATTAAGTATATCCACAGAGATGTTGTACAAACACTTTAGTGGCCAGCATCTTTTAAGATTGCCAGCTTCTATGCAGTTAAGGGTCTCTTTTGTTGGTTTCTCTAAACTTAATATCTTTTCTACTTAACATATAAGGTTAAGATACAAATTAAAGGAAGCTTTTCCTCCAATGGAAACCAATTTCTATAGACAATACTACCAAGGTGGGATTATCTGTGATCATCAATTTACAGAATCTAGAATGTCAACAATTTTCTGCTTTTCTATGGTAAAAAGGTAGTCTTTTATTATCAGCTCCTCTAAAAAACAAACTTTTAATTTCTTTTCTCGCTTGAAATCTAATATAAGGTGTCAAAAACAGAAGTAATAATAATTATCATAACAATAATTAAATTTTCATGAATGACAATGCCAACCAACTTCACTAGACAAAACCCACATTAGAAACTGATTGAAAGGTTAAATCCTACAACCGGGATGATCTATAAACATATATTTACACAATCAAAACTAAAAACCAGCTCGGAATCTAATACATAGTTTTAAGAATAAAAAAATGGTAAACAAAGCTTATTAGATAAGTGGTAGATTAGAAAAGAAGCGCATGGAATCTCTCACCTGAGAATGAGAAGAACAGGTTGGAGTTGCTGAGCAAACAGGCCACATTGTCATGCCAACTGAAAAAATTGACACACCCCAAAAAAATTCAAATAACTCACTAAACTCTCATTCTAATTAAACTAACTTCAAATTCTAAGAAAACCCACCAACCAAAAGCTCAGATAGTACTGTAAACGACCATAGACAGTTGGTAAAATGAACTTCTTCTGCTTAAGATGCAAGGCAAACTGGAGAGCCGACATGCCGGTCAAAATTGTGTTCACTTTTAAACGAGCTATATCTGAAAAATAAAACAATGGTTTTGGATTTTGTGTGAGGGGCTGTCCAATGAAAAAGAAGTAAGGAGATGACGAGGCAAATCGTGTGGCTTCTTGATGCGCTTAGCTTGATCTTGTTCATCACCTCTTCAGCCTCTCGTTTCTCTTGTGGGGCCCCTTCCATCCTTGTCCTTTTTTCACTCGGTAATTCCAATCTCCTTTGGTGGCCCTGGAATTTGCTTTATTCTGTATCGCCCCCCAACACTTTATGGAATTTTCGTTCACATCTTTGTTTTGTTGTCGTTGGTTTTCTTTATGTCGTCCTCTTTTGTATTGAGGTCTTTAAAGTTTGTGTCGTTTTTACAGTTTTTCGGTTGTTAGCTACTTCTTGTCGTTTTCCAGTTATGTTGTAATTTGCATTTTCATTGTCGTTTGAATATGGTGTGATAGTTGTCGTTTTTTTCTTGTAGTTCCTTTGCTTTCCCTTTTATTTTTTTCAATCACTTTTCCCCTTATTTTGGTCTTCCTATTTTTGTTTTGTCTTAGTCTGCTGTCGTACTTGGCACCTTCTTGTCGTTTTCCAGTTGTTTTATCATTTTCGTATTCCCTTTTTTTCTTGTCGTTTTCCAGTTGTTTTCTCATGCAGTTCCTTTGCTTTCCCTTTTATTTTTTTCAATCACTTTTCCCCTTATTTTGGTCTTCCTATTTTTGTTTTGTCTTTCTGCTGTCGTACTTGCCACCTTCTTGTCGTTTTCCAGTTGTTTTGTCATTTTCATATTCCCCGTGTTCTCCAGTTTTATTGCCTAATTAATCTTTTCTTCTTATCATCGATTTCCATCGTCATCTTTTTGCAGTTTGAAGTCGCTAAAAATTCATTGTCGTTGATGCTGTTGTCATTTCCATCCTACATGTCGGTTTAATTGCGATTTTGCTGAGTGTTGGAACTTGCCGTTTAGTTTTCTTTTGTCGCTTATTATTATTATTATTATTATTATTTACTGTTAGTTTTATTTTTGAAACCTGTTTTTTTATCCGTTGAATTAATCCACATTTAACCTTTTTAAATAACAATAGAATTTCCAATACATAATAAAAAATAAAAATTAAATTAAAAAACTAATAATTAAAAAAAAAAAAAAAAACCAAAAACTTTGCTATGCTTTGGAACTACGGCAACCCTCGCCTCCACGTCGTCCTCCTCCACCGGTGCCCTCATCAAACATCCTTCCTTCCTCGGATCCGACAACGGCGTCTCAATCTCCACATGACGGAGTTTCATGGCAACGAGAGCCACCGGAGGTGGGTCTCAATTTCTTGCCAACCGAGTTCAATGGCAATGGAAAAAAGCCACGGCGGCTTGGTGAAGGAACCACGATGGTCGCGACCCATGCAGTGGAGCAACGAACCTTTACGATGGATCGCCTTCGACAACGAGGGAGGGAGAGGGGCTTAATAGAGGCAGATCGCAGAGAATCACGACCCACGAGAGGTGATCTCGATTTGCAAAGGGGTGGGACGCAACAAATAGCAGTGAGTTCCAAGTAGACTCAAGACTGTCTCCATTGCAAGTCATGGGTCGCGAGGGAAACGCGACCGCCGTTGGTAGCGATGGGGACGCCACCACCGTGGGTCGAGATGGAATCTTGACCTCAGCGTCACCCCTCTCGGCGATGAGAGATCTAATGTCACCAGCAACTTCTCCAGATGACCAAAACTCGCAGACAATCTGACATCGTCAAGCGTACCTCCTCGCTGTCAACAGACTCAACACCATGCCGTCACCGGATAAGAAAGAGGCAGCCCAACATCTGTCGGTCTCCAGCACGAGGCAAGGATTTTTTTTTCAAGTTTTTTTTTGGCTATATGTTGGATTTTTAATTTTAAAAATTTGGTGTACGTGAGCTCATCTAACTAAAGATAAGCTCTTTTATTTTTGGCCATTAAATTTAAATTCTGATAATACAAAAAAGTTCTTGGAGCTAGTTGTTTTACGTATTATTTAAACTTAATAGGCTTAAATTTAAATTCAAATATAAATAATCTTTTAGATATGTGTTTATTTTTCTTAAAATTTAAATATTTTAAGTATTAAAAATCTAAATTTTTAAAGTTTTGACTCTTTTTCAAACTTTTAATACTCGAATATCTTTGTTACATTAAAGTTGAAATTCTCTCTCTTAGGTTTGATAAAAAAAAAATCATAACTTCTTCATTTGATATTCAAATGAGATGATTTTTTTTTTCATTGTATTCCTAATAAAAAGAGAAATAAATTAAAGCCCATATTGTATTTTTTTAAGATTATTAATATTAAGATTTTATTAGTTTTCTCAATAAATTAAAAACTATTTTCACGACCTCTTTTAAACACAAATTATAATTTTTTTCATACTCATATTAAAATTTAAATGCACATCTAAACATCAATTCAAATAACAATTTAAATTACTAACTTAAATTCTGATTTAAATCACATAACTCAATCAAGTTACTAATTCTTTTTTTTTTTTCTTTTTTAACTATGTAGCATCTTTAGTTTGATGTCATTTACGCCTTTACTGCCCCTTTAACTTTTTAGTTTTACCTTCGTTTTCAGTTTTTCCTCGGTTGTTGTGGCTTATTTCCTTATTCTCGTTTCCAGCACGTTAACAAAAAAAAAAAAAAAAGAACAAAAAAATTGAGACAAAAAAAAGCTAAAAAAACTGGAAAAAAATCAGAAGAAAGTAGGGGAAAAAAACGTTTCATAAAAAAAAAGAAACAAAAAGGTTCCCAAAGAAAAAAGAAAAAAAAAGGTTTAAGAAGAAGAGAAAAAAATGTTTTGTGGAAAACAAGAAAAAAAATTCAGAAAAAATAAAAAAAAGATTAAAATGCTTCGGGTTTCGAGCATATAAAAGCACCACATGAAACTTATTTTTATTTTATATATATGTTAAATTTGTTGTGTCCATTTTGACTGTTGTTCTCGTTTTGCCCTTTTTATTGTAGCATTTTAATATATTGTTGTTTCTCCTATATGCATGTTGTGTTATAGTTTGATATTAATTTAATGATGTCTACATGTCCTTAAATTTTAAAAACAATTTGTTTCACCTTGAATTATATAAAATAGTTCAAAAAACCTCGCAGTCTAAATTCATCTATGAAACTGGAATAACAAAGCGTCACTACTGATAATTTCATAAATATCCCCGAATTGTTGTTTAACTAGTATGTTGTTGACATCCTTCTTGTCCTTGTGTTGTTTAACTAGTTTTTTGACACTTTACTATTTTAATTTTGTTCAAGTTTTTATTGTCGTTTATACTTTTATGGCTTCGTTCTTATTACTTTGGTTGTTGTACATAATTTCCGTATAAAACATGTTTTTAATATACTATTACTTGGAAATGATGATGTGTTCTTCAACATCTCAAGGGTAACCAAACTTTGACAGGGCAGTTAAAACAATAAAAAAAAAAAGTTTTAGCAAATCCAATTATAACACCATGGGAAATTCTAAAACTGCATTGATTGTGTTTAACACTTTTAGACACAACTGCTGACTAAGCTCTGGTAAACTTTGGGATAGATGCCCAACCGGTCAACAAAAAAATTAAAAAGAAATAACAACAGGAAAATGTAAATTCTACTGCTTTTCTATTCAACAAAAATTGATAGAGGAATGCTACGGAAATAAAATAACAATGCCATAAAACTAGGATTAGAGAACACTACCATATTCTCATTACAAAACATGAACCGGGTTAAACATATTATTGGCAAACGCCTCTTTCTAAAACCTACAAAGTTATATCAAGAATGTTAAAAAAAAAAAAAAACATAGTGCATCCTTCACAGCCCATTTACCGAATGGCTTCTCTGAAATCTTGTCACTAATTTAAGTAAAAACTAGCACGGTTCGTCTTTCCGTCCAAGACTAGCTTTTACCTTTTCCAAGCATTCCAACGTTTTGATATGATCTATGTCTGTATTCTTTTCTTAATATATAATATACACTCCAAATATTGCATGCTGAATTCTGTGTTCAAAGGCCATTCTTCTTAAAATGGCCCTCAAAATCAGTACTAGAGCTCTTGCTTTGCTCCGCTTGTCGCTTGGGATGTTGTTGATCGGTTATTTGTTCAGCGCGAGTCGCGCTGAAGAGGACGATATCCGTTGCTTGAAAGCTATCAAAGCTTCCTCCGAAGACCCTTTTGGTTACTTAAGCTGGGAAGACGTTTCATGGAACTTTAACAACAAAACACAAGGTTTCATATGTAGATTTATATGAATAGAGTGTTGGCATTCTGATGAGAACAAGGTCCTTAATATCAGACTCAGCGCTTTGGGGCTCAAGGGCAATTTCCCAAAACTGCACAGGCTTAACTGGTTTTGACCTTTCCAGCCGACATTGGGGATTTGCTTCCTTTTGTGACAACTCTTGATCTCTCTGGGAACAACTTTTCAGGTCAAATCCCAAAGAGCTTGGTAAATTGTTCTTATCTAAGCGTTCTAAAACTCGAACACAACCGACTCACAGGTTATTTTCCAGAGGAAATTGGTTCTCTTGATAGGCTCCAATTATTGAACGCTTCGTACAATCTCTTGTCAAGTCCACTTCCTAGGCCACGCAAGAAATTAGATGATCCATTCAGAAGTTGGTTAAGTTGGTTATTTTATTTCGGCGGCGGTTGTGTTTATTTGCTTTTCCGTGTCTTGGCTGCAAGTGAAAAACGTATGGAAAATGATGCTATTTTCTATGGTGCGGAACATCATAATAAGAAGAAAAGAAGTTGATCAAGTACTACTTCGTCACCTCCCAACTCTCAAGAACAAAAACGAGGTATTTTCTCTATTTTGCAGGGACCATAGGGAATTATGAAGGGTAAAACCAATGCTAAGTCACCCCTAGTTTTGTTTTTGTTTTGGAATTAGGGACCACAAGAACAGTTTTTGTACTTCTGAAGTTTAAAAAATCAATGATCTCTTTTACTAATTTCTTTTGTTTCCTTCTAAAACCCCTCTCTTTTCCATTGCGCTCCACTAAAATTTGGTAAACTCGCCCTAAGTGCTGCCCTTTTTAGCATAAAAGTATTAGCGAAGAGTTTTTTTCCTTTTTGAAATACGATTAAAAGAGCGTTATTGTCATCTCATCATCAGATTTTGCAGCTCGAAAGACTAGTTAACAGGATGAGTTTTACTGAACTCAGTAAAGCAACGAACAATTTCAGTGAGGACAATGTAATAGAAAAGGGAAAGACGGGGAGAATGTACAAGGCCACTCTTCAAAACGGTTGGTTTCTTGCAGTTAAGAGGTTAAATGACTCCCCACAATTTGAGAGCCAAATCGTGTCAGAGCTCTTGTTTTGGCTAGAATGAGGCATGAGAACTTTATTCCTCTGTTGGGTTTTTGCATGGAAAACAATGAGAGGCTTCTGGTTTACAAATACGTGTCCAATGGGAATCTCCACGATTGAATTCTTCATGGAACTTTAACACCAACACAGAAGGTTTCATTTGTAAATTTACAGGAGTAGAGTGCTGGCATCCTGATGAGAACAAGGTCCTTAACATCAGACTCGGTGGTTTGGGGCTCAAGGGCAATTTCCCAAAGGGGATCAAATACAGCACACACCTAACTGGTTTGGACCTTTCCAACAACAAATTCCATGGATCCCTTCCATCCGACATAGAGAATTTGCTTCCTTCTGTGACGAGTCTTGATCTTTCCTCCAACAACTTTTCAGGTGAAATCCCAAAGAGCCTAGCAAATTGTACTTATCTAAATGTCCTAAAGCTTGATAACAACCGATTCACAGGTAATTTGCCTAAGGAACTTGGTTAACTTAGCAGGCTAGAACAGTTTAACGTGTTGAACAATCTCCTGTCAGGGCCAGTTCCTGATTTTGGAAACACATACGTCAAGAATGATAGCTTTGTAAACAATATGCAACTCTGTGGGGGGGCCGTTGGAGCCTTGCCTGCACAAGAAATTGGATGATTCTTTCAGAAGTGGGTTTGAAGTTTGGTTACTATGTTTTGGCTGCGGTTGTGTTCATATCCTTTTCCTTCTCCTGGCTGCAACTAAAGAACGTAACAAAGGTTATGCTAGTTTACATGGTCCACAACATAATAATGAGGAGAAAAAAAGCTGATCAAGTACTACTTCACCTTCCTACTCTCAAGAACAAAAATGAAGTATTTTTCTCTAATTGCACTTACAGCTCTCCCTGTCTCCAATATTAGTTTCCATTTTACTAAAATATTGCTTTTATTTAATGTGTGTGTGTGTGTTTTTTTCTTTCCTATGATCTGTTTTATTAAGCTCATGTTAATGTATGATGAATAGGAATGAGAAAGGCAGTTTTTTTTTTTTTTCCATGCCTACCTATTCATAATTTTGTGAGGGCCACTGATGTAGGGAATGAGCAAAGGAAAAGGCAATCATAAGATTCCTCTAAATAAAATTAACATTTCTCTATAAATAAAGTTTAAATATTAGAACAAAAATTAGAGTATTACTTTCAATTCCACTTACGAAAAGGTAAGCAAACACTTTCTTAGTGATCTGCTTTCTTTCTTCTTTCCTTTACTTGCAAAAACTCTTCCATCTCCTTTGCATTCCACTGCAATTTGGTAAACATGCCCTAAATCTGTTTTGAAAACAGAAACGATTCAGCTAATATGTGATTGATTGCATTTCATATTTGACGAGTTCAACTTTCACCTTAATGTTTTCGGATTAACCAACTGGTATTGATCTCATTAACAGATCTCTCAGCTCAAAAAGCTGGTTAACAGAATGAGTTTTCTTGAACTCTGTAAGGCAACAGACAATTTGAAGGAGGACAATGTTATAGGTGAGGGAAAGATAGGGACAATGTACAAGGCCAAAACGGCTGGTTTCTCGTGGCCAAGAAGTTAAGTGGCTCTTCACAATTCGAAAGCCAATACATGTCTGAGCTCTTGGCTTTATCCAAAATAAGACACGACAACTTAGTTCCTCTACTTGGTTTCTGCATGGAAAACAATGAAAGGCTTCTGGTTTACAAATACATGTCAAATGGCAATCTCCATGATTACTTACATCCTCCAAGAGGTGAGGCTAAAATCTTGTAATGGCCCCTGAGGATCAAAATTCCCATGGGAATAGCGAAGGCTTGGATTGGCTCCAACACAAGTGCATTTTTCAACTTGTCCATTGTAACATAAGCTCAAGAAGTGTCTTACTCGATCGTTGCTTTGAGCCCAAAATATCAAATTTTGGATCGGCTATCATTTCAAATCATGGAGGGGCGATGTCTGTGTACCCAAATGAGAATGAATCCAGTTTGTTTGTGAATAGCCGGGTTTGTGAAGAAGGATGTCTGTGACTCTGGGATTTTGTTGCTCGAGTTGATCACTGGAAAGGAAACCATCACTAGCTCCACTTCTTCTAGTGGTCTTCACAATACTTTGGTCGAATGGATCGACCATCTTTCGTTTAACTCTTACCTTCTGAATGATGCCGTTGACAAGCCTTTGATTGGGCAAGGATATGAAGATAAAATATTGCAGGTCCTTGAAATAGCATCAGATTGTATGCATCCTTTTCCATACAAGAGGCCAACAATGCTTCAAGTTTACAAAAACACTTGGCCATATTGGAGACAGATATGGAATTCCATGTGATTTTGGAATGCTGCTCCAACCATGACGCGGCTAAATACTTGGGGCCATTTTGACACTCAATAAAGCGCACAACATATAATTTAAATTGAAATTTCTGTCAAGAATGACATTTTTGTGACAATTGTAACCACTTTAAATGATGAATGGACGTTTAGAAGTAAAAAACTAGGCCTCATTTGGTATTATTTTGGAATTTTTTAGAATGTTTTTGTATATTTTTTAAAGCAAAAATTTTAAAAAACACTCTAAATACAATGTCCAAAAATCCTCATTTTTTTAAACAAAATTATTTTTTAACTATTTTAAAAATACTACCAAACAGGCCATATCATCCACGCTTAGATTTATGTGTATATATATTTTAAGGATTATTTCATGTCCATAGAGTGAACAAACATTACCCAGCTATATGTCATTGAAATAAAATCATTCATTTTTGTGATTGGAAATGTTTCCTAGTTTGAACGTTGACGGTTGAAGCACACATCTTTACTGCGTCTGTATGTTGGGTAAACGACTGTCGCTTTAAACAATATGTCGTTTGTATTAATAAATTATGGTTTTTCTTCCTGTTTTGTATATTTATGCAATGATTAATGGTTGATTGTTAATGTATTTGGAAACGTAAGTTTAGAACGAACTTTACACAACTTGTTGCCAAATAAAACATATATATGTTTTTATTTTTTCCTTACATTAGTCTACTCCTCATTCTATAGTTTCTTTATTCAAATAAATCCGGAGACTGAGTGGAAATCAATCAGAGCGAAATTGGGTGTCGTTTAAGGAAAGAAAAAGAGGATTCCAATCCAGCCAACTGATAGCATACGTTACCGGCCCCTTTGGGAGACCGATTCTAATGGTTAGTAACTTTACAGGCCTGTTTGGTTCGAGTATTTAAATAAAGTATTTAAATGAGGATTTAAATTTTTTTAAGAGAAAATAATATAATAAAATAATTTAAACCATGATTCGAATAAAAAAATGCTTAAACCAAACACACCCTACTTGTATCGTCAAAGAAAAAGTCTTTTGATTTTCTACGGATCCGAATTTAGAATTCCAAGTCAAAATCATGTAATTTTACCATTGCCATAGTCAGAAAAAAAAAAAAACGTTTCTTTGTTCTAAAAATAAAACAAAAAAAAAGGAAGTAAAGTAATTAAAATAAAATATGGTAAAACAATAAAAATAAATATAAAAATAAAAAATTCTACAAGCTTCTCTCCTCTCGACTCGCCGGTGTGTCTGTTAAAGGTCATATTTCTTTCTTGCTCTCCGTCCAACCAGAAGAAAAAAAAATAAAGATTTTTTCTTTATTCTTTATTTGTCCTCCCTCTCTATTTTGTTTTCTTTTTCAGTCCTCGAGTCTAACGAATGAAAATGATGAAAATGGCGAAGAATTATTGAGCATCGAGAAAAAAAAGAAGAAGGAAGTGTTAGATTATGATGGATTGGATTCCTGATCCGAAAATTTTGTGACTATTTGAGGTTGAATTATTAGTCAAGATTGAATTCCTTAATCTATTAAGGATCGGCTATGGCATCACCTGGTCAGCATCTTCTGCTTGTTCCTGTTCTTTTATATTTAGTTAACTGTTACTTGTTTATCCGTGATTTGGATAGAATTATCGATGCGTGATCTGTTGCTTTTGAAGCTAGTCTCATGAATTTCACTATTACGTTCCCGTATGCCTCAGATTTATAATTTAGCTTCCCACTTTTTTGGTTGTTTTTATGATTTCGCTCTTGGTATTATTTGACTATTTGTCCCCATTTCTTTTTATCCTGTTAGCTTTTTTGTATTCGTGACCTTCCTGTTATAAATCTACCAAAAATCTGTGTTTGTTTCGGCTTTTTGTGTGTGTTTGTGATTCCTGTTTAAGGAATCTCACCCATTTGCTGTAGCTGGTAGTACTCTTTTGGGTACTCATGGAAAATCTTGTTGCTCCAAATTAAGTTTATGATTTCCATTAGTTTACTAGTGTTTCTGGGGTCTTAATAAATAAAACTCCAATGTGCTATTCAAACTGCTTGGGGAATAGTTTTGTTTATAGGGTTCGAGGTTGAGAGCGATGGTAGTTTGTTTGTCTTATTTTAGATTGGAAGGAACTTTTCTTTCTTGGCTCCCTTTTCGAGTAGCTACTAACTATAACTAGTATGTTAAATTTAGGGACCTCTTTTTGGACTGATCTTAAGATATGACTTGGCCTATCTTGTTTATACGTTTTCTTTTCTTGTATCTGTCGCAGCTGGTGGTTCGAGGGATACCTCCATTGTCGTTGTTACACTTGATACTGGCGAAGTATATATCGTCACCAGCTTGGCCTCGAGGCTTGACACTCAGGTGATATATGTTGATCCAACAACAGGACTGCTTCGATACAATGCAAAGGTGGGGTTTGATGTATTTAGGTCAGAAAATGAAGCTTTAGATTATATTACAAATGGATCGCGATGGCTATGTAAGAGTACAATTTACGCTCGAGCAATATTGGGGTATGCTGCCCTTGGAAGCTTCGGGCTGCTTCTTGTGGCAACAAAGTTAAATGCCAGCATTCCCAATTTGCCTGGTGGGGGGTGTGTATGTACGGTGACCGAAAGCCAATGGATTAAGATATTGCTTCAAAATCCGCAACCCCAAGGGAAAGGTGAAGTGAAAAATGTTCAAGAATTGACGGATCTTGACATTGATGGAAAACACTACTTTTGCGAGACAAGGGACATTACACGACCTTTTCCAAGTCGCATGTCCTTTAACGAGCCTGATGAAGAATTTGTTTGGAATGGATGGTTTTCATTGCCTTTCAAAAACATTGGGCTGCCACACCACTGTGTTATTCTCCTTCAGGTTTTACTTTGTTCTTGATATCTTCAACTCAAGTGCTTATTTTAGCCAATTCTTAAACCATGTTGTCACATAAGTATGCATCTATATATGGAGCTATAATACACCAAAGCCAAAAAAAAAAAGCTTCAATGGTTATTGAATTTGCTATTTTCTCCACATCCATGTCAATTGTGCTTTATACAAATGTATCATTCCTTTTTTTTTTTTCCCCTTAACAAGAATGATTTTTCTCATTTGTCAATCATTTTATTTACTTATTTTGGTTAAGGGTTGCTACACTTTCCCATTAGTTGGCCCCACTAGCTTCGCTTTTAGTTGTCATAGTTATTGTGTCCATACTGCTCTCTTATGTTATGTTAATGTGTAGGGGTTTGCAGAATGTCGAAGTTTTGGAAGCTCAGGGCAAGTAGAAGGGATTGTTGCTCTTATTGCTCGGCGTAGCACGTTGCATCCTGGTACTCGATATTTGGCAAGGGGTTTAAATTCATGTTTTAGTACAGGTAAGATAACCTATTATTAACAGCTTGGGAATTTTTCTTAATAACATAAGTGGGTACTTGTTACCAAAAGATAGTTATCATATGTATAAAAAGGAGGGGGAAAAAAGTCATGTGCACTTAGCAGATGACATCAAAGAAACTTAAATTGTAATTCGTGGCACTTTCATGAATCTTGCTTAGATTTTTTTTTTTTAAATTTTTTTAAGGATATTGCTTCTATGGTGATTTGGAGTTTTTCTTTTGAAATACACCGTCTGTCTTTTACTTTATCTGTTCTCATCTTAAATGGTTTATGTAAACTTATGCCTAATGTGAATCCTGACAGGAAATGAAGTTGAGTGTGAGCAGCTTGTATGGGTTCCTAAGAAGGCTGGTCAGAGTGTGCCTTTTAACACGTATCTCTGGAGACGAGGGACGATTCCTATCTGGTGGGGTGCAGAGCTAAAGATTACTGCTGCAGAAGCAGAAATACATGTTTCTGATCATGATCCGTACAAGGGAAGCACGCAATACTATCAGAGGTTAAGTAAAAGATATGATGCTCGAAATTTTGATGTAGCTGTTGGGGTGAATCAGAATAGAAAAGCTTTAGTTCCAATTGTATGCGTCAACCTGTTAAGAAATGCAGAAGGAAAGTCAGAGTGCATTTTAGTTCAACACTTTGAAGAATCTTTGAATTATATTAGATCAACCGGGAAACTTCCTTATACTCGAATCCATTTAATAAATTATGACTGGCATGCCAGTACAAAATTAAAAGGTGAGCCGCAAACAATTGAAGGGTTATGGAAACTTTTAAAAGCCCCCACCGTATCTATAGGCATATCGGAAGGAGATTATTTGCCTTCAAGACAACGGATTAAGGATTGCAAAGGTGAAATCATCCATACGGATAACTTAGAAGGCGCCTACTGCTTGAGATCTCGTCAAAATGGAATTCTACGTTTCAACTGTGCTGATTCTTTAGATAGGACCAATGCTGCTAGTTTCTTTGGTGCCCTCCAAGTATTTATGGAGCAGTGTAGGCGGCTGGGAATATCACTTGATAGTAACTTGGCATTTGGCTATCAGTCGGTTAATGATCATGGCGGATACACTGCTCCTCTGCCACCGGGCTGGGAAAAAAGATCCGATATAGTGACGGGGAAAATTTATTATATTGATCATAATACTAGGACTACGACTTGGATGCATCCTTGTCCAGATAAACCTTGGAAAAGATTTGACATGACATTTGAGGAGTTCAAGAGGTCAACAATTTTGTCCCCAGTATCCCAGCTTGCTGATCTTTTTCTGCTTGCTGGTGATATTCACGCCACACTTTATACTGGTTCAAAAGCTATGCATAGCCAAATTCTCAGCATTTTCAATGAAGATTCTGGAAAGTTTAAACAATTTTCTGCAGCTCAGAATATGAAGATCACGTTGCAGAGAAGATACAAAAATGCACTTGTGGACGGCTCTCGGCAAAAACAGTTGGAGATGTTTCTAGGGATGCGTCTTTTTAGGCATCTTCCATCCATATCTTTGTGTCCTCTAAATGTATGTCATGCTTGGATTTCTCCAAATTAAATTTTGATCCTAGTCCTACTCTTTGCTTTTCATTTTTAAGCTTATTTTCTTTGTTTGTGCATCTAGAGACTTTTAACTTCATTATTTGTATTTTGACTTCCATGTTCTTTATGCCAATTAGTGGTATAGGATCCTTTATTTCTTTGTTGTCCGCCAAAAGGCAAGAGTAAAAGCTGTTCAGGATCTTCATTCACCTGCAGAGAGTTGATTTGATATAAATAATCCATAACTGCGAATTTGGTCTTGCGTATTGCAGAATGGTGAAATATATCAAACCCTTCCCCAAAAAGTTTCCTTAGAAAAATTGATTTGAAGCTGACCACAATTTAATGAATGACTTGAGATGCCTTACATCTGAGTCCGGTTGTCTTTGTCACACGTAATTAATTTGCTAATTGAGTTAACTTGTCCAATGTTCCTCTTATTATCTGAATGCCTTTTTTTGCTTGTTACATATAAAGTTTTCTTGTAAACGAACAGCTCATTAGTTTTTTTTCCTCTTTTCTTTTTGAATTTTTTGTCTTTTAGTTGTTGAAGTCTTTGACTGCATCACTGCATAACATGCTGATCATTGCAGGTAGTCTCTCGACCATCTGGTTTTTTTCTTAAGCCAGTTTCCACTATGTTTCCAAGTTCAAGTGGTGAATCAAGTCTTCTGAGTTTCAAGAGAAAAGACCTAATTTGGGTATTTAAAATATATTTCTTCAATATATGCTTTATTGTACTCCCATTCAGAAGAGTTCTTTTTGTGAGTGACTTTACAATTATCTAACTAAAGTACTCTCTGTTAATGTTTTTATTTGGAAAATATAATTTTGGCAGGTTTGTCCCAAGGGTGCAGATGTCATTGAACTTTTTATCTATCTCGGCGAACCTTGTCATGTTTGCCAGCTTCTTCTCACAATATCCCATGGTGCAGATGATTCAACTTATCCATCAACAGTTGATGTTAGGACAGGACGCAATTTGGATGGTCTTAAACTGGTCCTTGAGGTCAGAGATGCCTCTTTTTTTTTTTGCCAATTTTCACGTAAAAACTCTGCTTCTAAAGCTTTCCCTTTGTAACTGCACTTTGTGTGTGTGTGACACCAATTGTGTTTCTTCCCGCAAAAAAAAAAAAAAAAAAGGTGTTTCATATGTTTGACGTGCACATGTACTGGGTTATTCCTGGGAGAAAGTTCTTCTCTTTTGTATTGTTCCAACAGTTACTCCCGTGGTCCCTAATTCTCATTGGACCTTGTTGGCAGGGTGCTTCTATACCTCAGTGTGTAAATGGGACAAATCTCTTGATACCTTTACCAGGGTTGATCAATGAAGAGGATTTGGCTGTCACTGGAGCAGGCACACGCCTTCATGATCAAGATATGTCAACCCTTCCACTCTTGTATGATTTTGAGGAAGTGGAAGGTGAATTGGACTTCCTGACCCGTGTAGTTGCACTGACATTTTATCCTGCTGATTCTGGAAGAAGCCCTATGACTTTGGGTGAGGTAGAGTGCTTATAAGCAACTTTTGGACTTGTGTGACTTGATTTGTGATAGTCTTGTTTTTGATTTCTGTAACCTGTGGATTAAGAATTTTCTTCCAGTTTTTATGTAACTTCTCAAGTGCATGACTATAAAAATTATTACAAGGCTATTTTTCTACCTAGTTACCTGTTTATGATTTGCGTTTATGTACGTGGTTAGGCATGCAAGGAAAACAGACATATTATAAACTGCAACAACGTGATAATTCTTTTGTCAATTTTGTTACAGATAGAAGTCCTTGGAGCTTCTCTTCCTTGGAGAGGCATCTTAAACAATGAAGGGCCCAATGCAACATTAATTGACCTTACCAAAAGCATTAAAGAGGAAACAAATCCCTTTTTGTCCGGTTCAGATACCAGTCCCTTTAATGGTGCATCATTCCATAAAAATGCAGCGGCATCAATGCAGTCAAGTTCTTCTGGAAACAATTGGGTTGACCTCTTGACTGGAGAAGAGACTTTTTCAAATCATATTGCTCAACCATTGACGGAAAACATTGTGGGACAAGGAAGTGACTTGCTTGATTTCTTGGATCAAGCTGTCGTTGAGTATCATGGTGGTGCTGTGAGTGATAAAAATCCATTGCCTTCACAAGATGGTAGGAGTTCGGGTAGCAGTTCCCAGCAGTACATAAATTGTCTGAAATCTCTTGTGGGGCCGCAAATGGTATAGGACTATCTAATGCTTCTTGACCATTATGTTATAGAGTTCTTTTAGTATTCTAATGTAAAACAGTGCATCCCTCACCCAACACCAAGCCCCCCTACCCCCCCCCCCCCCCCACTTCCCCAACTACCCCAAAAAAAATTTAAAAAAATTATGATTTTGTTGGTTATTATCAGTTATTGTTTTGGGAACTTGTAAGACTAGTCAGCTTCTAAGTTTTTACAATGTCTGGAACTAACACTTAGTAAGTTTGTGCAAATCCAATGGACATAACTCTTAACAAGAGTGGAATTTTGCAGGGAAGAAAACTAGACTTCGTAGAAGCAATGAAACTTGAAATTGAGCGCCTCTGCTTGAATCTTTCTGCTGCTGAAAGGGATAGAGCTTTATTATCTGTTGGAATTGATCCGGCGAGTATCAATCCAAATCTCTTACTTGATCAACATTACATGGGAAGATTGTGCAAAGTTGCAAATTCCCTTGCAGTGCTTGGACAGGCTTCCTTTGAAGACAAAATTATAGCTTCTATTGGGATTGAGACAACCAACGATGACGTAATTGATTTCTGGAATATAAGTAGAATTGGGGAGAGCTGCTGTTGTGGTGTGTGTGAGGTTCGTGCAGAAAATGACACAGCTAGGCGTGTTTCTTCTAACACTTCATCTCCAGGAGTTTCGGAATCTGTCTTGTTTTGTTCCCAATGCGAAAGCAAAGCATGTAAAACTTGTTGTGCCGGGAGAGGGGCCCTTCTACTTTCAAGCTTTAAATCAAGGGAGGCCATGAACTACAATGGTATGACAAACCAAGGTGGATCAAGTCATGGCTCCCAAGTTGACATATCCACAAATCGTTCTGTTGTACTAGATGGTGTTATTTGTAAACGTTGCTGCCACGAAATTGTATTAGATGCCTTGATCTTGGACTATGTAAGGGTGTTGATTAGCTTGCATAAAAGTGGGCGTGTGGATACTGCAGTGCATAAAGCATTGGATCAGGTGATGGGATCTTCCCTTTGGGATAACGATTCTGAAAGAAATAAACATCTGGGTAGTCAAAGATCAGTTAAAGCCTTGAGAAAGTTACTTAATGGAGAGGAATCCCTTGCTGAATTTCCCTTTGCTAGCTTTCTGCACTCGGTATATTCTCTTTCCTCGAGTATTAATTTACTTTCAGAATTTCCACATTTTATGTGCAAGCAGTTAGAGTAACAAATTTCTTGCACAAACCTACATCTTCATTGTCACACTGCAAGAGTATGATTGAGTTGGCCCTGTTTTTCACTACTATATCAGAGAAACAGGGCAAGAAATTTATTTCTTTACGGTATATTCTATTGATCTTATTCACTCATGCTCACTCTGTCACTGTTTTTTTTTTTTTTTTTTTTTGAAACAGAGAATAAGATTCATTAATGGGAAAAATTATATTCAAGCAAAACAGAGGAATAGATTTCCTCTAACAACAATATTCAGTACACTATTGCGTCTCGGTCACTCGCACTCACTCTGTCATCTACAAGAGTCTATTTTTTTTCTTTTATATTTGCTGCCCTCCAAAATTTTATCGTTGTCAAAATTGGAGGAATAAATTTTTGCTGCCATCAGCACACACACCAAAAAAAAAAGTTTAAAAAAACCCCTTTTTCACAGAAATCTTTGTCATTTTGCGGTTATGGAGGTCTGAATGTTTACACTTCAAAGGTTTCTAGAACAGAGCGAGTGTCTTGTTAAAAAAAAAAATATATGTACATATGTTTTCCATTGTGAGATTTTTTTTAAGAGATCATACGAGAAGGCTGGCAAGGAATTTTTTTTTTGGTACAATGTGTTAAATAGGTTGTAATAAATGATTGAATGTCAAGCATCTGGATTTGGTGCTCTTTTATTGTTTGTAATGTTAACCATATACGACGTCGTTGTAGGTTGAAACTGCAACAGATTCAGCACCATTTTTGTCACTGCTTGCTCCTCTTGATTCTGGATCACGGAATTCATACTGGAAAGCCCCTTCCACTACCACTTATGTCGAATTCACTCTTGTTCTTGATACCCTTTCGGATGTCAGTGGAGTTATTTTGGTTATTAGTCCCTGTGGCTATTCTGAGGCCGATGCACCTACCGTATGTCAACTTCTCTCTAAACTTTTTTTTTCCCTCTTGTTTGGTGGATTTAGGTGGAGGTGAATCAACTTGCTTTTGTAGAGAGCCATCATCTAAGACAGAAAACAGTGTATAGCTATAACATCAATTTATTAGTCATTGGCTTACTCTTTGTTTAGAGAAATTGAGCTTCCGATAACAAAGAAAATTTCTTCACTACAGCTCAACTCTCTCTCTTCACTATTGTCTTTTATGCAATGTATTTGATTGTATTTATTCTGCCTTTGATTCCTTCCCCATCTTTGGTTGTACAGGTTCAAATCTGGGCCAGCAACAAAATAGACAAGGAGGAAAGGTCATGCATGGGAAAATGGGATGTGCAATCCCTCATCAGGTCTTCACAAGAATATTATGGACAAGAAAAATTGAATGGTGAAGATACAGTACCGAGGCATGTTAAGTTTGCATTTAGGAACCCAATTAGATGCCGCATCATTTGGATAACATTACGTCTTCCGCGACCTGGTTCAAGTTCTTTTAACTTGGATAACTTAAATCTTTTGTCTCTCGACGAAAACCCGTTTGCACAAGTAAACAGACGTGCCTCTTTTGGAGGATCAGTTGCAAGTGAAACCTGTCTTCATGCCAAAAGGATACTAGTTGTGGGAAGCTCGGTGAAAAAAGACATGGCACTTGCATCGTCACAAGCTACTGATCAGTTGAATGTGAAAAGCTGGTTGGAGAGAGCTCCACAACTAAATAGATTTAAGGTAAACCTATTACCTATTCATGATTCACTGCTTCTTTTTGTTTTTTTTTTTTAATTTTGCATTCTCGTTGATAATCCAATTCAAATTTCCAGGTTCAACTTGAAGCTGAGAGGCTGATGAACAATGATCTCGTCTTGGAACAATATCTATCTCCTGCTCCACCTAAGCTTGCTGGTTTCCGTCTAGATGCTTTCAGCGCGATAAAGCCTCGGGTAACCCATTCGCCATCATCAAAAGCACATATCTGGGATGCATCATCAACGTTATTAGAAGACAGACACATCTCTCCAGCTATTCTGTATATCCAAGTATCTGCTCTTCAGGTACTAAACTAACTGCTTTCTTTCTAAGGTTCTTAAGGGGATCATAGTTCATTGTAGCCTATCTTGTTAACCCACTTGGTTTTCTCTCTTTGTAAAATGTCATGGTAAGCACCGACTGTCACATGACAAAAATAAAGAGAATTAGATCCCACTTGGCTATACGTCAGTTTTGATACAATGCTACATATATGGCGACTGCATCTCCAATCATTATAATAGCAATTTTTCATCTCTTGACATAATGTGTGCGAATTTTAACTTTCACTAAAACTTTAAAACATTACCACAACTTAACAGGAACCTCACGGCATGGTAACAATCGCGGATTATCGGTTGCCTGAGGCCAAGTCTGGAACAGCTATGTACTTTGATTTCCCTAATCAAATACAAAGTCGCAGAATTACATTTAAACTTCTCGGAGATATTACAGCATTCGCAGATGACCCGACAGAGCAAGACGACTCCAGTTTTGGTGCTCCAATAGCAGTTGGGTTGTCTTTGGCCAACAGAATTAAGTTGTATTATTATGCTGATCCTTATGAACTGGGAAAGTGGGCTAGCCTATCAGCTGTTTAATAAAATGAGAACTACACAAGGGAAGAAAAAGATTTTTGTTGTCCTCTTTGATTGTGTAATAATGTATTTTTGATAACATCATTATTGACGTTGTTCTGTATCCGTCCAAAATGTAAACTTGTTCATTCATTATCATTGGTGGTACTGGGTATTGAAGTTTTTGCATTTAATTCATAGACCTCAACAGTCTTGGACGCAAATTCTAGTTGTCTGACCCAGGTGTGATGAACGGTGTTGAAGATAAAGGGTGTTGTTCATCAACAAGCTCTGGGGGGACGCTTATGGTTCTCACTGAAGAATGTAGACAACAGCAACGAGCATCTCACATCGTTCTCTTTCATCACAACTCTGTGCACACATGGTTTTATCCTATCATTGCTCCACACCTGGTGATCAACATCTATTTTATGACCATCAAATCACATCATAATTACATAAAAACTAACAAAATCTAATGAAAATCTGACTGTTCAAACCTGGAATATAGTTAATGAATACAATACCCGAAAAGCATCGCCTATTCATGAATATGAAGGAGGAAGGCGAGGCATCAAAATCAACCAATTCACCATCCATGGTCCTTATCTCCAAGCCGTTAACACGATTCTGATGGATTATGGTGGTTAGGTTCATGTCCGAGTGCTCCGGAAGAGCGTTCTTGTGGGCTTCAATCATTTGGGGCAATGCTTTGTATTTGTGGAGTCTCAAAATGTAGTCGGTCAATCCAATATGAGCGTCGTAATGTTTGATCTCTACCCTGTAGTGTTCAAATATCATTCTTGCCACTATCTGATCTAGTCCAATCACTAATTTTGCATAGAAATATGCACTTGCACTATCCAAAAAAATAATAATGTCATCAATTCCCAATTATGAGCTTATAATTAAGCCTATCCATACTTTAAAAATGGCAAGTGTATAGTGTAATATCCATCACCGGAAGTGGTGGTTTCCGTTGGGCCAGAACGGGTCAGAAAAGTCGTGGATTTGTTGAGGGTTTGTTGGGCTGTTTCCCAAACCTTAATGTGAAGAGCATGAGGAGAGTGATAGCCCTTAAAAGGCTTGTCATAAGCGTTTTGCAATGTAATTTCTTTGGGGAAACCAAACAACTCATCAAGAGTACCAAACATGGAATTGTGAAGCTCCAATAATTAGAAAGTGTTGCAACAAAACAACCATACTCTTCAAGTGCATGGCACACAGCTTACATGTGCCTCCCTTCAGTTCATCACCTTTTGAGAAATCCACCACAGGAATCTTGGCATTAGCTTGCTTTCTCCTTATCAATGGTGAGAATAACTTCACAGATCTTAAGGGCCTACACTCTGTCTCTGTATAATGACCGCACTAGTACTGATTTTCCCCCCTCATCGTTGGCTACTCTATCTTATTCTTATAAACAATGATCATCTTTGGTTGAAAAATACCAAGTCTCGAAGAGTATTATGATTTTTTTTTTCAAAAGAAAAAAAACCAAATAGTATTATGATCTATTTTGACTTATAATGTAAATAATGTTCTCAAGTAGTACCCGATGTGATGTCCAATCTATCCAACTTCGTAAACGCTACTAAAAAAAAAATTTGAATGACAAATTATGGCATTCACCATTTTAGACTTTCATTTGTACATTTTTTTTAATAAACATATGTAAGCAAGGAACATGTATAACTCAAGAAAAGATAAACCATGAGACTTTTAGAAAGAAATAACACCGTAGCCTACAGACAAACCGCACTTAGTAATTCTATCTTTTAAAATATTTTGAATATTATGTTAAATTTCAATCTTACCATAATAATTTCATCGTAGAGAAAATTACATGTTTTGTCACACCTTTAAAAAAAAATTATTTACGCCATACTTAAAAAGCTATACCATACTGTCGCTCATATTGCATGTCAAAAATGTGTCATACTTAAACATGTGTGATGTGTATAAAATATAAATTTTAAAAGATTGCATTTATGAAAATTCCCCTTCACCATATGTAAATTTTCAAAAGAAATTCTTGGTGTGTCAATTTGACAAATTTTTTCTTCTATAATATTGTTTTTGAATTTAACTACTTTTATGAGAAAATTTGAAATATGCCACCCCTAAAAAATATAAAGACAAAATTTTAAATATTTTAGATTAGATTAGACAGATATGTATTGTTTAATGGCATTTTAGTTTTTTTCACCAAAAAAAAAAAGTTATGAAGAAAAGGTGGAGGAAAAAAGTGACAGAACAATTATACAACCTCATTTACTCCACCAGTGCCTGTGGGGAAGAAACAATTACAATACGTGTCCTAATTATTGTTATGAAATTAAAATCTAACACAATATTTAAAATATCTTAAAAATATCCTTAATGATATAGTAATTATCTTAATGATATTATATATTGTATTATATAATTATATATAAATAATTTTAATGATATAATTACAAGATATTTGTAGAATTTTTATAAATTAAAGTCATATTTTAATTTAATAAATGTAATTGAGCCAATTGTCTCTTTAACCCCGTGAAATGCCTAAAAGCCCAGCCTCGCAAAAACAAAAGGCCCAATTTTGGCCTCAGACAAACGAGTATAGTTTGGGCCTAGAGCTACAGTAAATTGTGAGGCCCACTTTTTTCTTCGATCTGACACGTAAGGCTACACGTAAGCTCGATGACATTCTATCACTTACTGCCACAGCGGCCCGCAATTACAAAAATGCCACCGAGCGAACAAAACCCTAAGAGCAATCAGAGGAAGTGAATCGTAGCCGTCGATCTCAGAGTCATTTTATTTGGAGTTAGGGTTTATAATTGGCCTTGCTATATAACTCCTTCCTCTCCATTTCATTTAGCCGCTTCCTCTCTCTCTCTCTCTCTCTCTCCTCCCTCTCTCTTCTCCCCTTTGATCCTTCTTCGGCTTCAGCAATGGTAAGTCTTCGCCTTGTCCTCAACTACAGAATGCACGTTTCTCTTATGCTTCTTCAGCTACGATCTTGTTTTCCTCCGTTTTGATTTTGTCAAGAAATGTGTTGGATTTTGTGCAAGGCTTGTGTTTGATTTTTTTTTTTTTTATGGTTTTGCTTGGCTGCCGAGAAAATTTTGAGTTTTTTTGGTTGTCTTTCTTTGATTTATGTAACCTCAGAACCATTGTGTGCTTGTTATTTTTTTTAGGGTTCGTAGTTTGTCTGCTAACTTTTTTCTGTCTAAAGCTGAGAAGTTATCGGAAAATTTTGATATATTGAGATTCGGGAAAAATGGCAGTACTTTTTGGTATTTCTTTCTAAGATTTAGAATTTGAAAACCGTTTCGTGGTTGTATTTTCTGGGTTTGTGGTTTATCTGTTTAGTTTGTTGATCCAGTTACGATTTAGTTGTTGGAAAAGGGAAATTTTGAAGACATCTAAAGAAGGGGAAATATGGTATTTCTTTTGGGGTTTACTCGAGTTTTCGTAGAGATTGGATATATCATATGAAATAAAATGGTTAATGGTCTTTTTACATGTTAAATATCCCTATTTTTTTGTTATCTATTGTGGTGATATAATTTAGATTTTTTGGATATTAAACACTTTATTAACTATTCAATTGCTTGGTCCTTGGTTTTGTTTGATAACTACTGACAAGCTATATTAAATGATTTTAGGCCTTCGCGAAAGCACAAAAAACTAAAGCGTACTTTAAGAGGTATCAGGTCAAGTTCAAGAGAAGGAAGAGGTACATTATTTCTGGTTCATGACTTCACTATTTTTCTTTTCTGTGAGATTTGATTAACGTTTTATTTCACAGTGTTTCATCGTTTAATATATTTTCAGAGGGGAAGACTGACTACAGGGCTAGGATCCGCTTGATCAATCAGGATAAGAATAAGTACAATACTCCAAAGTACCGCTTTGTTGTTCGTTTTGTATCCTACATTCAAATATTTTTATATGTGTATTGAGCAATCTTACATGTGTATTAATGTCACTTCAAACAGCAGCTGCTCTTATGCTTTGTGATCTGTTATAAGTTTTTTTTGGTTCTTGAACTTAAGCTACTGCATCTGTTTACTGATCCTTTTTCGTCATTTCACTACTTAAGAATGACATTTTTCTTTAATAGCTGATTGGGTTTTTCTCTAGAATATGTATATCGTTCATCCCAATTTTCCTGTTTCTGTTTATGTTTCCATCCTTTACTCGCTTATTAGTCAAACAAGGACATTACTGCCCAAATCGTTTCTGCCTCCATTGCTGGCGATCTGGTTCTTGCTGCTGCTTACTCCCACGAGCTCCCTCACTATGGGCTTCAAGTTGGTCTCACCAACTATGCTGCAGGTATTTCTCTAATTATTTTTTTTGTGGTTTCTCTTGTTTACCAATTCCCTTTTTTGATGTTTTTATAACTGGTAAATATGATGGTTTAGCCTACTGCACTGGACTTCTCTTGGCTCGCCGTGTCCTGAAGATGCTTGAGATGGATAGCGAGTATGAGGGCAATGTTGAGGTGGTCTGTTCATCTGTGCAATGTCTTTATGTTTTATCTCAGCCACGTTTTTGTTTTTTAGTTTTCCTCATGTTTTAATCTATTGCCAATATTGCCAGGCTACCGGGGAGGATTTCTCTGTTGAGCCAACCGAGAACAGGAGGCCATTCCGTGCCCTCCTTGACGTTGGTCTTATCCGGACCACCACTGGAAATCGTGTTTTTGGTGCTCTTAAGGTACTTTAATTTATTCTTCAATTTTCCTTTTGTGTGCTCTTCCAATATTTGTGTTTATGAGAAACCAAAATATGATTTGAGTTTATAAAGTCTCGTTGTCATATTACAAGAACTCAATTAATTTGGTTTTTGTAGGGGGCTTTGGATGGCGGTTTGGACATTCCTCACAGTGACAAGAGGTTCGCTGGCTTTTCCAAGGACAGCAAGCAGCTCGATGTTGAGGTCCACCGCAAGTACATCTATGGTGGCCATGTTGCTGCCTACATGAGGGTATGGTGGCTTGTATTTCTTGTCAATTTGTCACTTCAACTTAATCTCATTTGCCAATTGTCATATTGGTCTTTCTTCAGACGTTGATGGAGGATGAACCAGAGAAGTACCAGTCGCACTTCAGTGAATACATCAAGAAGGGGATTGACGCTGATAACTTGGAGGAGCTGTATAAGAAGGTCCATGCTGCAATTCGTGCTGATCCCATAGTGAAGAAATCTGAGAAACAGCCTCCCAAGGAACACAAGAGGTTTGTCTAACCTTAATCTGATCTTGTTCTTGTTTTTCAATGTCTGATTATGCCATACATAAATGTTCAATTTAATGGCTTTTCTTGTTTTTGAAAACTAGAGCAGATGACCATTTGTTATTTATTGATAATTTGAGTATATTGTGTATTCATGCCACAATTTTGATTATTGGTCATTTGGTCTTCTCCTTGTTTCATTTTGTCTGTTCCCTACATTTGAGTGTGCAAGTTACAAATATTTTTTTTTTGTTACAACACAGATACAACTTGAAGAAGTTGACTTATGAGGAAAGGAAGGCAAAGTTGATTGAGAGATTGAACGCCTTCAACTCAGCGGTTGATGCTGATGATGACGAGGATGACGAGTGAAATCTGTACGGTGGAGTTCGGCCGTGATTTTGTTTCTGCTTTCCCTTTAGGACAGATGCTGCATTATTCGCAGCTAATTATTTTAAAGTTTTTTTTTCCCTTTTTGTTAGAGGTTTGAGTAATTTTTGTTGTTTTGAATGCCAAACTAGAAATGCGATTTAAGTTTTTGACTTTCGTGCTCCTTTTACTTAAGCTGTTTTCAATGCTATAATATAAGATAAAACGTAATGGCCCCTTCTCCTCCGCGTTATACCAAAATTATTTCTTTAATTTTCAGGACTGTCAATATTGGTACATATGCATAGTCTAAATCTCAATGGCTTAAATTTTCTGTGTGAAGTTGTGGTCCGATGTCTTGTGTTTATGGTTTGTTTAATGATAATGGCTAAATGAAAAAGCTTGGGGAAAATTATGTCAACACTATTTTGGAACGAATTTGTTTAGTAAGTGGATTTGAATTAGTTATTTCATTTAAGTTTGTATGATTTGAATTAGAATTTGAGTTAGGAATTTAAATTGTTATTCGAATTGTCGTTTGGATGTACATTTAAGTTTTAATCTAAGTATAAATTAAGATTAGAATGTGTGTTTAGAAAGGTAGTGAAAATAGCTTTTGATTTATAAATAAATCTAAAAAAAAATTAATGTTAATGATTTCAAGAAATATACAATATAGATCTTAATTTGTTCTTCTCTTTATTAGGAACATAATAAAAAAAATCATTTCAATTGGATATAAAATAATAAAGATGATTTTTTCTTCAAATGTAAGAGAGAGAATTTTAGTTTTTACTGTAGGAGAGATATTCGAATATCAAAAATTTAAGTGGAGTTAAAATTTTAAAAACTTGAATTCTTGATACTCAAAGGATTTAAAATTTTAGGGAAACAAATATATATTCAAAGGATTTTTAATACTCGAATCTAAATTTGAGTTCATTGAGTACAAAGAATACTTTTAAAAAATAACCCCTAAATAATTTAATTGAATCAAAAGTAGGTCAAAATTGGTGTTTGACAAATCATACATAAGGTCAATTAAAATAATTGAGGTTTCTTAATTGAAACTTATATTCTATGTTGAAAATTATTATCATTTTAGTCCATTTTAATTCATGCTCTAAAACGTTAGGATCTTCTTGTTCTATGCCTATACGTTTCAGATGAAGTAAGAACAACTCTCCATCTATATTGCTTGGGAAATATCGGTTTAAATCGATGTTTGAGACGTACATTGAACATTGGATGTATAATCAATGAAACGACCCCTCTGTCCATGTGTCTAGAGCAAAAAGAGAGGGGGGTTTTGATTCACCGCAGGAGATGTCTGGTCCACATAAAAACGCATGGAAGCCCTGCAAGTCAGAAAAGAAAGAAAGGGACCACTATGTGCAGCCTTATCCTTTGCCAGCCAATTAGCTAACGTTTTCATGTGCATCCGGTCTAAACTTCTCAACACTATCCAGAAAACAGATTTTGTTTCCAATGAAAGGGGAAAAAAAAAAAGGCTTATTGCAATTCAAGCAATACCATAGACTTATACTCCATAGCTAGACAGAGAAAGAAAGAGAGAGTGGAAATCATGGCACATTCGCTAACCCCGGCGGCAGCTAGTGCAACAACACCCTTCTCAACCACATCCAAGACGAACAACACCAATTTCTCTTCCCCAACATCTCTGAGAGTCCGGGCTTCCCACCAAGTTGAAAATGATGCTGCCTCTAATGACAATCATAATATGATGATCAACCGCAGGTTAGTTGCCATGTTTTCCGCATTGAAGCCTAGCTATTTCCCTTGTGCAATGCATGTTCATTTTGCCTAGTTCAAGGACAAGTACATGTATGTTTTGCCCATTGTATGGACTAGTACATAATGTTATGTTCAGTGATCCTCCTGTCATTTTTACGTAATGGAATGGTGGGCAGGACTTTGAGCTTGGTGTTGGCTGGTTCAATGCTTAGCTTGAATGGAGGTGAGCGGAGCGCGAGAGCCGCCGGCAGAAGGCCGCCTCCACCTCCGCCTGAAGAGAAGAAGGACCCCAATTTGAGCGGCGTTCAGGCAAAAGTACTAGCTAGCAAAAAGAGGAAGGAAGCCATGAAGGAAGAAATAGCCAAGCTGAGGCAGAAAGGAAAGGCCATTGTTAAACCTCCCTCCGAAGAAGCATCCGCACCCTCGACTTCTGAATAGTTGTCCCATATTAGACCGTACCATTTGTCTTTCTTTCCTTGAGAATCCAAAAGATTAATTTTTGTTTGAATGGAGAGGAAAATGTGTATTCTAATGACAACATCTGAATTCTTTTTTGGTGGAGAAGTATCATTCAGCAATGAACTAGTATAAAAGTAACAAATCAGAATAGGCATGCAGGTAAATGGACTTTATGTGCACAACACAACACGACTAATTTGTTCTTGTTACTGCTGTCCTTTGAATGATTGCCAATTTGATTATTAAAAAAGAAAAAAAATTGGCATACAAGACACATGCTTTTATTTAATTCTGACTTTATTACAACATAACCTTGACAAGGCCAGTAGGTGATAGTAACTAAGCACAAGAAGACTAACTTAAAACACAAGAAAGGAGAGATTTAGATATGACAATTGACAGTGAATGAAATTACAAAATGTTAAGCCAAGCTAGAAGGGGGCTATCAGAATCGGTGACCTTAATACACTTTCCGGTAAGGGGATCGGTACAAGAAAGTCCTTGACAGCAAATGTGCAGTAAACCACATGGATCATCCTGAGCAACACATATACAAGTTCCTTGAATGTAATCTGAGCAATACAAGTGTTGACAACAAGGTTTAAGTAACCCACAAGGTTCATCTTTTACGATGCAATGCTCATATGGGTAACCTGCCATGAGGGCTCCAACATCCATGTTGAGCTTTCTGCTGCTTGTTACTGTAAAAGGAGCCGAAACCAAGCACATTACAACCACCATCAAAATCAAGTTGATTTTTTTACGACTCTCCATCTTTATCGTAAATTTGCTACCAACTGCTGCTCCTCTGTGCCTTTTAATTTTATTTCTATGTATTTATTTTTCTTTTTTTCTTTTTAAACTCTCCCTTGTTAACTTTATAGCAGTTAAACCAAGATAGCTTTGTAGAGTTACGTGTTTGGGGAAGAAGAAGGCTCCCCAACACGTACTCTGATGGTTATCACCTCCTTCCAACTTCCATTCCTAACACACTAACACCTCACTTCTTTTTTTCGAACAAAACCTTCTTGCTTATCTCCACCTTCCAACACCTAGTTTTTTCCATTCCTTACAAACTAACACCTCACTTCTTCTTTAATTTTTTTTTTTTTTAAAAAAAAACACGTTAATTAATGTTATGCTGGCAAATATACATAGCCAGTAGGGGTAAACGGTGGACGGTTTGATAGTTTTTGGGCGGACACGGTGCGGTTTTTTTGGATGGCAGGTTGGCGATTAACCAACCCGCAAACCGCCCACCACATGACGGGCGGTTTTGGTTTGGTTTTGGGTGGTTGCGGGCGGGTGTGGGCGGGTGGAGGCGGTTTAGACCTATGCTATTGCCCAATGTAATTTTTTGGACATTTTTTTTAGAAAGTGAAGAAAATTTGTAGAAAATATAAGATGATAATACATAAAGCATTCTCAACAAATTTGATGCTTAAAGACAGTGACCATATTCAAAAGTATAAATTAAGAAACATAATCATTCACTGCAACAAGAAACATCAACTACATATAAAGTGATAAATAAAGTCAAGAGTCTATAAAAATTAAAGCCTATTCACTAGGTTCGAAAATAATAAAATGTTACAAATGAAATGATGAACAAAGTCAAGTGTTCTTTTTCTTTTAGGGCTTTCTCTACTAATTTACTTGATTTGAATTTTGATCACTTCACAAAATAATAGGAGAATTTTCAATTTCTAATATGTCAAGAGGCAGCCGAGCCCATGCTTGAAGTGTTGGATTGTTCAATCATCTCTAAAATAAGAACAAAATCAAATAAATGATAATTTTTTTAAAAAAAATATATAGGCGGGCGGGTACGAGTTGAACTCGCCCTCAAAAACTCAAAACCAAACCCGCCCACCGAATATATTGGACCCGCCCATCAGTGGGTTGCTAACGTAAACCCGTTTTTTTTTAGATGGGCGGGCGCGGGTGCGGACGGTTGGCGGGTGCGGGACGGTTTTTGTACAGCCCTAATAGCCAGCAAGTAGCAACAGCCAAACTCCTCTACAATCTTTAAAATTGACCCCAATGTTTTTTAAAAGTTTCATTTTTGACGCCAAGCAATAAGATTACTTACAATTTTGTTTTTGCACCAAATTTCAATTTGAATAGTGGATGGTAGGTTTTGGCCACCTTATTTATTTATTTATTTATTATTATTATTATTATTGTACATTAAAGGATCTTTTTGCGACTACACAAATATGAGTCACATGTTTTTTTTTTTTTATATTCTACAAAAAAAAAAAAACCTCCGTAAAAGTAATTCCCCAGTCGATTCGCAGTAGCTAGGAATTGTTGAGAGACAGGAGTTTGAGATCGGTTTTCATTTCCGACAAGAAAAGATTAAAGCCCCCTAGGACTTTGGGACTTACAAATAGAATAGATGATGCCCAGATGTTCCAGTTTTCCCAAAGAGGCTCAGAGAATGCTTGAATGCCCTCCAACAACTTGCCACCTGCTACCTACTATTCTGATTCTCCAATGAACAATTCGTTCTCCAATTTTCTTTATTTGTTGGTCGTTCACATTTATGTAATTGTTAAGTCAATTCTCATATGTTGTTTTGTTTGGATCAAGTTTAGCATCTGATTAATTTGAAGTTTATTTGCTGAGCTTAAAAACGATGGCGTTTCATTACCAGGGCGGAAGAGTAATGGGCAAATGACGTGGACTTTACCAAATGAAGTAGAGAATTAATTGTATATTAATCAGCATTATTTTAGGGGCATAAAAGCAGGTGGTACTCATGCAGATAAATGGGTCTTCGTTTTCTTTGTAATAGGAGAATAGAAGAAAAGAAAAAATCAGAGAAAGAGAGCGAGAGAAAGAGAGTTCAATCTTGTAATAGAAATAGCCTAGAGAGAGAGAGTGATTTTTGAGCAAGAAAGGGAGTGAGAAAAGACAGTTTTCTCTGAGAAAAAATTTTCTTGTTTGTTTGTTTCTCTTGGATAGTGGCTTAGGGACTGTGGATTGATTCTTGAAATTCTTCTGTAACTTGATCAAATTCTCTTGAGTGAAGATCAAATTTCCTCTGGGGAGTTCGCGGGGACGTAGGCTGTTATTTTGGCCGAACCTCAAAAACAAATTGCTCGTGTTCTTGATTTCTGATTTTGATTCTTGTCTGAGAATTTGTGTTGGGCTGATTTTCTAACAGTGGTATCAGAGCGGGTTTTTCGGCGATTGATTCTCAGTCAAGAATGCTGGAGGTTGTAAGAAAACAAGAGCCTGGCGAGGGTTCTCTGAATCTTGGGGAATTTGAAGACGTTCCTCTCAATTCGGGTTTGTCCGAAGGGGTTTCAGAATCGACCTTAAAGAAAGGTTTGCAGCACAGTAAAAGGGTCTTCCACGTTGCTATTATGAACAATATGAAGGTTGAAGTAGATAAGTTTGATGGGTCTGGAGATTTTTGCATATGGCAGAGAAAAATCAGAGGGTTATTGGCTCAACAGAAACTTCTTACGGCGCTTGATGTACGTCCAAGATGGTCAGATGATTATTCAGAGGACCAAATTCAAGAATACCTTGAGACAGCCACAGGTACTATTATTCTTCATTTATCCGATTCAGTTATTAGAATGGTTGACAAAGAAGATTCCCCTGCTAAAATCTGGGCCAAACTAGATGAGCTGTTCCAAAGGAAATCATTCACAAATAAAATCTTCTTAAAGGAAAGGCTATTTGGATTCAAGATGTCTGCATCTAAAACTTTAGATAAGAACTTAGATGACTTCCTAAGAATGAATATTGAATTGGCAAATTCTAGAGAAAATGAGGCGTTAAGTGATGAAAATCAAGCAATTATTTTGCTGAATGCCCTACCAGACTCGTTTAAGGAAGTAAAATCAGCCTTTAAGTATGGCAGGGCTTCTATCACATTAGAGGAGGTAATAGCTGCTTTGAAGTCAAGGGATCTTGAAATCAAGATTGAAAAACAAGATTCCTCAAATGCAGAAAACTACTTTGCTAGAGGGAGAAATCAGCAAAAGGGTAATACTCCAAGAAGCAGAAGTAATAGCAAGTCAAGAGGAAGGTCAAGTTCAAGGGGTCCTAACTCTGGTAAGAAATGTTTCTACTGTAATAAACTTGGACATATAAAGAAAGAATGTTATGCCTATCAAAGAAAGCAGAAGGAGAAGAACACTGCTTCTAATGGGAATGTTAATCAAGAAGCTGTAAATCTAAGTGAGGGTTATAACACCGATGGAGAGGTTTTATTGGCTACTAATAAAGTGGACAGTCAGGATTGGCTACTAGATTCTGGCTGTACCTATCACATGACCCATGATAAAGCATGGTTGTCTGACTTCAAGAAGATTGATGGTGGTAAGGTTCTAATGGGAAATAGTCAAACTTGTCAAGTAGAAGGTATTGGAACCGTGGCCATCAAAATGTTTGATGGGGTTGTAAGACAGTTAAAAGATGCCAGGTATGTTCCAACTTTGGCTAGAAATTTGATTTCTCTTGGAATCTTGGATGACTCTGGTTATTCCAACACAATTGAAAATGGTACTATGAGGATCAGCAAGGGTTCCTTAGTGGTAATTAAAGGAATAAAGAAGGAGGGACTCTATCACCTTCAAGGAGAGACATTTACTGAAAATTTATCTGTGGCTATTGCTTCGGAGGATACTAAGGCAATATTATGGCACAATAGGTTGGAAAATATTAGTGAAAAGGGCTTGAAAATTATGAGTGAGTAGAAGCTGTTGGGGAAGGACAAAATCAGTAAGGTTGACTTTTACGAATATTGCATCTTGGGAAAACAACACAGGTTCAGTTTCAAAACAGGAACTCATGAATCAAAGGCCATCCTGGAGTATGTCCATGCAGATCTCTGGGGTCCAGAAATAGTTCCAACTCATGGAGGTAATCTTTATTTTCTGTCTGTTGTTGATGATTTTTCTAGAAAAGTTTGGGTTTACTTGTTAAAAAATAAAAATGATGCTTTAAGTAAAATCAAGCAATGGAAAATCTTACATGAAAATTTGGTAAATAGAAAAGTAAAGACTTTAAGAACTGACAATGATTTGGAATTTTGTAATAAAGAGTTTAATGACTATTGTAGTGAATCAGGAATACAAAGCATAGGATTGTAAGAAAAACCCCTCAACAGAACAGGGTTGCAGAAAGGATGAATAGGACATTGTTAGATAAATCAAGATGCATGCTTCTTCATTGTGGTCTTCCTAAAAGTTTTTGGGGAGAAGCAGTTGTTACTGCTACATATCTGATAAATAGATGCCCATCTACTGCTATAAGTTTTAAGACCCCTGAAGAGGTTTAAAAGAACAAGCCTCCAAATTTCTCTCATTTAAAAGTTTTTGGATGTGCTGCCTTTGCACATCAAAAGGAGGGTAAGTTAGATCCCAGGTCTATCAAATGTGTATTATTGGGTTATCCTGAAGGTACTAAAGGGTATAGGTTATGGGTGAGAGATGGTAGGGGACTTAAGACTATAATCAGTAGGGATGTTATATTTAATGAAAATGAATTTCCATGTCTGCTAATCCTGGTGGTGTTGCAGGAAAAGTTTCTTCTATTACTAACCCTGCAGGTATAGTAGTAACCCAAGTTTAGGTGGAGCAACGAACTGAAGAAATATCTGATTCAATTGAACCTGAGTTGATGGAAGTCCACTCTGGAGGACAGCAGAAGCAATTACAATCTCAATCAGATGATTACATGCTTGTCAAAGATAGGGCCAAGAGAGTGTCTAGACCTCAACAGAGATATGGTTTTACAGCTTATTCAAATCTTCTTGCTTATGCTTTTATGACTGCAGTGGACTTAGATAAGAAGGAACCAGAGAATTATCAAGAGGCAATCAAATGCAAAGATTCAAAGCTGTGGATAGCAGCGATGAAGGAAGAGATGGCATCATTATACAGAAATGAAACATGGATTATGGTTCCAAGACCCATGGAACAGTCGGTTGTGGCATGTAGATGGATTTTCAAAATCATGGAAGGAGCCACAAGAGCTGATTCTATCAAGTACAAGGCAAGATTAGTGGCAAACGGGTTTACACAAAGAGAGGGAGTGGATTTTACAAAGGTCTTCTCACCTGTGGTCAAATATAAGACCATAAGGATAATGTTGTTTTAAGTTACCCAGTTTAATCTGGATTTGGAGTAGATGGATGTAAAAACTGCCTTCCTACACAGTGAGTTAGAAGAAAGAATCTTTATGGAGCAACTAGAGGGCTTTGAAGCTCATAAAGGCAAAAACATGGTTTGCCTCTTAAAGAAATAATTGTATGGGCTTAAGCAATCACTTAGGCAATGGTACAAGAGGTTTGACTCTTTTATGGTCAATCAAGGTTTTCAAAGAAGTTGGTATGATTCCTGTCTTTACTTTAGAGGCTCTAAAATCCTTAAAGCTGAGTATTTACTATTATATGTGGATGATATGCTTTTGATCTGTAAGGATAAAACTAAGCTTGAGAGAATGAAGAAAATGCTTAGCTCGGAATTTGATGTGAAAGACCTAGGAACTGCTAAGAGAATTTTGGGTATGAATATCAATAGAAGCATGAACAAGGGCACCTTATTTTTGAATCAGAGAGGCTATCTTGAAAAGGTCATTGAGAAATTCTCTATGAAAGGTGCTAAACCAACTTCAAAGCCTATAACTAGTCAATTTCAGTTGTCTATGTTGCAATGTCCTAAAACTGATGAAGAAAAACAATATATGGATAATGTTCCATATGCAAATGCTACTGGGTCTGTTATGTACTCTATGATTTGTACAAGGCCTGATTTGGCCTTTGCTATAAGCACTCTAAGCAGGTACATTGGAGGGCAATGAAGTGGCTGTTAAGATACATTGCTGGAACCACTAATTAGGGGTTGCTATACAAGAGGAATGGAAATCAAGTATTTGTAGAAGGGTTTGTGGATTCTGATTATGCGGGTGACAAAGACACTAGGAGGTCTATAACTTCATATTTCTTTTTGGTTTGTGGAAATTGTGTAAGCTGGAAAACACAGTTGCAACCTGTCGTGGCACTCTCAACCACTGAAGCCGAGTATATTGCTGCAACAGAAGCAATTAAGGAAGGAATTTGGGTGCACGGACTTTTGCAAGAACTGAAGCTTTTGGAAGGGTGTGCTACTGTGTTCTCAGATAGTCAAAGTGCTATTCACCTTTGTAAAAATCATGTTTTTTGTGACAGGACTAAACATATAGAGGTGAAGTATCATTTTATAAGAGATAAGGTGTCTCAAGGAGTAATAAAGGTTGAAAAGGTCTCCACTGAAGAAAACCCAGCTGATATGGGAACAAAAGTCATTACTCTCAGTAAGTTCAAGCATTGTCTTGAATTGCTAGAAATTGAATGTAGCTGATTATTGAGGTAATCGAGCAAGGATCCAGAGGAAATAATTTGTACACTCAAACATCATATGAGCATTGAGGTGGAGATTGTTGAGTCAATTCTCATATGCTGTTTTGTTTGGATCAAGTTTGGCATCTGATTAATTTGAAGTTTATTTGCTGAGCTTAAAAACGGTGGTGTTTCATTACCAGGGCGGAAGAGTAATGGGCAAATGACATGGACTTCACCAAATGAAGTAGAGAATTAATTGTATATTAATCAGCATTATTTTAGGGGTATAAAAGCAGGTGGTACTCAGGCAGATAAATGGGTCTTCGTCTTCTTTGTAATAGGAGAACAGAAGAAAAGAAAAAATTAGAGAAAGAGAGAGAGTGATTCTTGAGCAAGAAAGGGAGTGTGAAAAGGCAGTTTTCTCTGAGAAAAAATTTTCTTGTTTGTTAGTTTGTTTCTCTTGGGTAGTGGCTTAGGGACTGTGGATTGATTCTTGAAATTCTTCTGTAACTTGATCAAATTCTCTTGAGTGAAGATCAAATTTCCTCTGGGGAGTTCGTGGGGACGTAGGTTGTTATTTTGGCCGAACCTCGAAAACAAATTGCTCGTGTTCTTGATTTCTGATTTTGATTCTTGTCTGAGAATTTGTGTTGGGCTGATTTCCTAACAGTAATGGCTCCGAATTTTCATAAACTTTATACGGTATATATGTATATGTATGTACGTTTAAAGTTTAAAGTTTAAACAGCAGAAATTAAAATGTGTATCAAGTATGTGCAGGCATGGTCGTTAGATCAGTTTGGAGTCCTTCATGATGGGAAGCAACCTTATCCTGGTGCCATTTCCACATGTATGTTTCCCTCTCTTCCTTTTGCTCTTTTTTTTTTGGGGCGTTCTTATTTTCTGTTTGGAAATGTAGTGGTGCATATACGTGTGATTCTGTTGGTTGTTGTTGTTGTTGACTTTAACAGTGGAAAATCTATCAGAAAGTGGTGCAAAGATGGTGATCATAAGCAATTCATCAAGACGCCCATCAATAACAATGGACAAAACGAAAGCCTTGGTTTTGATCCCTCTCTCTTTGCAGGAGCCATTACTAGTGGAGAATTAACTCAACAGAAGTTGCAAAGGTGCTAACTCATCTTGGCCCATGGCACTGAAGCGCTGGGGCATCCTTCTGGTGCTGCGTGTCCTATGAAACTTGAGGAACTTGAGAATATATCGGAACGTTGTGCTGCCAAGAAAATCCTTATGGTGGTGGCCAATCCAGATTTCGTGACTGTCGAGGCAAGAGCCCTGCAAGTGATGCCCGGTAAAGATATTTGGCCGCTCTTTCAACTTTCTTACAATATGGACTTGGGAGAGTGCACGCATTTTTTATCATCTTTTTGTTTTCTGTTTACTATAGCTTTTGATTGTTTATGTGCTTTTATTTTGTCCTGACATAACAACTCTTTTATTAGAGACTTTGGAAGCCAAATATGAAGAGCTTGGAGGTGAAGTAAAATGGATGGGAAAACCTGACAAGGTGATCCATCTAGCTCCCAAATACACTGCTCATCCGTCATACTTTTTACCTGCTTTTATATGGTAGGCTGCCGAGGATGGTATGTTGTCAAAACTCGAGACCTTCACGGTTCACACAATGCTTGGATATTGAGGAAGTGATGCATTTTTTCCACTAGGAAATATGGTCTCGTAACAATATTGATTTGAAATTCTATTGCATTTCTTAATTTGATTTGGAGCAAACTCTTTTGGCATATTGATATATTTGCAATCATAAATCATTTTTATGCTTTCGTGGTGGTCAAGAACTGCTGTTGTTGAATCTTTATCTATCTTTGGTTGACGTGAAAAGTGGAAGGATTTTTTAGGAGAAAATGTAATCACGCGTGCTCGGTAGGAAGATAAAAGAAAGAGAAAAGTGAGGAGAAATCATCTGTCCTATCATTGTAATCTATCCAAAAACAAATAATTACTTGTGTGGAGAAAAACACCTATTTTCTTTTTTTTCAAAACAGAACAATACTAAATGATCCGCTAAAATAGCCATCACTTCCTCGCCTACTTTCTTTCTTTGTCGTACCAAGCAAGGTAGAGGAAAAACAAATTCAATTTTTTGATTCATATTGTCTATCGTTCCCTTTCTCCTTCCTTCTTAGCAAGCGGATTGTTAAGTTTGGTGATCTTATTCTCAGGACAGGTGGTTGTTTACAATTACAATTGGACTTTCTACTTTCAAGGGCATAACAAAATAAATAAAATGAACACAATTTTTATTTCTATTTCAAGTATTTGAGCTAGTCTTGGAAGTGAAAGAAAACAATATTGACATTCCAAGCTTCCATTCAACAGAAAGAGCAGACGCACAAAGATTTAGGGGCATAAGGGAATTGGGTATTATATGAAGGGAAGGTTCTTTGGGCAACCACTTTGTCACATCTTTTGTTACAATCAATGCAATCATTACAAAACCCGTTTGCAATAGGTGATGGGCATGGCATAGGATAAACAGCTGAGATCACATTTAAAATAGTAAAATGTTAGAAGTGAGTAAATAACAATATAAAATCAAGAAAATGTAAAGCTAATTACCTGCATTACAATAATGGATAGACAGAAGAAGAGTCGCAAAAGAAGCAAGAGGCTAAAGAAGCCCTAGTCATGCTTAATTTTGTTAAGCCAAGTTAAGTAGATAACAGTCACAATGTAATTGCGGCTTATGACAATATTGTTAGAAAAATGGCAGCAATTGGGTGAATGAAAAATTGATGCTCATTGGTGGAGATTAATGGAGGTCATAAACCTCATATTGTAACACCCAAAGGCATGGATTAATAGGTGATTATGAGCTTCATAATCATGAAAAATGAAGGGTTATAACCAATGGTTTAATGGGAGATTATGAGCACCATTATCATAATTATGAGCTTCATAATCATGAAAATGGAGGGTTACAACCAATGGTTTAATGGGAGATTATGGGCACCATTATCATGGAAAATGGAAGGTTGCAACCAATGTCATTATGCACATAAATTCTGATTAATGCCTCATTATAATGTGGATAGTAACTTCTATTATCTTAAGCCTATATAATGAACTCTCATCCACATGTTTGAGAAACACACAATTGCATAGAATTTGCACTCACCAAGTCATAGAGTTTTTCCTTAGTTTTTCAAGTTCTACCAAGTTTTGTTGTAGTCGTTTTTGGTGATAGAAGAAAAACACTGTTTCAAGTTCGTCGGAAACGGTATCCCATTGTGCTTAAGATTCCGTTGCTAGTCGTTGTATCCTGGGAGACAGACGTCCGTCGTATCCTCGTGCACAACCGGAGGGGACGAATCTGTTTTAAGGAAAGCGTGACCTACACGTGCCTCGACCATTTCTGTTCAATTTCCATATTGCATTGCTTCCATTGAAGGTTTTGTTGTATTTGTTTTCTTTAATTTCAATTTCTAATTTTTTTTTCAATTGTAACCTGTTCATTTTATCCATGCAATATATTGTTTGCAATTCTTGGTAATAGTACATACAATATTGTGCTAACAATCTTAAAACAGATTCGCTTTTGAAGATGGACAGGTTACTAGAACGGAGAAATAAATCTTATTATTTCCTTTTGAAATTTTCGTTTTACTATAGATTTTTGCTTGCTTGTATATTTGATTATGACCATTTGTTAAGTTTCAACTTCTATAAATTTGGTTGGCTTCTGATATTGGTTTTTGTTATTGTTATAAACGTTTGATTGTTTTGAATATTTGAATTGATCATTCAGGTTGCTTTTTATTGATCTGTTCGTGAACTTTTGTTCTTGTTTTATGCGTGTGTATATGTGTATATATATATATATTAATTAATTAACGTTTTGTGCATAATCTGTAAAAGTTTGTTTCGTTCCTGTATGTTTACATTTTAAATATAAAAAGGAACTGTTCGTGTAATAGTTATAACAAAAGAATTGCTATACATATATTTTACGTTTCCATGGTGATTATAGACATTGAGTTTTGAGTATGGAAAAGTCTTTTATACTATTTCGTTCAAGTATTAATTTGGTTCGATTTCTTTATTTCATTTAATTGTAATTTTGATTATGTGCTTTCAATCAAAATGTTATATAACTTTAACATTAGTGATATAATTGCTTTTCGCATTAGTATACATTTTGGCATTTAACTATTACGGTTCTATTTGCCTGTGATCATTTAGTGTCAAGTTTGTAAACTTTTGGTATTATTGCTTCTATTTGTGCTGCCTGCTTGGCTTTTTTTTTTTTTTTTTTATAAACACATGGTGTTATAAGTATGTACAGTTTTATATATTGATTTGAATAACATTTGTTTCCTATTGGAATCAGTTACTTCCTCATAATTGTTGGAGGTTTGCATTTTTATTATAAGTTACTGCTAAGTTTTTTTTGTTTCGTCTTTTATTATATATATTAGGTTCATATATATATAAGATTAAAACAGTTTTGGTTTTATTTATTGTTTCTTTCAAATTGTCTAAAACGTTTATGTTTTAAATCAATGTTTATGTTTTACAAAACATTTACAGTATTTGTTCTGTTAAGTTGTGATGATTATTATATATGTATAGTTATATTACGGTTTCTATAACCAGTTTTATATAATTTGTTTTGTTTTGATTTGTTGTTAATAACAGATTGTTTAACATTTTATTGTTATCAATCTGTTTCTTTAATTTCAAAGGAAACTAATTTTGGTGTCATTTTTCAGTTGATTGAAGTTCATTGAATAAATGGGTGATAACATGAATGTTGTTCCAACTGAGAATGCTCCAACTGGGAGCACTTCTGAGACACCGATGCCATCTCCTCGGGTTCATGCCGCGACCTCAACGCAACCTTTGTCGGTTACAATTCCTGTGAACCACAATGAAAAACCTGAAAAATTTAATGGACTAAATTTTAAAACTTGGCAACAAAAGATGTTGTTCTATTTGACAACACTGAATCTTGCGAGATTCTTGAAAGAGGATCCTCCTACTGTTAGAGAGGATGAAACAGATGCTCAGACCTTGCTTGCTGTTGAAGCATGGAAGCATTCTGACTTCTTGTGCAAGAATTATATTCTGAATGGCTTGACTGATGCACTTTATAATGTGTACAGTCCGAAAAAAACGGCCAAAGAAGTATGGGAGTCTTTGGACCATAAATACAAAATAGAAGATGCTGGTGCTAAAAAGTTCATAGTTGGATGGTTTATGAACTACAAAATGGTGGATTCTAAGACTGTAATTAGTCAAGTACAAGAACTGCAATTACTCATTCATGAAATTCATGCTGAAGGAATGGTAATTAGTGAGTCTTTCCAGGTAGCTGCAATTATAGAGATGCTACCCCCTGCGTGGAATGACTTCAAGAACTATCTGAAGCACAAGCGTAAGGAGATGAGCGTTGAAGATTTTATTGTTCGACTTCGTATTGAGGAAGACAATAGAAGATCTGAGAAAAAGCTTTTTAACAATTTTGTTACCAAAGCAAATGTGGTGGAGCATGATAAAAACTCCAAGAACAAGAAAAACAAGTCGGGGTCCAAGCTGGGGCCTAAGGGTGGAATTTCAAAGAAGCAGAAATTCCAAGGAAAATGTTTCAACTGTGACAAGGTGGGTCACAAGTCGGCAGATTGTAGGCTGCCAAAGAGAAACAAGAAGAAAGAGGCTAATGTGGTGGACACCATCACACAAGAAGTGTCAGACATCAATCTCTCTGCTATGGTCTCTGAAGTCAACATGGTGGACTCCAACCCAAAGGAGTGGTGGCCAGACACTGGGGCCACACGCCATGTCTGCTGTGATAGAGCTGTTTTGTTAAACTCGTACTGTCAGATTTTGGGGAGAAGCTATATATGAGCAACTCTGCCACATCTAAGATCAAGGGCCAAGGGATGGTGTTTCTAAAAATGACATCAGGCAAGGAAGTCAAGCTGCAAAATGTGTTGTGTGTGCCTGATATCCGAAAGAATCTCATTTCTGGAACTCTACTGAGTTCACATGGCTTCAAGAAGGTTTTTGAAGCTGATAAAATAGTTTTGTCTAAACATGGAATGTATGTGGGAAAGGGATATGTGAAAAATGAATGTGGAAAATGAATGTAATGGCTATTAAGCCCAATTCCATTAATAAAAATAAAAAGTCTTCCACTTATATGCTTGAGTCTTCTAATTTATGGCATGGTAGACTAGGTCATGTTAATTATAATACTTTGCGTAGATTAATTAACTTGAATCACATACCCACATTTAATATTGATCCCAAACACAAATGTGAAATATGTGTAGAGGCAAAACTAACGAGATCTTCATACCAAATGATTGATAGAAATACTGAGCCACTTGATTTGATACATAGCGATGTTTGTGACTTAAAATTTATTCAAACTAGAGGTGGGAATAAATATTTTGTTACATTCATAGATGATAGCACAAAATATTGCTATGTATATTTGCTTAAAAGCAAAGATGAAGTTATAGAGAAGTTTGCTCTCTATAAGTAAGAAGTTGAAAACCAACTTATAAGAAAATTAAGATGGTAAGAAGTGACCGTGGTGGTGAATATGTAGAACCATTTAGTGAATTTTGTGCACAACATGGTATTATTCACGAGGTTACGCTACCCTATTCACCTCAGTCAAGTGGTGTGGCTGAACACAAAAATTGTACATTAAAGGATATGATGACTACGATGTTGATAAGTTCTAGATTGCCACAGAACATGTAGGGAGAAGCCATTTTATCGGCTAATTACCTTTTAAATAAGGTACCCCGGAAGAAAGAAGACAAGACCCCTTATGAATTGTGGAAAGCTAGAAAGCCTTCTTACAAATACTTGAGAGTGTGGGGGTGTCTTGCAAAGGTAATGGTACCTACACCAAAGAAGATGAGAATAGGTCCAAAAACAGTTGATTGCATCTTCATTGGTTATGCCCACAACAGTAGTACTTATCGGTTTCTTGTGTATGAATCTAAAAACCCAGAGATTCACAGGAACACGATAATGGAATCTAGGAATACATCATTTTTTGAACATGTATTTCCTTGCAAATCCAAAGAGGATGGTCCAAGTTCATCTAAACGAACGTTTAAGACTATTGAAGAGAATAGTCAGGATCATCAAGAAGTTGAAACCGAATATGAAGAGGAAGAGCCTAGACGAAGCAAATGGGCACGAACAGAAAAATCAATTGGACCTGACTTTCTGATCTACATGCTAGAGGCTGAATCTCAAACTTTCAAAGAAGCTGTAAGCTCATCGGAGGGTCCTTTATGGAAAGAAGCCATAAAGAGTGAAATTGATTCCATCATGCAGAATCATACTTGGGAATTAGTGGACCTTCCTCCAGGAAGTAAACCGCTAGGTTCTAAATGGATTTTCAAACGTAAAATGAAAGCTGATGGAACAATTGACAAGTATAAGGCTAGACTTGTTATAAAAGGTTATAGACAAAAAGAAGGCCTTGATTACTTTGATACTTATTCTCCTGTAACGAGAATAACCTCCATAAGAATGATCATAGCGATTGCCGCTTTGCGGAATCTTGAAGTACATCAGATGGATGTAAAGACTGCTTTTCTTAATGGAGACCTTGAAGAGGAAATTTATATGGAACAACCAGAAGGTTGTATTGCTCCAGGACAAGAAAAGAAAGTCTGCAAATTGGTGAAGTCTTTGTATGGGCTTAAACAAGCACCAAAGCAATGGCATGAGAAATTTGACAATGTTATGATGTCAAATGGGTTCAAAATTAATGAGTGTGACAAGTGTGTTTATGTCAAAGGAACAGACGATGGATATGTTATTCTTTGTCTGTATGTAGATGACATGCTAATCGTGGGTAGCAATGATCGGATGATCAAATCAACTAAAGATATGTTGAACTCTAGGTTTGACATGAAAGACATGGGACTTGCCGATGTGATTTTAGGAATCAAAATCAAAAGGGCGCCTGATGGACTCATCTTGAGCCAGTCACACTATGTGGACAAGATACTTGACAAATTTAGTAAAAATGACACTGGTGTGACCAGAACTCCAATTGATACTAGTCAACATCTGTCCAAAAATAGAGGAGAAAGTATATCCCAGGTGGAATATGCTAGAGTGATAGGCAGTTTAATGTACTTAATGAATTGTACAAGACCAGATATTGCCTATGCTGTAAGTAGTCTAAGTAGATTCACGAGTAATCTAGGAGATGATCACTGGAAAGCGATTGTTAGAGTACTCAGATACTTACGGTATACTCGTAGTTATGGGCTACATTATACAAGAGATCCTGCAGTTCTTGAAGGGTATTCTGACGCAAGTTGGATATCTGATATACAGGATTCTAAAGCTACAAGTGGATACGTATTCACTTTGGGAGGCGCAGCAGTTTCATGGAAGTCTTCAAAGCAGACGGTAATAACCAGATCTACTATGGAATCTGAATTTGTAGCTTTGGATAAAAGCGGTGAAGAAGCTGAATGGCTAAGGAATTTCTTGGAGGATATCCCTGAATGGCCTAAACCTATGCCTGCAATATGCATACATTGTGATAATCAGTCTGCTATTGGCAGGGCACAGAATGTGATGTACAATGGTAAGTCGAGGCATATACGTCGTCGACATAATACCGTTAGACAACTAATCTCAACTGGAGTCATGACAATAGACTATGTAAGGTCTAAAGAAAATATTGCGGATCTGTTAACCAAAGGACTGAATAGAGATCAAGTTGAGAAAACATCAAGAGGAATGGGACTTAAGCCCATAAAAGAATAGGTCGAAACAGTGGAAACCCAACCTTGTTGACTGGAGATCCCAAGATCTAGGTTCAATGGGATAACTAAACTGAATAGACTGAATAAGATCACTGTGGGGGTTACGCCAACCCATTCCTATAATAAAAACAGTGATACCCGTAGGGAAAGGTTAAGCAGTTTGCTTTTAATGATTCTTATGCGTCGAATACGTTGAGAATTCGAGCGGAATAATATGGGTTACTCTTAAGTAAGAAATCACCTATGTGAGAGAGAAGTGGGGCCGCTTCAAAGGAGAATTACTAGGGCTCAATTCTTTAGAAACTCTTGCAGAACCAGGGAGATGTTCATGGCCAAAATGAACATAACCATGAGAACTGAAACTGTGTCAGGAAAATATCTGTGTGAGGTATGTTATCGTTTACACAAATGGCAGAACAGTTCAAGGACATCGCGTCTACTAGTCAGCCAGTAAAGTAAACATACTTTCACAAGGGAAGGTTCAAGGGTTAACGCCTACCTATCCTATGCAGATATTAACCGTAGAACTCTATCATCGTGTAGTGTCTTTGTTTTTCCTCTGTAGTTTGTCAATTTCATTCATGTGGGGGATTGTTAGAAAAATGGCAGCAATTGGGTGAATGAAAAATTGATGCTCATTGGTGGAGATTAATGGAGGTCATAAATCTCATATTGTAACACCCAAAGGCATGGATTAATAGGTGATTATGAGCTTCATAATCATGAAAAATGAAGGGTTATAACCAATGGTTTAATGGGAGATTATGAGCACCATTATCATAATTATGAGCTTCATAATCATGAAAATGGAGGGTTACAACCAATGGTTTAATGGGAGATTATGGGCACCATTATCATGAAAAATGGAAGGTTGCAACCAATGTCATTATGCACATAAATTCTGATTAATGCCTCATTAGAATGTGGATAGTAACTTCTATTATCTTAAGCCTATATAATGAACTCTCATCCACATGTTTGAGAAACACACAATTGCATAGAATTTGCACTCACCAAGTCATAGAGTTTTTCCTTAGTTTTTCAAGTTCTACCAAGTTTTGTTGTAGTCGTTTTTGGTGATAGAAGAAAAACACTGTTTCAAGTTCGCCGGAAACGGTATCCCATTGTGCTTAAGATTCCGTTGCTAGTCGTTGTATCCTGGGAGACAGACGTCCGTCGTATCCTCGTGCACAACCGGAGGGGACGAATCTGTTTTAAGGAAAGCGTGACCTACACGTGCCTCGACCATTTCTGTTCAATTTCCATATTGCATTGCTTCCATTGAAGGTTTTGTTGTATTTGTTTTCTTTAATTTCAATTTCTAATTTTTTTTTCAATTGTAACCTGTTCATTTTATCCATGCAATATATTGTTTGCAATTCTTGGTAATAGTACATACAATATTGTGCTAACAAATATATTTTCACAAATAAATTTAACAGTCATCTGATACTATGTTCTCATTTGATCAATAAATTATGTTTTTATGTTTCTTGATCTAAGTTATTGAAAAAAATTTCAGATCCGTTGGGGTGTACGTCTATTAGCCTTTTGAAGTTTTCAAACTTGAATAAGAAAGAACTCTTTAGAGTCGGCCGGCAAATTAGCTCAACATAGAAGAATAATAAATCAAAGTCTTACAAATTTAATTACCAAACCTAACTTCTACACGACAGCTTTATCAAATCATGTAACAATAAGGTGTTATATTTCAAGGAATAATAATAAACATCTATTTCTCTTTCAAAAAAAATTCTATAAAAATCTATTTGCAATGGCTTTTGGGATTTGGAATAGCACCACCACCGGTAAGTATAAAATACACACACACACACATATACAACAATCATAAGGTAAAAGCTATTAAGTCTTGGTTTTGTAACGCACATAAACTCATGTTTATAGACATTGAATCCCTACCACTCTCGTCTCTGATAAGCGATAACATCCTTATAGGCAGTCTCTTTTAAGTGAGTATTGTTTTACGACATTTTTGAAAATATTTTTATACATGTTTTTTAAATAAAAATTTTAAAAACACCTTTAACGTAATCCTTAAAAATTTTCATTTTCCAAAACAGACTATTTTTGCTCATTTTCAAAACACTACTAAATAAGCTGTTTTTATTGTTGTTGTTGTTTTTTTTTTTTTTTTCCTGATAATATTTGTTAGACATAAGACCCTCTAAGATCTGTATCCTACTTGAGGATCAACAAGCTTATCAGTGCTTTTAGTGAATCTATCCCCACCCAATCTAATTTTTAGAAACCCAAGACCAAAAAAAAAAAAAAAGAGAGAGAGAGAGAGATCAGATCTCCCCCTTCATTGTCTCAGGCGACGGCGACCCACCATGGTCGTGACTGGGTTCGCAACCCAGGGTCGTCGTGACCGGGTTGGCGAGCCCGATCAATGGCAGTATATCTCGTCGAGGAGGGACCGGTGCCGAGGAGAGGGCGCAGTTGGATCGTCCGTCCTTCGCATGGTTCAATCGCGATTCGGCCGCCACTGGATCGCAGTCGATCCACAGACGTCGAGCTCCCCCACCTTCTCCACCTCCACCTTCCCAATGCGTCGTGATACGATCGCCACCCACTCGAGGGACCACCGCGAGGTGAAAAGGTCCTTCGCGGCCCAGCGGCAATCACGACCACCGTGGGTCGCGAAGGTCAATCGCCACCACGAGCTCGCACTCGGTCGTTGGGTCGTTTTTAATGGAGAAATCAACGATATGTCGCATAAAAATGAATCTTCCTTTGTCAGACGACACTATTGAAGCATACACCGCATGCGCATTCGAAGAAAATGTCGTTTATTATCAAAGATCTATCGTGTCCTTTCGAAAAAAAAGGACATCTCGTTTGTCATTTAAAACGACTGGATCACACACCGCAGGTAATGTTCTGTATGCTTCACAGGACGTGTCGTTTTCAATGAAGGTTTTTAAAGTAAAAACGCAACATCGTAGGCAAACGATTGAAAAAACGACATGAAGTTTTTCAATAGGATAATAAGCTGCATGGCTTTTACTACGAGGACATGTCGTTTTTGAGGCAGCTGGTCTCAGAAATAACAAATAAAAAAATTCACCAAAAGAAGATAAATAAAAATCGCCAAAATTTTTATGAGATTTATTTAAATAAAAAACTGATATTTTCATAAAAGAAGATAAATAAAAATCGCCAAAATTTTTATTAAATCAAGGGTTGAGATTCATTTGAATAAAAAACTGATATTTTGTAAAGTTTTTTGTGTTATAAAACATTTACATCTTAGCTATCGTTTGGTGTGCATGTTTGAAATGATTTGATTTAAAATTGTATGGTTTAAATTATGAGTTTTAAATGTATGGTTTAAATAGTAGTTTTAAACTGACATTTGTACTGTAAAAGTTTAAAATGAGAATAATAGTTTAAAATGATAACTGATATTTAAAAAACTATTGTTTATGAAAAAAATAAGAATGAGAATAGTTTTACTATAAAAAATTGTCTAAAACCACATAAACTTGAGTGGTTGCAAAATTAGGATTTAAGTGTTAAGTAAGTTTAAAAGTGTCTTGATACGTTAAAATCACTTTAATTATTATTTTATTAAACGTCAACTTAAACCGTCTTTATAATTTAAAACCACTTTTATGATTTAAAAACTATACACCAAACGATAAAATAACTTTTTGAACCTTAAGCTCAATTATGGTATCCATATTAAAGATCCCATGGTCTTTGTAGCTTTCTCCATCAATAGAGAATGTGTTCGTTTTTCAAAAGAGTAATTTTTACACGAAGTAGTAAATATTGAATGCAAAGGAACGAAGAAATTAAAATTTGTCCACCATCGTGCATAAAGTCAATAAAATTGGGGGAAAAAATGTTGGAATGTTTTAATAAATGTTAATTTTTGGTAATGCAGGAACGTGTTGCTTCACAAGTTAATGCTTGACAAATAGTAATGCTGTTTAAAATTCCTTTAAAAAACTGTCACATTTATCTTTGACCTGGCATGAGACTTTTATATAAGGTGATAAAAGTACGATAATACGTATATAGTATAATATGCAACGGCCGCCATAATTATACAAAAGGATAACAATAATCGCATTAGTATAATCTAAAAGTAAGTGCACAAATTAATGGCTTCTCTGTGTTTTTTTTTTTACATTTAAAAACTCAAAAAAATTAAACTAAAGAAAATTATAATCACTGTATATAAGTAGTAGTACATCAAAATGACTTAGTTCTTTTTAATAAGAAAAATAAAGTAAAAGAATTAAGTCTTTTATTTTTTTATGTAACAGGTTTTTTTGAGGAAAACAGTTGTATGACCAATATTCAGAAGAAATATTATACATATTAACTGTAAGGTTACTGTGAAACAGTTGTGATATGTGGCTGGTGATTGAATGAAGAGAAAGGAAAACTTTTTTTTAAAAGAAATAACTGAAGTGACAATTGGTGAAGCAAAATAAAATAAAATAAAATAAATTTTTAGGAAAGAACAAGAAGGAGTGGAAACAACAATAGGAGAAGACAAGAGAAGAGAAAAGAGAAAATCAAAGCAAAGCCCCAATTCTCTCTCCCTAATTCCTAAGCAAACGAAAGATTATAGAGAGTGAAGAAAGAAAAATGGAGGGAGGAGCAGCAGCTCAGCCGACGGACACCGTCATGTCGGAGGCGGCGCCGCCACCACCACATCCACAACCACAAGTGCAAGGGGAAAGTGAAAATCAGAATCAGCATCAGCAGATTGGGTTGGAGAACATACCGGCGACGCTGAGCCACGGAGGGAGATTCATACAGTACAACATCTTCGGAAACATATTCGAGGTCACCGCCAAGTACAAGCCTCCCATCATGCCCATCGGCAAAGGCGCTTACGGCATCGTCTGGTCTGTTGATGCTCCACTGATTTTTGCTTTCTCTTCGATTTCCTTCTAAATATTTAAAGAATTCCAGAAAGAAAGAAAGGAGATTTGAATCTGATGATTCTTCGTGGATGGAATGTGTTTCGTGTGCAGCTCGGCTTTGAATTCGGAGACGAACGAGCACGTCGCGATCAAGAAAATCGCGAATGCCTTTGACAACAAGATCGATGCCAAGAGGACTCTCCGCGAGATCAAGCTTCTTCGCCACATGGACCACGAAAACGTCTGTCTTCTTTCTCTCTCTGTTTCTTTTTTCTTTTTTCTTTTTTTCCCTGTTTGTCTCTCGAGAAAATGAAAAACTTGCTGAAAGTATTCATATCAATAGAAATTGTTTGAATTTTTGGATATTAACGTCGTTAATTATATACATAATCGAGAACTCATGTTTACAATCATCTTATAACTTTGTTTGTTGTAAATTGGTGAACTTTATCTTTCTTGTATTTACTTATTATGGAAATACCTTTTACTGAGTACTGAGTATGCCTATTATGTAAAGTAAAAGTAGTCCTTTGGGACCTTCTCAATTGTGAAATAGGAATATTCAGAGAAACTGTCCAACTGCCTTTTCAAACCGATTTTCATACTTTGGTTTCTCTTGTCCTCAATATTAGTGTCCTTTTGTTTGATATTCTGCAAAAACTCAACTTTTGATTCGGTTTGTAGTCTGTACATTTGTCAGACTAAAGCGAACATATTTCTCTAAATTTTATTATGTATACACATAAAAATTGCTCCTTTATTTAAGTATCCTTTAGCACCTTCTGAGCAGTGAAGTAAAGGACTGGATTTCTTTTACTTACTAGTAACTATTAATTGTTCCTTTTATTCAAGCATCCTTCAGCACCTTCTGAGCACTAAAGTAAAGGGCTGGATTTCTTTTACTTGCTAGTTACTATTATGGAAATACCTATTTGTGAGGTTATATTTAAATGATAGTTTGCATTCTCTTGTAGGTTGTTGCAATTAGGGATATTATCCCACCACCTCAGAGGGAGACATTCAACGATGTCTACATTGCATATGAGCTAATGGACACTGACCTCCATCAAATAATCCGCTCCAACCAAGCTTTGTCGGAGGAGCACTGTCAGGTTTTATTGATAATGTTTTTAGCATTTATATGTAGTAAGCCTACTACTGGTTACTGCTAGGTTCAGCACAACCACGAGACCCCATTAAATTTTTATAAGACCTCAATCTTTACTTATGACTAACACTAGAATGGTCTTTGATAGAAATATTTAAACTTGAAAACATTCTAGGGGAGGAATGCTAGGAAGGATATGTCATGTTTTTATGGACATGAAGATATAGGCAGGATAAAGAAGATAGGCATCAGAGCAACCACACATCTTTCAATGGTTGTGCCATGTTAGTCTAGTGGTTCAGGGTGCAATGATCATTTCTTGAATAATGTGAACTTGAGTTTCATATTTATTTTCATGAACCCTTACATTACTTGACTTTTTTATATGACCTTGATTTCCTATTTTTCCTTCTCTTTTTCCAGCACTTTCTCTGTCCTACTTTTCTATATATTCTTTCTTTTGGGAACATCATCTTTCTGTAATCTTTATTTTCCCCGATCTTCCTTGAATTTATCTATCACTTTTCCCCCCTCTTTTGCAGTATTTCCTTTATCAGATACTCCGTGGATTGAAGTACATACATTCTGCAAATGTCCTGCACAGGGACTTGAAGCCTAGCAATCTTCTCCTAAATGCCAATTGTGACTTGAAAATTTGTGATTTTGGGCTAGCTCGTGTCACCTCGGAAACCGATTTTATGACAGAATATGTTGTTACAAGATGGTATCGTGCCCCAGAACTGTTGTTAAACTCCTCGGATTACACTACAGCAATTGATATATGGTCTGTAGGTTGTATTTTCATGGAATTGATGGATCGGAAGCCACTGTTTCCTGGCAGAGATCATGTGCATCAGTTGCGTTTGCTTATGGAGGTAAAATTTTTTACCCTTTTAAAATGACGTCATTTTTTATGAGCTGAAAATCATTGGATTTTCCTTCCTTTTCTTCCCCCTGTGAACACCCGCACTTTTCTGTAAGCTCCATAGATCTTGGAAGATTCATGATCCGAACGGCTTCTTTTTAGAATTTTTCCCCATGCATTTCATATGACTCTTAAATTTGATTATGCAGTTGGGTAACATTCCAAATTAGCTAATTTATGAGCATCGTGCTTCTAAATCTTATTATGGTTACACATATATCATGCTTCTAAAACTTGTTATGGTTATAGATATTCATGTGCTTGTTCATAGATAACCATATGACTCATTTTAATTAGTGATTCCCCTTGCAGCTCATCGGCACCCCATCCGAGGCTGAGTTGGGGTTTTTGAACGACAATGCTAAGAGATACATTAGGCAGCTTCCTCTTTACCGCCGGCAGTCCTTTACCGAAAAGTTCCCTCACGTTCATCCTGCAGCAATTGATCTTGTTGAGAAGATGTTAACATTTGATCCAAGACTGAGGATTACTGGTAAATATGTGTTCTCTATAGTGATAATCAGTCACAATAGTCGGATCTGATTCTCTTATTGTGACATTTGTTTCCTTTTGTTTGCTGCTATGGTATTTGGTGCGAGTTTTCTTGTTAGAGCTTTCTTTTTCCTCAGTTCAAGTAAAGTGCATATCCCTTATTTGTGTCCTAACATTTTTCCATTCATCACAGTCGAAGATGCCCTAGCGCATCCTTACTTAACATCTCTGCACGACATCAGCGATGAGCCAGTGTGCATATCTCCCTTCATCTTTGACTTTGAGCAGCATGCTCTTACTGAGGAACAGATGAAGGAGCTGATCTATCGAGAGGCTCTTGCATTCAATCCCGAGTATCAGCGATAATGAGTATTTGATTCGAGCTATCACTTGATAATCACTTTGGTATCGTGTCTCTTAGCAATGTGTTTGGTGATCGATTTCTTCGTGTACATATATTCCATCCCCAAACTGGGTGGTACCCGAATTATTTAATTATGGCAAGATTCAAGGATGGATAACAGTGGTAATTGTGTTTGTATGGAGTATTTTTTCTTTTTAGTCGTTTTAACACTGTTAAGGAAACCTTCCTCTGATTATCGTTTGTGCTGAATATTCGTGAATTGGAGAATGCAAAATGATCATTGCACTTTGAGTCTTTGACCACATTCCTTTCCCACGCCAATACATATGCTTCAACGGTGGTGTTTTTAGTTTTAAAGCGGGCTTATAAACTTGTTTATCAACATATATATTTCAAGCACCAATTAAACAAGAAAAAGGCACCACTTGAGGCTGGTTCAAGTGGTTGGGTGTGTGCAGAGGAGGGTGCAAGACCAAGGTTCAAAGTTGGTGGAACATATGTGGCAAAAGAGAAAAAAAAAAAAAAAAAAAAACCAAACAAGAAAAATTCTATTTCAATCAATGCACATCAGAATTGTTAAATTAAAAAGACAAGGAAAAAACAAAAAACGATAAATTCTTTTTGTCATGTGGCAGCGTAGGGGGTAGAAACACACTGCTCGTTAAGACCATGTGACGTCCATTCACCACTCGCGTTACCTTACATGGCCAATATTGTGATTTTCAGGTCGTACTAAGAAACTGCACCACAAGAACTGCGAATGTTGAAAAGTAATCCCCAAACTACAGAGCATGAGAGACAAATATTAATAACTGAATTACTTTGCCAGCTAAAAAGTTTTATAACATGGTTACATCTATTTATGTTATGCAGCTCATTAAACCTGAGATGAATTTGTAAGACCTTGCCGACATTAAAGCAACTAGGTCGATAGCAGATGCTACAACTGGTCGAGCGAAAATAAAAAAGATACAGAAAGAAGACCTGAAGTTTCTACAAACCAAAGGAAATCATTTAAGAAAAAGCCTCGTGATGCCCAATTGTAGGAATTGATAACTTAATGAGTACACAGCAATAGTTATGCCCCAAATTAGCTCTTCGCACTCTCGAAGAATCTTGAAAGTGGTACAGGACCGCCAGCTTCCTCATTGTCGCTGCCAGAGTGCTTGCTTCTCGATTTGTGCTTCTTTTCCTTCTTAGATCTCTTAGACCTAGACTTAGATCTTCTTGATTCCTTCTCCTCTTCATCGCTACTAGAAGCGTCTGAGGAAGAACTTGACGAACTAGATTTGAGGGATCTCCTCCTCGAATGCTACAGCAGTAATCAAGAACAGGGAGATTAGATTGTGCATCCTGATTAAAAATTTCTGTAGATATCTGAGCAGACAATGCAAAATAAACAAGATTATGAGTATTAAAGTAAACTAGAGGACTGGAAATGTTGAAACAATAACTCATGTTTGAAGCCTGCAGAAACATTTCAGAAGTTTCAACTCTTACTTAAAGAATTATATTTTATCTAGTTAAATCGAATCTATGCAAGTCCACAGGAATTCGCAGCATAGCATTCGTAAGCTTCAATTTGCTTGCTTCTAAAGAAAGACAAAGAAGCTTGAAACAACGATTTAAAGATGAGTTTCCACGCATCCAAATACAAATTCAAGACAAATCAAAAGACCTATCACGTTTACATTCTAATAAACCATGGTACTTTGCTTCCATATATGCAGGCCATAAACCTAATATCACAACTGTATGTTTCACCTGTCTTCATTAGTTTCAACAAAACAGTTAAATTAGTGAATTACTGTGTTTCAGGTTTCAACATGGAAATTAGAGGTCATTGAACAGTCTTAAAATCTAGAGCGTCCAGATATAAGTATAGGTGAAGAACAATAAAAAACATTGTAAGCACCTTCCTCCTTTTGCTGCTCCGCTTCTTCTCGTCTTTCTCCTTTCTGTCTGCAAGAAAACATCTCATTGTTACAGCAAGAAATCAAAATAAAAGCGTCCAAAAAAAAAAACGGAACATGGAAGTTTTCTTTCCACGTCTAGTAGATCTACCTCTTTTGCGATCAGACTTGCTACCAGAATGGTTTCTTCCTTGGGCAAGCTTGCGTGCCCTTTCAGCATCCAGTTGAGCTCTGTACTCTCTCATCATTCGATCTGTATCTTTCTCCAATTCCCCCTTTCTCTTTTCATCTTCCTATGATATCAAGTAAAACATGTAATGAGCAGAAGAAAAATATTAAAGAAAAATAAACAGCGGAAACTAGCATGCAGCAGGCAAGAATGCATGCAGAAGGAGAAACAAAGGTTTGATGAGGCACCACAAATATGATGAAACTTGAGTAAGAACTTAGGAATTTTGAAACAAACTACAGAGTGTCTTACATATGAAGTGCTTGCCAATGAATTACAAGGACAAAAATTTAAGATACGTCACGGTTACCATTGAAGCTAAATCATCAAAAAGCTTTGGCAAAACCAAACACTGCCATTATACTAAGTATTTTACCAAAGATAATTTCAACTCTCTTCCTCTGAAAAAAAACTCCCACACTGAAATAAACCAATGCATAAATATTCGCCTCCAACTACCAAACACAACGAAATGATCTGCCTATCAAATCCTGAAACAAAGATGCAAGTTGCCACACCACCCACGCACAAAAGTATCCAATATACCTTCAAGAACCATTCCCTTTTAGGTCATGTTATAATACCATAAATTGTTGAAGTCCTAATGTAGATTCAACAGAAAAACAAATACCAGGCAGCTTCAACAAGAAACCAAATAATTTTAACAAGTACTGAATCTTGTGGCTAGTTGGAGGAGAAGATCTAGATTAAAAGGTAAAGAAACTGAGGGCGGACAAATGGAACCCATACATGAATGATTATTTCACTCCAGTTCACATTCAGTTTTGGCTAAAGCAAAATTAAAAATCCTTATGGACTATTCTCAACATAAAATGGTAACTGATTAAGTTGTCAACATAAATATACATCTATCCCCATTAAACTTGTTCTAGTGTATTTAAAACACAATGTTGCATATGAAAGCTCGTAATCATGCATAACACAGCAAAATGGAGGATAAGAAACTCAGGGGCAGAATATGGTACCTTTTGCTTTTTTTTAAACTCTTCCCAGGTAATTGTATGAGATGTTTTTAAGCTGGCCAAACGGGCAGCATGCCACTCTGGTGAATGAAATGAACCATCCACCTGCGACTCTCCTCATCAGTAATGTCCAGGGAAACAATAAATCCAGAATTCAAAATTATAAGTTCTCTCTACCAGATCTCATTAAATGTGAAGCAGGCACATTTGATGGCCAAGCAAGCAGCAACTACTTCTTACAAATATTCTAAAAAAAACTATTTCTTTCAAATATTTTGCTAATCATTGAGTTGGTGGGAGGGAAATGAGTATTGTTTCTTCTGATTCTAGTTCAACTATAATACTTGATTTTTTATGACAATAATTCATATACACACAAATATTGCCCGAAGAGAGGTATGTTGTATGATTCGTAAAGTGTCCGTTTTCTCTACGACAACAATTATGAATAAAATAAGCCATTAAAGCAACAATTTTTTTCTAAGGTTCCAAAAAAACATATCAATTACTTCTTCTGATTCCCGTTTACCGCTAAGAATCAAACATGAATAAGCAGTTATTCCATTGAAATCACAAAATTAAACAAAAAACAATAAAAGACTTTCCTCCTTTACTGGGAAAAAAAATGAATTTGATTTGGATTAAACAGGTCAGAACCACAAGTTCCATCAAAGCAAAAAAATTAAAAAAAAAAAAAACCAATTCAGAAGCGAACAAAAATGGAAGAAATTGAGAGGGAATAAGGAGAAAAGAAATTAAGTATGGAAGGGTACAAACCATGCCATCCTCGACCTCCTCAGGTCCGGCGGAGCTCAAGCCCAGCCTGGCTTTCTGCATAGCTTTGTAGGCTTGATTTTTGCCCATTATTTATTTATTTATTCTTTTGTAGGGAAAGAAAAAGAAGAAGGAAAATCACGAAAGAAAGGAAGAAAGGTGGAGAAAATTAGGGCATTAGCAAACAAGGGTCGAAAAATGAAGAAGACGACGAAGAGAGGACGAAAAAGGAGAGATTAGAAACAGGAAAAGCGTTTGGGTTATGGTACTGGGAATTGGAGGAGGACGATCGATCAAGCAGCCTAGGCCAGAGGTTAAGGTTGTCTCTCTCCCTCTCTCTCTCTCTCTCGGTGATTAGCGGATTTGCTATCCAGTTACAGGCGAGTGACCTGTCTCCCTCACGTGTCTCATTCCCATTCGATGTTAACCTGGAAGTCAAAATCCGGACGTGTCCTCAATTTTCTTTCTTTCTTTTTTTTTTGGGTAAAGGGCCCCTCTGAAATTTTGATCCTCCAACTTAAAAGCCTCTCCTTAGTTCGGATTTTAAGTAACAGTTCAGATTTAGATTAATTACAAAAATGTTCCCGACCATATGCTTTAAACTAAATTATTTTTATGTCATTTACTATTGTTTTGTTTATCAAATATTTATCAATTTTTATGATTAACAAGCTCACTTTTCTGTTATAAATATATTTAAAATTTAAAACTTCTACTTATTAACAATTACCTAACTATATTGTTATTTATTGATAAATATGCTATTTACTGGTATTATTACCATAATTATTATTAAAAAAATCAATCGAGCTGATCTTGGTAATGAAACAAGGGTCAATGAGACATATGACCTTTTTTTATTTGTAGAATTAAAATATCTCTGCAGTTCGTGAATATTCTTTATATATCCTAATGTGTATGTATAAAGACATTAATGGCCATAATAATGATATTGTTAGTTTTAATTTATTTTTTTTAGAATAACTATAATATACGTATTTAAGATTTTAAACGGATTATAATATCATTATATTTAAAAAAATCCTAGAATTAGAGTGTTTGTTGCTTAAATTTAAATTGGTATATAAAATAATGATTTTAAAATTCTCTAAAAATATGAAATTTTTTTATTGACAAGTTGGATTTACCGACAAATTGAAATTAGGGTGTTGTAATTAAATTGATGATATAATTTTACTGACAAATTGAAATTAAGGTGTTGTAATTAAATTAATGATACAGTATTATTAAGTCTTTTATGTGTTTTACTAGTTATATAATTGATATATCATTAAGTTAATGATACGTAATGATAATGATACGCAATGACATTCAATTCTTAAGGCTTCAAGTGAATGATATTTTTTTTTTGTGATATGTAATTAAATTAATGATATAGTATTTATCAAGTCTTTTGTGTATTATATTATTATTAAGTTAATGATACGTAATTATAATAATACTCAATGATATTTATTTTATTTTTTTTAAGACTTTAGATGATAATAATAATGCATCAATGTAATATGTTAAAATAAAAAATATACATGTATATTTTTTTCCCTAATTTAATTGTTCAAAAAAGAAGGAAATTTGTTATAAAAATTTAAATACATGATAATATATAGTTAAAGAGTATTTTAAGATTCTGAATATATAAAATTTTTAAAAAAAGATATATAAGTAATATTTACATAACGAAGATAAATATTAATTTACTCCTTAAAAATAACAAATTATGTAATTTTTACATGAAACAATTGGGCTTGAGTATAGGCCAGCTCACTTCTTTGGAGCCCAACCCACCACAAAAAGTAAGAACAACCATGGGCCGTGGGTGAAGTAAACAGGTCAATTTGAAAAACATCCACTTAAGTGGTATTGTTTTTCAATGCCACTGTTTTTAAGTTTTTGAAACATATCACTTCTATAAAATATATATATATATATATAAACAATATATATAAACATTATTGTTTTTCAGTATTTTAACTTAAGATTAGGCACATGTGCGTTATTTGAGGGTTTTTTGACTTTTTTAGCTAAGAAAAATAGTATAGATTAAAGAGAGGAAAAAAATGTGGTAGAACACAAGAGTAATAGTAAAAATTATGGTGTCACACAAACATAATGGTTCAAATGCAGTGTTGGTTCCTTCTAACATGTCTCTTTCAATTTTCTTCTTTCCTTCTCTCTTCCTTTCAAGATAAAAAAAAGGGTTAAAAAGGATGCTGAAGATGAATACAAATATACGTCACCAGATACCAACCCAAGGTCTTTTGGTTTCAAATTAGGAGCTACAAAATAGCCATTACTTTCTTTGTTCGTTCTCTTATGTCTTTTGTTTTTGAAGTTTAACTAATAACCAGCTTTGTTTGGACTTTGGAGCTTCCAAAAACAAGGCCTAAAGTTGCCACTTTGCAAGCTCTACTAGAATTGCCAATCAATCAACGTGCAGGTTTTGTAACTATAATATCTTTTAAGGTTTTTTTTCTTCTTTGTTTAGAATAATATTTCAAGTGTTACGCCTTTATAAGCGTTAGAAAGCTACCCGTATAATTCTTAATAATCAATAATTGACACGGGAAATGGAGAAGTACCGCCTAAAACCATCTTAATTTGAAAGTTCATCTTATATTGTATCTATAAAAGACAACAATTTTTTTTTTTAAAAGGTCCACTTTTGCTTTTAATGTCGGATTATTTGAAGCCCTTGATCATGAGGAGCATCAGTCAATAAATTAGTACCTTTTTAATTTTTTTTTCCCTCCTTCGCCTGGAAATTTTTTTTTTTTCAAAACAAAAAAAAAATCAATAGCATATCAATGCTACTTTTAGAATCTACTAGTATTAGAGGTGGTCTAGGTCTTCATTAACTAGCAAACCATATAGACCGTTCAAGAGAGCAGTTAGAATTGAAGTTGTTGATTTGAAAACTATAATATAGAAGAGTTTTATACTATAGCTGCTGAGAGCTTTACATTATTCATTGGTTCCAGCAGGGTTCTCAAACAAGCCTAGAATTCAGTAAAGACTATCAGTACATAGTTTATGTCATAAGATAGACTTTTGTGTACAATATGAGACTCAAATCTCTCATTTGTTAGTTAATAAATCTTCAAACAAGACCTCTTTACCACAATGCCGCCTCATTGATGATGTATGAACACTACTTAATTGTGTTACTAGTCGAAGAACACCTGCTCGGCACGTGCATATTAAGCATGTCAACAAAAAATAAATTTAAAAATTTAAAAATAAAAAAAAATTTGGAAGGAAAAAAAAATTTAGGAGAAAGAAAGACAAATGCATTGGGAGGAAAAAAAAATGTTTCGAGAGCTTTAAAGGAAAACAAAACATTTCAAAATGCAAAAAAAAAAAATATTTTGTAAAAAAAAATGATGAAATGTTTTGAGTTTCAAGTGTTTTACGAGCATCATGCGTGAAACTTATTTTTTCTGTATATTTATGTTAAATATTCTTTAATAATTTTCAAATCCAATTTGTTTATGGGGAAAGCATACCTCAAATTTGGATGTGTCATTTTTATTGGGACCGTACTAGTATATCCTAGCGTTTTCACCACCACATGATCATGTGGACCGCACATATGCTCAAATACTACCAATACCACCAAGAATAACTTTTGTTTGGTAAATTGCTTGAAACCAAAATATAAAGCTCTTAATAATTATCAAAGTTTCATTTGATAAACTTAATTGAAACTGATAAGTTTTAATATTAGTTTTAATTGGTATAGTATAAAAATTCTTACATATTATAATAAAAAATAAAAATTTATTATATTGTAAAACTCTCACATACTACGGTGTTTTTAGTTCAACTTATAGTTCCAACTATGTTACCAAAAATTTTCTATAAAAGCTAAAAATTACTATAGAGTAAAACTATTACATGCTATAGTATTAAACTAAAATTTTGGATTCTAATCAATTTGTCAAAACACTAAAACATGATGTTTGACTACTTTTTCAGTTATAAATAGTGTAAAGCTCTCACATGCTACAGTAACAATAAAAAATATTATAGTATAAAGTTCTTATATGTTATAGTAAAAACGGTTTTAACTAACGATTCTAACCATCATACTAAACACCTTGTAAAAATCTAATCAGCATAGCATTAATTGAAAAAAAAAAAAACGAAAAAGATAAAAACTTGGATAACCAAAGGTGAAAAATGAACCATGTCCACGTGAAACAGCCACGTAAGTCAAAACGTTTGTCAGGTCAGAGGCCTCGTATTTTCCACTCTGCGCATGCTAATTAAGCAGACATTCCTTTCACAGTCATTTGTTTAATTATTTAATTTATAATTGATTATGTCTTCAGCATAATCTACCACCTTCAACTATTCCTATTTGTTCATGTAAGCAATATCTATAGATTAATGTGCATGATATATACTTGGCTTACGAGGACACTGTAGGGACAGAAAAGCCATTATAAAGAGGGACAGGGATCCTTCGCATTTAGGAATCTGCTTGGTCCCAGCATGTGGAACGTGGACAAAGATTTGGAGTTGCATAATCATAACCATTATTTGCGTAATGAAAAAATTGATTGCTTCTATTTCTTGCATTTATAAAACTCGATAACCCCTTCTTAATAATAATAATTGCCTACTTTCTATTCGCTCATTATCAGAAGACTAAATTGGTTGGTGATCTATTTCTTAAATTCGTGTTATAAGACACAACTCGTTACTCTTCTCATGATATCTTGATTTGGTAAGCAATAAAGTCTCGCTCAATATAAAACCCTACTAATTGCACGTTGAGTACAATTGGTAGAGTTGAATTCTGAATTTTTATCACATTTTATTAAATTATTATATCTTATTGATTTAAATATTTTTTTTAATTGTGGATGAGGATTCAAATCCTAAACCTCAACAATTTAAAAGAAAATTTTACTATGTGTAATTTGAATTTGGGAAAAAGACAATAATTTCCACAAAGGTAAAAGATCTTTATGACACTAAAAGTGCAAATGCTCCTATAGCCACGATCTAATGTGACAAAAAGTTTCCTAGGGCCATGTTTAAAAAAGAGTGAAAGTGAAAGAAATGAGATCATTTGTAAACAGAAAAAGTTTAACTTTATTTTGTTATTCCTCTTCTTATATTGTTTGTCAATGCAATTAATAAAAAAAAAAAAAAAAAGAGAGGGGCCGTTGTGCTTTTGCACAATCTTTTTTTCCCACTTATTTGGACCCACTTCGCCTATCATAGAATATCTTGAATGGTGATTATTCAAAATTTTTTTTAAAAAAAAGGAAAAGAAAAGAAAAGAAAAGGAAAGTGGCATCCCACTCCCACTCCCAAACACCTGCTCTGCTGCTTTACCACAAGTCAGAAAATTTGAACCAACAAAAAGATTTGGATCACTTTTTTTGTGCTTTATCAAGTGAGAATTATTTGGCATGACATGAAAAAAAAATACACTAATAATACTGCCCTATTTTAAGTCATTTGATATTGATTTTGTTCGACCAATTTTACATACATTTTATTATGATTCGACATGGATATATATAGTATCAAAGGAAAAATCTTGATGACAATACATTTTACAATAGATTTTCATTAGATGTTATAATTTTAGTATTTTACATATATTTTCATTCTGTACTGTTATAACATAATTTGAAATGTAAAAGCATGTGATATTGATTAAATAAATAATTCTTTATCGTTTTATATATTTTTAAAATTGTTATTATTTAAATAAATATTTTGTTATGCATTGACCATTGAGGTATCAAGAAGGGTAGGATTAGTGTGATATTGATGGAATAAATAAAGTTCTTGTTGTTTATATCTTTTAAAATACTATTATGTAAAATAAATATTCCAATATAAGCAAATTTTTACGTCATCAAAAGAGAAACAAATCTTGATAGCTGAGAATTGATGCTCATCCCGTACTGAAGGTGCATATAAGAGCAAACATGAAGGATGTAAAGTAGTAGTTTCATATTAAAATTAATAAGTAATTACCATTAATCAACTTATCTTTGGAGAGTATTTGAAAAATAAAATCGAATTTGAAATAAAAATTTAAATATTATAATATATAAAAATTTTATATCGTAACAAAATTCTACTTTTATATAAAAATTTCATATTATAAGGGTTTAAACCTTTTAACTTTTTAGTTTCAGTTTTAACATTTAATTTGTCTTGCAACAGATTAATCCCTCCTCTAGTGGTGGGGCGGAGAAATGCAAAGCACTCTGGTGGGGGTCACACATGTTCCTTGTCCACCGTCAGATATGATTGTGATTAACAAACGAGTGCGCCGCGAGTGTTGAAAATGGAGCCCATTTTGTCTGTAATCTGTAACTGTGACAGACGAGTGGTAGACAATGAAGCAGAGGCCACGATTCCCCAAAAGGCTTGAAATTCCATGAACTCGTTTCGTCCGTTTTTAATTAGTTTTGTAACCCAAAAAAAAAAAAAAAGGGACTAAATATTTGAATTCGTTTTCAACTTTTTTTAAGTTGTGATTCAGGCCCCATCTTTTTTATTTAACTTGATCTAACTTTTTAAAAATAGTGTAATTTTGTTTTTATCCCTTAAGTTGGCCATTAAAAAATGTTTTGATCCTTTTAGTAATGATATTTTGATAAAATACTTAATATGTTTTAAAAATTAAAATCAAAACAATAAAAAATAAAAACAAATAAATATATTATTCAAATCAGATAAAAAAAATTCTTCTATGCTCTAACACATGTCCCCCCACCCCCCTCTTCCGGCGTCCTTTGTTCGTCATCAACCCACATCCTTCGCAGCTCTCTCTATTTCTCATAGCTCTCTCTTAGTCTCGATCTAGGCACGACAGGCACCCACATTTATCTACGAAGGCTAAGTTGTAGGGGGTAGACATTTATCAATGAAGTCCAAGTTGTAGGGGGTAGGTCACGATGGGGTTGGGTGCGACAAGGGAGTAGGTGGCGACATGGGTAGGTCACAACTGGGTGGGTTTCGACGAGGCACCTGGAGGTAGGGTTTGTGACGGGCTGGGTGCAACGGAGGTGGGGGTAATGGGGAGGGGGCTGCGATGGTGTTGGGCGAAGAGGAGGGGTCATCGGCGCTGAGTAAGGTGGTGGGCAGGGGCGACAGGGGAGGATTTCGGTTTGGGTTTTGGTTTTTGTCTTCCTTCTTTTTCTTCCTGATTTTTCTATTTGTTTCTGATTTTGAATTTTTTAGGTAAAAATCAAACAAATAGCTATGTTTTGGTGTGTTTGATTCAATGAGTGTGACTAAATTGCACCATTTTTAAAACGTTAGATGCAGTTAAACAAAAAAAGATTGTGAATCAAATTACAACTTTTTAAAAAGGTTGGGGACCGACTGAGCTATTTACTTAAAAAAAGAAAAACAAAACGCATGCATAGTTCGAATCAGGTTCGTTTGGTGCACCTGTTCGAAGTGGTGTGATTTCAAACTTTATGGCTTGAACTATGGGTTCTAAACCGTCTGGTTTAATCGGTGGTTTTGAACTTATGTTTGAAACGTAAATGTTTAAAACAAGAACTGGTATTTAAAAAATCATGGTTTATGAAAGGAAAACAAAAATAAGAATGATTTTTAATGTAGAAAATAGTTTAAACTATATAAACTTGGGGGGTAAAGTTTAAATTTTGAGAGTTTTAATCGGTTTAAAACTGTCTCTATGGTTTGAACTGGTTTTAATTATTACCTTACCAAATGTAAGTTTGAACCGCCTTTATAGTTTGAACTACCTTAAATAGTTTTGAACCTAAGTATTAAATGACCTACTATAAACTGGGGCTTAGACAAAACCTATTAGACAACGGTTTAATACCGCGGTTCAAGGCTCTGTGTGTATTATAATAAAACTTGAAGTTTTATGGTAAGAATTAGGAATTGCATAATACCAACTTGTCCTTTTGGATCATGTAATTATTATTATTCTAACTGTTGAATAAATATTTCAATGAGAATTTATAAATTAAAGCAATTATGTATAGCATATTGTAACTTTTTAGCGTATATATTTATAAATTTAAATTGTTAACAAATTAATATGTTAGGTGGCTCAGCACCATTCATATGTGGCTGAACAATTCAAACGGCAGTCATATTTGAAATATTTTCATACTTGCTGAACAAGAGCAATCGGAGAGAATGGTAGAGCTTGGAATATTATATGAAATTTACCCAAAATAACACAATCCTGACGTCATTGCGGTGCGAGGATCACGGGTTCAACCTGTGAAATCATCGTCCCATTGAAACCTCACAACTCGCAAAGTTTTTTTAATGAATATGTATTTTTTAACCTTTTCCGAGCCCAATTTCCGCCGACGCTTCAGCGGCGTCGTTTTTGGATTCTTTCCTTTCCAAATAATGTGACACCCACCCGCGGACGTGTATTGCTAAATTTTTCCACGTAAAAGTAGGGACCATCATCCTAAAGGCGGGTGTTTGGATGCCGGGTGAATGTTAGCATGCATAAGATCAAGGACAACTTCACCACTCTCTCTCTCTCTATTTGTTTGTATTCATATGGTGCCTTACTATTTATCATGTGACGAATGATTTTAGGCATCACGTACGGATCAATAATCGTTGAATAAAAGAACATTATCATGTTTCCTAGTTATTGACAATAATTGAACTACGAAAACCATTTTACCCAAAAACATTGAAATATCTTCTTTGTTGCACTGGGGTATTAAAAGTATCAATTAAAACAATAAAAAGCCAATATTAGAACATTGTTATTTTCTATTGCCAATGTGTCAACACACATGTCGAAGCACATTGGAAAAAAAAAAAAACAACAAAAAACACAGAGGACAAAATGTGTAGTTTTTTTTTTTTTAAAGATAGTTGAGCCCTGTTATGTTGTAAATTTCAACATACTACCATATTTATGGTGATTGATGACGTTTCTCTTGATATTAACATGGAATAATGTTGGAATAAAATAATAACAATAATTAAGCATATAGCTTTCTGGATGTAAGTAGATGGCCTAATTAGACAATGGAAGAATATTTGGTCATCCATGCGTCAATAGCGGTTGAAGGAGGGAAGCAAAATGCAAAGTAAATTAACTTTGATGCTGACCCTTTATATAGATCGATGGTGTGACAATTTAAGGAACACAAATATGTCCTTTAACTTTGTTCCTTCAAATGTCGTGGCAATAAATTATATATATATATATATATATATATGCATGGCCATTGCTTTACAACACCTAACCATAATAGAGACAACTTTTTCATGAAACAGAACAACAACAAAAATACAAAAACACGACACTATGATCCTAATAAATAGACCTTCAAATTCAAACGGAAAAAAATTTGAAACAATTCTACATATTCAACGCATATTTATTTATTTTTTCTCCCTACAAAATCCATCACATTTATGAAAACAACAGCATAGTCAAAACTGTGATGATAAGTATCCATCTTAGAGTAGATGTTACGAGAAATTATTTTGATGTTTGTATTGGAAATGTAGTGGTGAGGTGAGGGAGTTGGTACCAACTTTCACGTTTTATCCACACAAAGTAGAATGCCAAGTCACATTATTTTAATGCATCAAAGATTTTGGTACTAAAATGACTATCATAAGACTTGTCTAGTTTTATACTTCTGTAAATATTTCAGGACCCCAGACTTAGAAAAAGTTATTAACTACATGCACACACATAATAGACATATCTACGTTGTATAATCAGCAACATAAGCACTCAGCTTTTATTACATAAAAAAGAGTATATGAAATTTAACACTATATAAACAAGTGTGCTTTGGCACACGTGTTTCCCCTTGACATGGACAAGAAGCCCATAAATATATCTGTATTTGATAAAGGGGAATCGATTAGAAGAGCGACCAACTTACGTATATATTATTGATCATTCGCTATTAAAGCTGCATGTCACTACTCTCTTATTCCAAATCTTTTATAATAATTTAATTCAATTCAAATTGATTCAACTAATTGAAACTTTGCGTTTTATGTGAAGCTTTGTGTCAGCAGAAAAATCCCAACATTTTTTAAGGAAGCTAAAGTACGTAAAATTCCCAGACTGAATAACAAGATTAATATTCAATTCGCAAAATGAATGAGTCAAAAGTTTTCTTTTTCACCGCGTATTGCCATTTACTACAAGGTAAAAAAACTTAAAAAGACAGGCTTTTGGAGAAACGAGAGTGGGGATGAACAGTAGCAAAAGCAAGGAAAGCAAAGATCGCGATTTATATTTGGGATTTGGGTTATGATGCTCCAACAATTTCACTTTTACTTCAATGCAATATGGCATTTTGCAATTTGCAAACAGCTCATGTAATGGTGTTGAGGTGATAACTGTTTTGTAAGAAAGAGAATCTGATATACAGTAAGACACAACCAAAAGGAAAGTTCAAATCCCAATAATCAACTGTGGCTGTATGTTAGAGGGGGTCTCTTAACCTCTTCTCTCTCTCTCTTTATCTCCTTCTCCTTCTTCTTCACCAAGTTGAAAGATGAGAACTGAGAAGAGCGAGAAACCTCTAATAATTTCCAGAGACCCAACAACGCGTTTTGCAGAATCCTAATCCATTACCATTTCTTAATATTTACCTTTCAATTTAGTTATCAGTTTTATCTTTGAAAAGGTGAAAAAAAAGGAGCCTAAAAAGTGCTTTAGATGGTTTTGATGTCATAATGGGGGTTGGTTTTGCACTTCTCTTTCCAGTCTGAACTCCCATTCTCTTTGCTCCCACTGTTTTCCCTAACTCTCTCTCTCTCTCTCTCTCACACCAACCCATGTACTGTAGACTCTCTCTCTCTGTCTGAGAGTTGAAACGTTCCTTTCCGGTACCTCAGAGTACTCGTCTCTTTGTTGGTCCGACTCGGCCCTCCTAAAGAAAAAAACAATCCCAATCACATTCTTACTACTCTAGTCTTATTTGACTTTCTTTTTTGCAAGCCCCATTAGAGAACCTCAGAGAGACTTCTTTCTTCTTTCTTCTCTGCAAAACTCTCCAATCTTGTAACATAAACAAAACACCAAATCTTCTTCTTCTTTTAACCATGACTCTACTGAACCGAAACCCCACCAAACCAACCCAAAAAGGAAAAAAAAAAACATTGCCTCCTTTTGATCCTAAAACAGAGAGAGAAAACCCACAATCTTCTACTCCTCTTCGACCGTCTTACACACCGCACCACTTCCAATGAGCTCACTCCGAAACTCTCGTTGTCATCTTCAAATCAGCTAAAAACACTTCCTTTTTGATCCTGCTACAGAAAGTTTTGAAGAACAAAACCCCCACAATGCCAATCATCCTCCTCCTACTACTAATATTTACATTTCAGGTCTCCACCTCTGCCGTGTCCTCCCCTGACAACCTCCACAAGCACCACCGGCGGCAACTCCTACACCAACCCTTCTTCCCAACAGACTTCGTCTTTCCTCCAACACAACCTCCAAGTCCAACTTGGTCTCCTCAACAACAACCAAAGCTTCCATTCTCTTCTTCTTCGTCTTCTTCAAGTCCACCACAACTAGAAACGCCCTTCTTCCCCTCCTACCGCTACCCACCTCCGCCGCCTTCCCCCACCGCCCTCACCTCCTTCCCGGCCAACATCTCCTCCCTCTTCTTCCCACAAACATCCTCCTCCCACCCCCACCGCCGCCACCGCCTCGCCCTCGCCGTCTCCGCTTCCCTCCTCTCCGCCGCCCTCATTGCCGCATTCGCCGCCGCATTCCTCTATCATCGCCGTCGTAAAAACCGCGCAACCGCTTCCACCGATGACCTCGACAAGGCCGCCTCCGTTTCCAGATCGGACAGCCTCCGACTGTTCCCGCCCAACACGGCCACCTCTGACGGCGGCGGTCATAAGTCTCGCGGCGGAACGCCCAACCACAGCTCGGAGTTTCTCTACCTCGGAACCCTAGTCAACTCCAGGGGAGGAGGCGCTGACCACCGAGACGCCGCTGCCGCTGTGGCGGCGAATTCGAGCAATGCCGGTATTAAGATCGGCGTCTCCTCCGCCTCTCCGTATCGGAAACTTAGTTCACCGGAGCTAAAGCCTCTTCCGCCGCTTCCCAAACACAACTTTAGAACTTACAGGAGGAATGGTTCCGACGACGATGAGGACGACGAAGAAGAGTTCTTCTCGCCGAGAGGTTCTGCAGCGGATACTAGTAGTCCCGGCCGAGTTGGATCGAGCTCTCGGAGGGAAGCTCATGGCTTGAAAGTCGACAACTTTGGAAGCAGAAGAAGCTTCAATTCCAGGACGACGTCATATCCCTGCTCGAAATCTCCTTCTCCATCGCAGACGACTACTACTTCGCCGGCGAGCTTGAAATCGAGATCGCCTGACTCTATCGTGAACTTCATGGCTCCTCCTCCTCCATCTCGGCGGCCGCCGTCTCCGTCCTTGTCGTCGTCATCATCTTCGCTTTCGGAAAGAGGTTCATCGCCTACAAAGCAATGTCCGGAGAAGCAATTTGTTGCGGTGAAGTTACCGCCTCCACCTCCGCCGCTTCCTCCGGCGAGATTTTGGGAAATACCGGCGGAAAGGAGGAGGTGGAGTTCGGAGGGACCGCCGGTTCTGGTAACGCCGTGGAGAGCGCTTCAAAATGTCGAAAAGGTTTCAAAAGAAGGGGAAGAAGAAGAGCATAATGTTAATGTGGAAAGGAATGAGGAGGAGAGTCTGAAGAAGCCAAAGCTCAAGCCTTTGCATTGGGATAAAGTTAGGGCCAGCTCCGACCGAGCAATGGTTTGGGATCATCTTAAATCAAGCTCTTTTCAGTAAGACACTTTTATTTTTTATATATATATATATATATATTGTTTGGTGTTTTATTAAAAGTTTATTCTTATTTGGCTCAAATTTTTCTTAGAATTTGTTACCTTTCTTCTTTCTTTAAGGCAGGCATAATGTTTTCCATAAGCTTTTAACTAAGTTTTTTGTCATCACTTGCAGAATCCCTTTGTCTTTTTGGCTTTTTGGGTGTCATTAAAGTTTGTTCTTTTTTGCCCGGAATGCATGTGTTTTGTGTAGTTTGTATTGGAGTAACTTTTGTTCTTTGTTTGCAGATTGAATGAGGAAATGATTGAGACGCTGTTTACTGCCAACAACAACAACACGATGATGGGTAAAGAGAACGGTCGTCGTCAGATAATGCCGCCCCTGGTCCAGGAGAATCGCGTGCTTGATCCAAAGAAATCTCAGAACATCGCAATTCTTTTGAGAGCTCTTAATGTCACCATTGACGAAGTTTGTGAAGCCCTTTTGGAAGGTATCCTTTGCTTCTGTTTATGTTCTTCTTAATCAGTGGATTCAAGAATTTGCTTTAACAAGCTGCTAGTGTTGAAACTTGGTTCATGTTGTTTAAGACTGGTGCTCTTTTATTTTATTTTATTTTTTTTTTAAAGTAGATTCTATTGCTTATGCCATGTATTTTGCCCAATGGCCACATGAACAGGCAATTCAGATGCTTTGGGGACAGAGCTTCTTGAAAGTCTACTAAAGATGGCTCCTACCAAGGGAGAAGAACGGAAACTGAGAGACTACAAAGATGAATCGCCATTCATGCTAGGTCCAGCTGAGAAATTTCTCAAGGCAGTGCTTGATATCCCTTTCGCTTTTAAGAGGGTCGACGCGTTGCTTTACATTGCCAATTTTGATTCAGAAGTCGACTACCTTAAGAGGTCCTTTGATGCTCTCGAGGTAATTCTTAGATTCCTTTTTCTCTTGTTTGATCATATTTGGTGTTTATGATTGATTATTGATTGAGATGTACCAGACTAGAAGAAAGTCCAAGCCCTGACATAGCTGAGCTTCCTTGTACACAGGTAGCTTGTGGGGAACTGAAAAACAGTAGGATGTTCCTGAAGCTTCTCGAGGCAGTGCTCAAAACTGGGAACCGCATGAATGTCGGCACCAACCGCGGCGATGCCCATGCCTTCAAGCTTGACACCCTTCTCAAGCTTGTCGATGTGAAGGGTGCTGACGGGAAAACTACTCTCTTGCATTTTGTTGTACAGGAGATCATTAGAGCTGAAGGTTTGCGTCTTTCTGGCACCAATCAGAATGCAAGTTCTGAGAAAAGCCACCAATCTTCTTATTGGGATGACGTTGAATTCAACAAACTTGGCCTGCAAGTTGTTTCGGGTTTGAGTGGGGAGCTCAGCAATGTAAAAAAAGCTGCTGCCATGGATTCAGATGTGCTCAGCAAGGAGGTTGCAAAACTTGCTGGCGGAATTTCAAAAGTAGCGGAAGTTTTGAAATCGAATGAAGAAGTTGTGCTGAAGGAGAGCAGCAGCCAGAAATTCTCGGAAGCTATGAATGGATTCTTGAAGAAGGCAGCGCGAGAGATCGAGAAGCTTCAGACACAAGAGAGAGTTACCCTGTCTCTGGTGAAGGAAATAACAGAATATTTTCATGGGAACTCGGCAAAGGAAGAAGCTCGACCTCTTCGAATATTCATGGTGGTGAGGGACTTCCTCTCTATCCTGGATCGGGTATGCAAGGATGTTGGGAAAGTAAATGAGAGAAACATAGTTGGTTTGGGGTTGGCACGCCAATTTCCAACAGCTACAAATCCCACCATGGCACCAGTTTTCTTCCCTGGTATCAATGGAAAACAGCAGCAGTTTGGATCGTCGGATGATGAAAGCTCGTCTTCATCATACAGTGCTTGAGTTCAGAAAAATACCATCTAATATGGCAGCATGTTAGTACTCCTGCATAGTATTGTGGGACGCAATGTTTTTGTCATGCGACTTTTTTTGTTACTGATATACATGTGGTAATGCATCACTCTATGCTCTTTGATCGATGACGGAACTTTGATGCTTCTATGGTAGAAGGTGGAACTTTTTTCCATGGCTTTCTGCGGAATCTCGTTGGGGTTGATAATGCTTGCCAATGCTGGGTGGTTGGAGCTTTACTGAGTGCCGACTTTTACATTGTTATTACGCATTTTGCCTGTCCTCTGCTAGGTGGTCTTTCATGTAATTATATATTTAAAGTACAGTACCAATATTTTGTCAATGTTGTGTAATATATTAGAGGAACTTCTGTTAGAGGATAATTACCTACTACTAGATTTTGCCAAGATTGCGCCAGATTTTGTATCAAGCACTTTCAACTCTGTTAGGGAAGAAATGCAAAAATGATAGACCTTGATGCAATCGTGACATTGGTAGTGGTCCATTGAAATTGTCATTCAGCGCGGTGAAATCTTTTTATTTTTTTTAATTAGGCAGCTTATCGACTTCTAGTTTCACCTACAAACTCTAGTTTTGTGAATGACAAACCTGGGAACTCTCGGCACCCATTCTTTCAAGCACGCGCCTTGCTTCTGTAGCAGGAACCACGCTCCGAATGCGCAATCCGCCTTTCACAGCCTCGGGATGAACAGAGAACGTGAAATAGACTCATCATCCCTTTTTAATGTTTCCTCAATCAATCGTGGTTCCACCAAATCATTAAATTAGCATTAGCATTTTCTTCTGTTGGGTTTAGGTGATACTGTTCAACTGCAGCATTCTCGCAGTACAACTGGTGCAAGTAATAACAAGGAATTTGTAAATAAGAAGACAGTTACTCACGGGTTTAAAGAAACCAACATGTTCAACTTCTAGCAAACTAGTTCAAATGCCCTTCGCTCCAAAAATCCGACCATGGATATTGGCAAATAAAAGAGTTCTCAAGGCAAGTATCTCTTATGAGGATCATTGGCCGACGTGTCACCGAAGATTCGCCCTTCGGCCAACAACGCATTGAGCCTATCCTCAATTTCTCTATTCTTCTCTTTCTTCTTTTTCCTCATTTTGTTTCTTTCGTCTGCCTCCTTCCATGGCAATTTTTCCTTTTCAGTTTCAGAAGAAATCTGGTTAACAAGAGCAGATTTCCCAGTCTCGGAATCACGGGCCACAAGCGTGAAGTTTGCTACGAGAGCAAGCGAGTCTGATGGATCCGGAGATTCTGCAACAAAAGATTTGTGATAAGCATGAACAATGGAAGCAGTGAGGAGCCACTTATCCAGAGGGGATTGAATAACATTCCTTAAACACGACATGATTACCTTGAAGCAAATGAGACCGAAGAAATAATTTGCAGATGAGTTTTTGATGAGATGGTGGAGGAAAAAGAGCAAGTGAAGGATAGCTTGTGTGGATTGAATGACTTCAAGTTGAAGGCCCATGGAAGAACAGCACCGGCAATACTCATATCGGCGTCGACGCTGATTGGTTTATTGAGAACCATTCTGTCAACAGACCAGCAATAGAGGCCTCGTCGATGTGATTGGGCGTGAATTCCCAGAGGGCGTTGGTGACAGGAGAACGGTACATTCCACGCTAGAGGCTGATTGGTTTTCTGATGGAAGATCCAGCGTCGATGGAGGAGGACGAGGATGATGACGAATCTCAGTCTGTTTTGAGTTTGGATTTGTGTCCAATGACGAAAATCCGGAGAAGAAGAAGAAGTGCCTGTCACAATGGGGTTTGAGGAGGAATTGTTCTCACGACTCTCATCGTCGTCCTTACTAATTCGCATTCAAACGTAGTTATTTTATTTAACACAAAAATTAATTTAATTGCGGAGAGAGACATTCTCCATTTCAAACGATAAAAGAAGCCAGGCAATCCAGTAGCGTGCGTCAGTCCCTATTCCCCAACCGATCTTCACCCCTTCATTCGGGCTTCCTTTCTAGAGACATACATAACACAAATATTGCTAAATAATGCAAGTAAAAACATTTGTAGCGAGAAAATTTTACTTGCTACAAGGGAGAAAAAACGCGTGCTCGTGAGGCAGGGAGCAAGCACCGTGGCTCTGGCAGAAGAGCGCCGCGGCGCTGGGATAATGGCGCCTAGGCGCCAATTGGAAAAAACCTAGGCTCAATTGGAAGAGCGCCTAGGCTCAAAGTGAAGAGCGCCTAGGCTCCAGGTGTATAGCGCCTAGGCGCCGCAGGGGAGCGCCGCAGCGCTCGAAACGAGCGCCGCGGCGCTGAGGCACTGTGCTGCGCGATGTTTTTGAGCCAGAGTCGGATTCAAAGGCCCTAAAAAGGGGAAACCACTAGGGTTTCCTATTAGTTGCGATTTTTCTCCTCCTTTGGTTATAAATAGACACAAGGTGGCTAGGGTTGGGTGTGTGAAAATTGTGAGTGGCATAATTTTGTGAGAGGCAAAATTCTTGAGAGCTCCATCCTTGAGAGAGAAAAAATTCCCATTGGGTGTTAGATAGAAGAGAGTTTTGGTAAGCACAATTTGTGAGTGTGTGAGAAACTGCTCTTGTAATCTGTAATCTCCTTCATCATAGTGGAATCTGCAAGCGGCAGAAACATGAAGTAGTCTCAATTTTGGACGAACCTGTATAAAATTTGGTGTCTCTTTTTCTTCTTTTCTCCTATTTATTTTCTGCAATTGTTCGTTCTTGCGATCCTTGGAATTAGGAGTCGCCTAATTCCCCAACAACTGGTATCAGAGCGGAGGTTTTGATCAAGAACGATGACTGGAGAAGAAGGTATGGCAGCCGGTATCACCAAATTCGATGGTTCAGATTTTTCCTATTGGAGGATGCAAGTAGAAGACTACTTGTACAGCAGGAAACTACACTTGCCCTTGGGTAGTAAGCCCGAAGGCATGAAGGATGAGGAGTGGAGTCTCCTTGATAGACAGGTACTCGGTGTGATCCGTTTGACTTTGTCAAAGAACGTTGCCCACAACGTTGCGAAGGAGACCACTACAGCAGGGATGATGAAGGCTCTGTCAGAGATGTATGAGAAGCCCTCAGCCAATAACAAGGTACATCTCATGAAGAAGCTTTTTAATTTAAAGATGCCTGAAGGTGCCTCGGTGGTAGAGCACCTGAACAGTTTCAACACCGTCCTAAACCAATTGGTTTCGGTAGAGATTAAATTCGATGATGAGATCAATGCTCTAATCCTCTTGGCCTCGTTACCGAATAGCTGGGAACCCATGAGGGTGGCCATTACAAATTCGCTTGGGAATGCCAAACTAAAGTTTGTTGATGTCAGAAACTCTATTCTGGCGGAAGAAGTTCGCAGGAAGGACTCAGGTGAAGCCTCTTCGTCGAACTCGGCCCTTAATGTTGATAATAGGGGCAGGAAACTTGATAGGCAATCCAACAAGGATAATGGCAGGAGAGGCAAGTCGAGGAATGGGAGAAGCAAGTCAAGGAACGGTAGGAGTATGGAGTGCTGGAACTGTGGAAAGACTGGCCACTTGAAAAAGAACTGCAGGGCTCCAAGGAAGAACGAAGACAAGAATAATGATGAAGCTAACGCCGCCACTGAAGAGCAACAGGATGCCTTAATCTTGTCTGTCGACAGTTCTTTTGATTCGTGGGTGATGGATTCAGGAGCATCATTCCACACCACTGCACACCGTCATGTCCTGGAGAATTATGTTGCTGGAAATCACGGTAAGGTTTATCTCGCTGATGGAGAACCTTTGGATATAGTTGGCATTGGAGATGTCAGTTTAAAATGCTTAATGGGTCGGTATGGAAGATTCATAAGGTGAGACATGTTCCTAAATTAATGCGCAACTTGATTTCGGTGGGGCAACTGGATGATGATGGACATACAGTAACCTTCAATTGTGGAGGTTGGAAAGTCACGAAAGAAGCGATGGTTATTGCTCGGGGACGCAAGGCTGGAACTCTCTACATGAACTCTAGTTGCAGAGATACCCTAGCAGTTGCTGATTCTGCTGCCAATACTGAGCTATGGCATTATAGGCTCGGTCACATGAGTGAGAAGGGGATGAAGGTGCTTCATTGCAAAGGAAAACTGTCGGGTTTGAAAACTGTTGATCACAGTTTGTGTGAAGCCTGCATCTTTGGTAAACAGAAGAGAGTCAGTTTCTCAAAGATGGGTAGAGAGCCTAAGTCCAGGAAATTGGAGCTTGTTCACACTGATGTGTAGGGGCCTACGCCGGTGACTTCCCTTGGTGGCGCAAACTACTATGTGACGTTCATAGATGACTCAAGCAGGAAGGTATGGGTTTACTTTCTGAAAAACAAATATGATGTCTATGATGCTTTCAAGAGATGGAAAGCCATGGTGGAGAACGAGATAGATTTGAAGGTAAAGTGCTTGCAGTCTGACAATGGGGGAGAGTACCTAGATGAAGATTTCAGGCGGTACTGTGCTGAGAATGGGATAAAGATGAGGAAGACCATCCCAGGAAAACCACAACAGAATAGGGTAGCTGAGAGGATGAACAGGACTTTAAACGAGCGTGCTAGAAGCATGAGGTTGCATGCAGGGCTGCCAAAGATGTTTTGGGCTGAGGCAATTAACACAGCCACTCATCTGATTAACAGAAGTCCATCCACACCGCTGAAGTTCAAGCTACCGGAAGAAGCCTGGAGCCACAAAAAGGTTGATCTCTCTTACTTGAGAGTGTTTGGTTGTGTTTTCTATGCACACATTGATTCTGCTGCTAGAAGTAAACTGGATGCCAAGTCAAAGAAGTGTTTTCTGGTTGGCTATGGCGGACTTGAGTTTGGTTATCGTCTCTGGGATGACCAAAGCCGGAAGATTATTAGGAGCAAGGATGTGATCTTCAACGAAGGTGTTCTGTACAAGGACAGAGACTGCACGGACTCCTGGGGTTCAGGTTCTGAAGATAAGAAGCCTGAGGTGATTCCATTGAAGGATCTGCCTGAAGTGGAGGTGCAAAATCCAGAGGTTGAAGACCAGGAAAACATAGCTCTAGAAGGAAACCAGAGGACTCCTGCCACACCAGTCAGGAGGTCTAGCAGGACAATCAGACCACCGCAGAGATACTCCCCAACTCTGCATTATATCTTGTTGACCGACAGAGGTAAGCCAGAGAGCTATGATGAAGCCATGGAGGCTGGAGATTTCGGTCAAGTGGGAGTTAGCCATGAGGGACGAGTTGGATCAGACATGGCAACTGGCAAAGTTACCACAGGGTAAAAAGTCCTTGCACAACAAAACGGTATACCGGGTAAAAAATAAAAGTGCTGGAAGCAACGGTATAAGGCAAGGTGGGTGGTAAAAGGATCCAGAGATATGCTCGCCAAGATGGATTCGATTGAGAAACTGAAGTTGTGCGCAACTTCAGTTGGACTTCTCCAAGAGGCGTGAGAAGTCGTTGTCCGCTGCAGTTGGAGACATGGTGATTGATTAGTCTCCAAGTGGGAGGATTGTTGCAGATGTGGAGCCAAATCAAGTCGACAACCCAACAAAAGGAAGAAAAAGGGAGAAAAACCGCGTGCTCGTGAGGCATGGAGCAAGTGTCGCGGCTCTGGCAAAAGAGCGTCGCGGCTCTAGCAAAAGAGCGCCGCGGCTCTGGCAAAAGAGCGCCGCGGCGCTGGGACAATGGCGCCTAGGCGCCAATTGGAAGAAGCCTAGGCTCAATTGGAAGAGCGCCTAGGCTCAATTGGAAGAGCGCCTAGGCTCAAAGTGAAGAGCGCCTAGGCGCTACCTGCAAAGAGCCTAGGCTCAAAGTGTATGGCGCCTAGGCTCCAGGTGTATAGCGCCTAGGCGCCGCAGCGCTCGTTTCAAAACGAGCGCCGCGGCGCTTGAGGCACTGTGCTACGCGATGTTTTGAGTCAGAGTCAGATTCAAAGGCCCTAAAAAAGGAGAAACCACTAGGGTTTTCCTATTAGTTGCGATTTTTCTCCTCTTTGGTTATAAATAGACACAAGGTGGCTAGGGTTGGGTGTGTGAAAATTGTGAGTGGCATAATTTTGTGAGAGGCAAAATTCTTGAGAGCTCCATCCTTGAGAGAGAAAAAATTCCCATTGGGTGTTAGATAGAAGAGAGTTTTGGTAAGCACAATTTGTGAGTGTGTGAGAAACTGTCTCTTGTAATCTGTAATCTCCTTCATCATAGTGGAATCTGCAAGCGGCAGAAACAAGACGTCAGTCTCAATTTTGGACGAACCTGTATAAAATTTGGTGTCTCTTTTTCTTCTTTTCTCCTATTTATTTTCTGCAATTGTTCGTTCTTGCGATCCTTGGAATTAGGAGTCGCCTAATTCCCCAACACACACTACCTGTTCCGAGAGTCAGACTCAATCTACTCGAGGAGAATAGAACGTCCACAATGAAGAATCACTTGACAGTTTGCAGAGCTCTCTAAAAATTGATGCTTCATTTAGGAAGCACGTTAGGAAAAACAAGTTTAATTTGTTACAATATAAAACTCTCAAATACTAGAATAGTTTGCTACAACGTAAAGTTCTCATATGCTACAAGGTTTAAATTTTAACTGATTTTCCAAGGGAACCTTGAGCATGATGAACCGCAAAGGCTATGCCAATTATAAAACGTAAAAACCAAGAAATAACCTCTTACACACCAAGATTGTAGCAAATCTTCACCAGTAAGATCAAGCAATTCCATTTATGTGTGATAGCTTCGCAGAAACATTGGTAACGACTCATTATATCGTTATGTTAATTCTTTCTCAGTGATCAATTGGTGTGGCAATGACTATCACATTCTGCCGTAACTACGATTCTTTTATCATTAAAGAACCATTTTGTAATCACAAATTACAGGAAATTAATTCGCAATTTGGATTAAACATAAACATGCAAAGTGAAACCAAATTGTATTCCGGCTCTTAATTTGATGGAAAATCGCTTTATTGAAAACAGGGCAGTTTAAGTTCATTAATGAAGACGGTTGAGTCGTGTCGCGCGTGTTTAAGTTTTACCTGTCAAATGATTGACTTGGATCTATTGAGTCCAATCTCGTCTTTTGCCATGTTAATATTTCAAAGATTAACGGACAACTCTGCCCTTTGCAACTTGCAACGACAATATACTGTGAAGATGAAATACGTTTTACGATTAAGCATTATTGGCATAGAAGAAGGCTAGAATTTACAGCCCCAACTCATAAGAAAGCTGAGCGGGGAGCAGCAGAGAATGCTCCAACTGCATTCTTCGCAGCTATTACTTTGCTGACCAACAATTTCCACTTGGCCTCATCTTTCTTGCCCTGCAGCTGCATTTTTTCCTTGAAATGCCTACGAACAAGAAGCAAGGAAAAAAATATATTATAATTCCAATCGACAAAAAAGGTTCTAAGGTTCCCCACTATTTCACTCAAGTCAGTAGAACAAAAACTATAATGGAGGATTCTTCAGCATCAACAACCAAAAGAACCATATGCGGTCGGGTTAACTGTCTGTCAGCAAAGAAAAAAGTCGGGCCAAAGCCTCATGCTTACCTACAAAGAGGGACTTTGCATGCATCTGGCTTATCACACATACGAGAATGCAGCCCAAGAAGCTGCCACATGCGTTCGCAGTGCACACAACCACCAGGGACACGTGTTTTACAGCTGGAGAAATGGCGAACTAAAGTTTCAAGCCCTTTGCAAGCAGGGAAACCACAAGCAACTTGGCTTCCTTTCAGTACTTTGTCGTGGGGCCCTATTGTTCTACACCCGTCCCTGCATTGTTCTACACCCGTCCCTGCATTGTTCTACACCCGTCCCTGCATATGTGAAGAAGAGCTTCCATAGCCTCATTCAACTGCAAGTATACTTTTTTCTCCTCAATTTTCTTTAGCCTCTCCTCCTTTCTCGGAGACAATTTAACTAAATGTAAGATCTCAATATTAAGAATTGGAGTTAAAAAAAAAGACAGAAAATATAATGCATAATAAAACAGACCACGGACTACAGGCTGAGTTCGTCACTAAGTGCAATTTTTTTTTTTTGGTATAGTGAGATGTTAAATGTCACCAAAGAAAAAATAATAATCACAAAAGAACCACAAAAGCAATAGAATATATCAAACATTATGAAAAAGGAATCTAACCCTCTAGCTACCCCGGAAAACTTATGAAGAAGGAAATAAACTAAAAAGAAAAAAAGTTTCAAATGTTAAAGCAATTTGTCAAAAAGAATTGGACACGTAAAACAGTTCCTTGAAAGAAGATAAAGGAATGATGTGCAAGCAGCCACTCAACCAATGCATGCAAAATTCCCGGAAAGACCACTTTATAAGTTCCAGAAAAAGTCTAATGTCTTTTAGACGATTCTATGCCCTGTACAGGGCCACCATCCAGGGAAATAGTACAGAAAATGATCCCAAGAAAAGTTTATTTTCATTCTATATTATACGACATAGCAAAAAAGTATCGAAAAGGGAATGAGGAACCATCTTACAGTATCTGCTTCAACAACAGACTCTAGTAGCTCCTGTTCAAGTGCAGGATTGGCTCTCCTCATCACTTTCCAACCTTCAGTTGAGGATATGGCCTTGAAGTCCTTCACAACCATACGCACGCAACATAAGGAGAGTCGTGGTGCGTCACAATTCCTTGCTAACTGGAGCACATCTACTACATTTTCCTTCGTTAGCCAATCCTGCTCAAGAAAGTACACGCAAACTCTTTTAAGCGACAGAACTGAGAAGGAGTGTGACAAAACCAACAGATGGAGAACAAACTTCTTCATCTCTTCCTTTTCGTAGCTGCACAAAACCAAGAACAAACTTCAAATATGTTGCCAGAATAGCTAACCAAGAAGCAAATGGGAGTTGGTGCTATGGTGCAAGATCATTCCACTATACCGGGAAGAGTAAAGAAAACGTATGAATAGGCAGACAGCACCATAAGGCACCCCAGGAATCTTAATGTATCTCATACCATTCTTGATTCTTGTTTGCTGCAACAAATTCTCCAACACAGGTGATGCATTGCTCTGCAAATTAATATTGACTGATATTCAATCAGCAATAGCAATATTGGTGCCATTCCTTCTTGTTCATGAGATTTATAATAATAGCAACGATCAGAAAATCGACCAGCTCACCAGAATACTAGAATGAGATGGAATGTACAATTCTTCCTCAGCGACAACATAGACATCAGCCGCAAGTCCTTCCTTGAAGAGTTTGTCCCATGCATCCACTGTTTCATTTGGGACGGAGCAAAAGTCTGATAGCCTGTTCACATATTTGGTTCTTGTAATAACTTTATTAGGAAGAGGGGGTGGCTTTGGAATGTTACAATTATAGGATACAGAAGAGGTGGGAACTTCCAGAGCGGGTAAAATATCAGCTGAATTTGCCTCCTCCAAGCGTATATCTAAAGACCCAGAAAAGGAATAACCAGACGGTGATGGCCACGTTGAGTCAAGATCAGAAGCCATTAACTATTGCTGGTTATCTATAAGAGACAGAAGTTATAGATGGAAGGCCTGCACAAAGAGAGGCCTTTGGTTAGAAGATAAAACTTAGCTAGCTATTAAAGTCTTCGTAGAGGAAAAAAAATATTATTAAAGTCTTCTTTAAGAAATTAAATGGGGTCAATAAGGTCTTATTGCCTTCAATATACTGATTCTCGTAATAGTACACAACCATAGATATTTGAGAAACAGACTACATATAAAGGTTTGGTTTGTACCAGTACATCAGATTCCAACTGAGAAGGAATGTTAAACAACTGTAGATAAATTAAGGCATGAAAGACTCAATAGTATGAAACAAGAAAAGAATGATTCACAAAATCCCATTGATGAATTTTGGCCATTAAAAAGGTTGTTTGGGGGAAAACTTTGGCATGTCCAATTATGTGGTTAGAGGCTTCTTCCATGTTTTCTAAAACCCATGTCAAGAAATCTTGAACCATTAGCCAAGAAAGTTGACAACCCACCAAAACCTGATTCGCCAGTTAATTAATAAAACGCTGGTAAATTTGAATCTTAACCCAAGTTAGTTTAACACGAGTCTCTAAACACATGAGAAATTGAAGACCAGATAAAGACTTGGTAATGCAACAAAAAGCACAACGAGATCGGGTAAAATTGAACTTCAAATAAATCAGCCTTTTTGATAAAAGCTAAATAATAAGATGAAATTTAAGCATTGAAAAAAAAAAAAACTCAGTTTATAAGACATCTGATTTATATTAATAAGGTCGATTAAATACAAAACAAATGCAGAAAGGGAATCCACATGTATTACTAGCTTTGGCGGTTAAATTAACTACCACTAATCAAACGTTATTTTAGTGAATAACATGCAAAGACTCTAACTTAAGTCTTAATTAATTACCTTTTGATAAGAATTAGCAAATCTCCTTTCCAAAATTCCAAGATTTGCTTGATCTTCCTCAGATTCCTATAGGTAGATACACTTTAAAAACCTTATAGCTTTTACCTGAAAGTTTCTTTGAAAAAAAAAAAAAATCTAATTAAACATCAGAATTTCATCATCGTCAACAATATTTGTGAAATAAAATACATGAATTGAGTGGAAAAGAAAAATATATCAATAAGCCGAAAAAAGAAAGTACTTGCCTTCGTCACGGAAGAAAATTATTATATTTACATACTTATATAATGGTTTTCCTTCTTTGTAGAAATATTTCATTGTAACATTTTCTGTCAAGGAATTTCATTCCAGAGACAGATTCATAAAAGTCTTCTAGATTTCCGGAGAAAATATATTTCAACATCCAACGCAGAAAATTCAGGCGGAGGAGAAGAAGTAGCAGAAAGGACCAAAATTTACAATGAAACTGGCAAAGCCTTCATTTTCTTTTTAACTACAAAAGTCAACAAATCCAATAAAATAAAAAGAAGAAAAAGGATAGAACTAAAAAATGACATCGAATTAAGTTGAGATTAAAAGTATCCAAATCCAAATAAAGAAAAAGAATCCTTGAAATAGAAAAAAATGAAAAAAAAAAAAAAAAAAGCTTCAACAAGGAAGGACAGATACCTGTTAAATGTGCGAAAGACGAGGATTTTTGTGAGAGGGATTAGTGACTAGTGATTAGTGATCAAGAAGCTGAGCAGAGCAGGGAGACATAGCCATTATTACTTATTTATTAAATTAATTTAACAGAGTTGTATTCAGACAGAGAAGCTGAGAGAGAGTGGATTGGGAAATGAAAATAAAAGCAAAAACTAAAGGGAAAACCAGGGATGGAAAATGAGCGAGCAGCAGCCACCACACCACTCTGGTCTAGAAGTCTTCTGGTTTTTTTTTTTTTTGGGCCGTGAAGGTCTTTTCCCTCTCTTCTTTATTGGTGTCAAAATGGGGAGCTCTCGACGTTGTGAACAGCTCTGGAGAAGGTGGGCCCCAGAGTCAACGCTCAAGGTAGCCAAAATTACTGACACGTGGAGATGAGAGTTGAAGAGAAGAGAGACGGAAAAAAGACGGTGGATGGGAAGCCTAAGATGTGATGTGGACGGTCAGACTGGTGGGTCCATGTGACTCAATAGGGATTCTGATCTCCACCACAGGGGTCCAGTTTCTTCGTATTTCGCTCTTTTTTTTTTTTTTTTGCTTGTTTCTTTTCTCTTTCTAAATCAATCCATAATCGAAAATGGTGTTTGACCATATATAAATTAGCACCAAAATTTTTTTATTGTTATAATGTTAATAAAATTATATTATAATATAATTTTTATATATTATAATGTTTTTTATTAAAATTAGTTTAAATTATTAATTTTAACTAATACTCTTAAATATCTTATAAATAATAAAAAAAATATAAATGTCATTGTTGATGCTTACCGCAGTCCGGCGTCGGATCAACACCCACGTGTGACTGAAATGCCTTATGACCTCCTCCTAAGTTTGCCCCTGGTCGGCAGTGAGTACCTGCAAGAGGGATGATTCGGAGAAAGGGGGTTAGTCAATAGACAAGGGCTCTCCGATGCTCAAGGCAAGTATTGCTCGGTAGAGGTCGGCAGCTAATTAGGTATGAGGAAGTCACTCTCCTTAAAACGTCATAAATGCATCCTATTTATAGGCCACCAGCTGGATCGGGTGTAAGATGAGTTTTACCCATTACCCAGGTGTCACATCAAAGTGTATCAAGCAACAAGTGACAAGTGTCGCGTCCATTGTCCAATGGATTGGACTCTATCGGACGGCAGCACGTCTGCCTGGTGTTGGCCTACAAGGATGAGTAGTGACGTATTATGATGGACAGCATGGCCCGGCCCAAGCTACTGTACATCCCCGAGGTGACAGCCTTCTTGGGGTGTGTCCTCAGATAAATGGAAGGCACCTCGGGAAGAAGCATAAGTCGTCGGGTCGGGCGGTAGTCTATGTCTGCCGAACTGAGTTGCCGACCACCAAGTTAGGGTCCTCGGTGGAGGCGCCGAGCTTATCCTCAACAGTCATATTTTTTAAACTTTTTGAAGTAATATTAAAATATTTGTACTAATAAATTTAGAATATAAATAACTTATTTACTATATATGTAAGAAGTATTTATATTATAAACAAGAGAATAAATACATTATTTACATTATAAATTTATTTATTACATAAATAAAAATTATTTATATGATAAATAAAAAATAAATAAATTATTTATACCATAAATGATTAGTTTTGAAAAATGAGGTTTTTTAGGCTCTATTTAATTTTATTCTCAAAATTTTTAAAAATATTTTTACATTTTTTTAAGACAAAAATTTTAAAAACACTCTCAATATAATTTTTAAAAATATCTTATTTTTTAAAATAAAAATATTTCTATTTATTTTAAAAATAATACCAAACAACACTTTAAAATTTCCGGTTCCGGATACGGGCGAAGCAAGATCATTTTGTGCCAAATATGAAATAAAGAAACCATCGAAAAAAAACTAAAGATGAAGATCGGAGAGAAGATCAGAGAGAGATTGACACATATCAGCTTCACATATGTATCTTTACTTATATAGAAGGCGCTACTCAAGGTTTCGTCAGGGGGCTTCGTCCACTTTTTTTTTCTTCTTTTTTTTCTCAAATTTATTTATTTGTTTTTTCTTTTAATAACAATCCTATTTTTTTTTCTTTTTTCCTTTTATTTTTCTCTTTCTAATCTTTTTTTTAAATATATCTTAAAAAAATATCATGCAATTTATTTCTTATGTAATAATTTCTTTTAGATATATTTTTACTCAAATATTTTATTGAACATGGCTTCAGTTTGACACGTTAGTTGAAACTTTTAATTTTCTAGTGTATAAAGCTCTCATATGTTATTGTGATAAACAAAAGTTTGCTACTAGTGTGAAGCACTTATATGCTACTATGTTTAAGTTCTAACTTTGAGTTTTAACTTTGTTTTCAAGCACTCTCATGATTGTTATAACCGCTTAAACACTGCTCTAAGTTTTGTCCCACTCTTTTTTTGTTGAAGTTTTTTTTTGCTTTTTTTTTTGTTCTTTATTGTTATGATCTTTCTTTTTCTTTTGCTTTTTTATTGTTATTTTGTCCCCTGTCAAAATAACTTCTTTCAAAATGCATCCCTTGTTATTTACAATTTCATTTTCTACATGGTTCTTTTAAATACTTTTTCTGTCTCACTAACTCCTATAAAAATATGTAGTTGGGCTTTTCTAATTGATCCACTACAATACATTTTTTTCAAATGTGTCTTCTTTTAAAATTTTTTTAAAGCCATTCTTTCAACTATTTTTTTTACCTAATAAATGCATTTGGGCAATTGAAATCTATTTTCCCCTTTTTTATTTATATTAACATAATTTCTTTCATATGTGTATGTGTTTAATTTTTTTTTTGTTCTTTTTTCATCTGTCAAAAATCTTTTGTAGTGTCATCCTTATATTGTTATCTCTTTCTAATGCGTTTCTTTATATAGTTTTTTTTTTTTTTTTTTTTACATGCTCCGATTGAGATATGCTTTTTTCATATGTGTCTCTTTAATTTTATTTTTCATTTGTAATCTTTCTTATTCTAAAACCAATTTTATAAAGATGTTAGTTTTAGTTGCATATTAAGTAACAACTAACTAAAATTTTTATTATTAAATAAATTAAAAAATAACTGTGAGATAATCAAAACTTAACAATAATGAGCCTATAAAATGATCTCCCACGTGCTACATAAGGCGCTAAGCGTCATTTGTCTATAAGGGCTTGAGACATGGGCAAGGGAACACAGCGTTCCACTGCTTTTTTTTGCAATGGCACCCCCCCCTTTTTCTTTTTCTTTTTTTTCATCCTATTTTTTGGCTTTTCATAATTTTTCCCATCCTTTTGATCTTTTTTATCCCTTTTTTTCTTTTTCTTACTTTCTTATTTTTATTTTTATTGTTTAATTTTTTTTTAGTTCTCCTCAACTTTTATGTTTCCCCTGAATATATTATATATTTACAGAGTTACTTTATTGATTTATTTAAAATGTATATCATCAAAATGTTTTTAAATTTTTTATTTATTGCATATAATTTCACATTCACGAAAATATCATTTTATTAAGCGTGACTTCAGAATTTCGTTCACATTCCTAGATGGTCATCCCATATTTTGAAATGTAATTTTTATAACTTCCTATATTGTATTTGTTGACTTGTAAGTTTTTGTGTAGGGAGTACATGATAATGGTACTGTATTTTTCTATGTCGCGAAAATCTTTCAAAAAGCTTTATATCAGGGGATATTAGGAGGACTTAATAATTATTCTTTTTCACTGTTCATGCAACCACATTCAGAAACTTGTTGAAGAATGAATTATGCATCGTTACTTGATTTGAACATCTTTTAACATATTCTAAATGTTCTCTTACCAGAAATTTGAGACATTAACTTGAAAAATAGACCGTGGTGAGAATTGGATGGATTACTGCTCGAGTCAAAGATCATAATGAACTGGCGGGGAAAATTAACAACATAAATAGCCAACTAGAAGTAAGTGGTGAAAGATCCTACGCAAGTCGCATCGAGAGAATGTGATTCAAATGGCACCCCTAAGCTCATTGACGGGGCGAGTAGGGGCTGAATTAAATCAAAATTTTTAACTAAACAAATTATTGTTATTTTTATAGAGTTTAATTCAATTTTTAAAAATTACAACTTATAAAATTATGAACTCATATAATACTGTAGACTTTTTTATTTCGAATTTTAAAACTGAAAATATAATAAGTTGTTTGGGACCTTGTTTAAACCAAAACTTTTAGTTCAAATTAAGGTATTAATTCCTGAGTGTTTTTGGTTCAAACCAATAGTTTAAACTAAGGTTTTTCAACGCCTTAAAAATTCAAAAGATAAAATTTAAGGACATAGTTGAAACTTTTTTAAAAGTTTTAATATAAATATTGTAAAAAATATATTTCAATGACGACACAATAGGAAGAAACGTGTGAAAAAAGTTTAATATTGGACTTAATTTGGATCAGTGAGGGCGACCGCCCGGCTTAACATGGCTCTGCCACTTCCTAAGCTAGCTCGCCTTACTTCTTGCAAGCTCAAAATTGTATCAGAATTGAAATAAATTTAGTAACATGTATACTACTGTAGATTTTTTTTAATGAACTTCATTTTGTCGTGAAAACAAGTGCGTTTTTTTTCATCAACAAACCTTTCTTTTAAAAATAAATAGATAATTTGGATATAGTATTTTTAAAAGTTCTCTATAAATTTCTCCATAACTTTTACATTAGTCTAATTAATGCAATCATAATTTATTTTTATATCATTATCATACCTAGCTCCCTGTCCCCCATTGCAAATTCGCTCTTCTTCTGCAATGTAATACCTACTTTTTAAAGCATTTTGCTTAGAGTTATAATTTTGAGTAAGCTAGATCTAGAATGTCATAAATTGGGGTGTTGGTTGGAACCATCTAAAATAAATAAAAAATTGAAGATTGAAGGATGTTTTGAAGTTTTTAATGAGATCGTAGTCAAGTATGCACGAGGCAAAACTTCGAAGAAGCTAGGCATCGAAATATGAAGCTAAGTTATAACTCATCACTTAAGTAAGCACAAGGTGTTGTCACGTGGTTGACAGCTACCCTTTGTAGGACGCATAGGCGCTAGGTAGATTTCATACAAATTAGTTGAGTGATACACATGCAAGGTGACGCCAGACGACAAGCATTCAAGCAAGCTTAGTGTTTTAGGTGACATGTGGCATACATGGACAAGGACACCTGACAACATGCAAGATAAATACTTGACACACATATACGATAACTAGGTGGCGAAGGAAGCCAAATGCCTATATGCTGTAATCTTTGCAATCTATTTCAAGGCAAAAGAAATGTGAGAAAAAGTGAAAGGAAAAAGGAAAGAAAGAGAATAGCTTTCCCACTTAAGCAGCTTGAAGCAAGTATGTTAGGATCGGTGCCCTAAGAAATAAATACTTTAAATGTATTTATAATGAAATTTTGGTGGAATGAATAATAATACTTATATAGTACATGTATTAACAATGGTCCTCTATTACTTTCATAACAATGATTGTATATTAGCAAACATGTGATTCGTGACTATTAGAACAAAATCTTAGAATTGAGTATATATAGAGTTTATATGCGAAAAGATCTGATTCAGAGATTAATAGTCTAAATTATAGTCTGCATTCTATGTGTAGAGCTGGGCACTCTATATATGACAAAGATGTAATAGAGATCTATGTCCATTTGGGGAGGTAACTTATCTTGGTCGTCTGAGCGGATTGACTTCATGGGGGATACATTGGTGTGGTAGACTTAATGATGGTTGCACATTGGACTGGACATAAAATTGAATTGATTTAATAATAATTCCATTTAACTTAAATCAATTTCCTTTGATAATCATTTATATGTCATCTTAATCCTAAAGTGGATTCATGACTCTATGTTTATAGTTTGTATTTTTTGATATGCCAAAGGTAGGAATTTCAATGAATGAAGGCTCCATTGTCAATATGTTGGAGATGCAACCTGTATTCGATGAGAGCATAATCCACAGACATAGAATCTACTACTCTCTGTGAAAGAGTTAATATTATCATTTTAAAGGCATTATTCGGGTATTGGAAAATATAACGAGGCTTCGATCATCTAGATACATATAGTAACTATATGATATTCCTTTTGTATATGTTATAAAAGGAATGAATTTCTTGATGGTAAAATAATGAAACTTTAAGATAAAATAATAGGGGGTAAAATGGAACTAAGTCATTCAACTGATTATAGATAATCTATGAAATACACATAATATGAGAGGAGTTTCGTAATATGGTACAATATCAAGAGTGTAACTCTGGGTCTGTACTCGAGTGACATAAGGTTAATAGTTAAATTGATAATTAATTGGGGATTAATTTATCTGTTGTTATTAGAACTTGATAATATATGTTTCCTAATGCTAGTCCATGAATTCTTTTATGACGGATTGCACAAATATAGATTACTATAGGTGAGACAAAAGCATATGTAAGTCAGGTCGTCAGCCCTGATGGGATGCGTGAGCCTTACTTTGGTTGGACTCCTAGTGGGTGCAGGCACACTAGGGTAGGCACCAATCTACTTGATTTTTTTGAAGAAATAATTATTTAATTAATTTGGAAAATCATTATTCAAATTGGTAATTGGGATTTTGGATAATTAATTATTTAAATTTGTATTTGAATAATTAATTTAAATTCTAGTTGAATTTGAATCATGGATAAATAAATAATTATTCACAATCATTTAAATTCGATAATTATCTTGGATGTTTTTTTTTTTTTGCTCAAGTTGGATAATGGAATTTTAATTTAAATAGAATTGTTAAATTGGAGTTATCTTGGATGATGCAGATAATTAGAAATCCTTATACTGTGGTTGGTTGAAATTTTTGTACAGATAAGCTTTATAGGTGGCGCCAACTTCAAGGATAGGAGAGAGAAAATTCTCTCCTAATTTTGATAGATTTCTGAGTCCTCATACTACTTAGGGTTTTCATTTATTTAGAGACCGCCTAAGTGCAAATTAGAGAAGAGAGCTTGTATTACTCATCTTTAATAATCCTAATTCTTAAGCACTTAAGTGGTTGGAAAGAGTAAAGTTGTCATATAGTTTTGTTGAGTTGTGTGTGAACACACAACAATTTGAAGGAAGAAAATAGCATTGAAGATCTGATGGTAGAGATTCGTTCTTGAAGAATTGTGTTTCCGATCTCCAACTGATACGTTAAATTAGATTTAATTTATTATTTATAGCATCATAAGTTAGTTTTCTGGGTGTTTTATAAAAAATTTTCAAATTTCATTGTGTCACTGAACTGATTTTTCCAACAATTGATATTAAAATGAACTCATCTAATTTCACTCCTTACGCATTAAATTGATATTTAGAGAGATCACACTCTAGGGTTTCTATATGTGAATTAATATGTATAGGGAATATTAACTTTTGTAATCATGAAATTTATGGTAAATGATAATTAAATATTATTGGTTAATTTTTAATTATTGTCGGTTATAATTCCTTAGAGTTTTAAAATATGTATCTAGGGGTTTATTCATAGAATTGTGATTATAATACGATAAGGTCCATTATCACCATGTATAATTTATTGCTTTCTTAAAATTTATGTAAATAAAAAATGGTTTAAGATTTCTATGTAATTTAATTCTACGAAGGATAATGAAGAGAGTATTGGAAAATTTTCTTTAATTTGTTAGGTTTATATATATGTGCGTATATATATATATATATATATATATATATATATATATATATATAAATAACTGCAAATTGAATAGTGTAAGGGTTTTTGGGAACCTCCACGGTACTGGCAATTTTTCTGCCATTGAGAAAATTGCACAGTGGGATTTTTAATAAGAAATTTACATAGAATGCTCTTGACATAGCACCTTTATTAAAACTGCCTTCCTTTCTTTATGTTTTCATAACTTTCTTTTTTCTTCTTCTTTTTCTTTGTAATTTTATTTTTTTATTTACTCTTTTGCCCTTGTTTGGCTAAAAACACGTATTTGAAAGAAAAACCGCCCATCCTCTCTCTCGAACTTGTTTCTTTCTCTACCGACTCATGCTTTCTACTAAATCTCCCTTCTCTCTTCGTCTTCTCCGCCGTGTCTCTCTCTTCTCTGCCTCCCCTGTCCCATCTCTTCGGCAAGTCTCTTCCCTCTGCTTTCTCTTTTCTCTAGCCTCTTTCTTTTTCTTCTTGCCTCCGCCTCTGTCATGTTTTCACTAACTTCGCATCTGAGATCAATGGTGACAGAACTCTCGACGAAGCTCTTCTCCGTTTGTCTTCCATGATGACTGTGTCGATCCGATGATAGGCACAATGACCACCAGAGTTTACAGTCGCCGATGCTTTCCTTGCCATTCAAGCTTGATCTGCTTTAGATCATCATCAGGAATTCTGTCGATGCTTTACATGCCATTCTTCTTCGTCGGTTCTAGTGTTAGAGAACAATCAAACCAATGTTGCACCAGATCTGACTAAGATTGAAATCTCAGCTCTATTTTTCCTTTGCCTGGATCAAATGCATGGTCCAAATGGTCCAAATTTGTTTTAAGCTGTGAGGAAATATGACTTTTGTTATGATTTTTGAGATTTATGCTTTGATTGAATTTCTTGTAATAATCTGCCAAATCTGTATTCCTTGTTGTAATTCCAAAGTGAAACTGACATTTATTTATTTATTTATTTGTATTTTTTTCTAGATAAGAGCTGATATCAACATCTCTGCAACCTTGAAACAATATTCGCAATAACATGTTTTCTTTGTTTGTTTGTTTATTTGGGTATCAGTTTGAATGTTTTCTTAACAATAAATAGTGTATGTTCTCTATTATTGGTTTTTTTTTTTTTTTTTTTATATATATCATTTCTTAAGAAGTTCCTTTATTTTTTTTTTTCACTTGGTCCATAATTAAGACGAGTTGGTTCATCAATTTGGATCAAATTAATTTAGCTTCAAATATTTCTTAATTTCTAGTGATGAAATATTGATGAAAACTGTCATTGATTTTAAACATTTATTTTTTATTTTGGTTGCAAAAGGCTGATTGATGTTGTATAGTTGGCACACAAAAAAACTATAAAAAATCTTGGAATTTGGTAGGTTCTGTGGTTAGAAATATTCACAAACAATTGAATTCATAAAAGCGAAAGCCAATTGGATCGTCAAATACCTCCTGTCATTGACTGTGTTTTGTAAATTCAGCCCGACACCGAGTTTGGGTTTTTTGGGTTTTTGAGCACTTGCAAAAACTCACTTGATGGTGCGTTGATTTCTAAATGTTTTTGTGTGTTCAGGGACCCAAATGAGGACCACAAATTTCTACCCGTTTTCATCACACGGGTGGGACGGTTTTTTTTTACCCAAAAACCGTCTCTGATTTTGTGGCACGGTTAATGGTGGTTAGCGTTCAATATGAGCATTCCACGTGGGCCAATTAGTGTCCAACATTCTCCTACTTGGCCCATATATTTCATCAACTATTACAATAAGAAACAAAATATATGAATCACGACGATAGATCCTTTAAATGACAAGTATTATCTTCTATGTATTACAAAATGTCTTGTCTCTTAAGATTTGCCTATGTAGCTTAATGGACAAACCCTACCAAACTTTAATGATGTTTCTCAGAAATAAATTTGTGCACTTAACTAAAGTTGAAATGAGAAAATATTATAAATATAGAGTTTCACTACAAAATACAACAAATTAGATAAGGGAACCAAGTCTCATTCTATCCACATGATCCCTAAATTTTATTGGTGGCATGCCTTTAGTCAAGGGATCGACAATCATTAATTCAGTGCTTATGTGCTCAATGACCACTGCTTTATCCTTAATACACTCCCTTATGGCTAGGTACTTAATGTCGATGTGTTTGCTTCGACTACCGCTCTTGTTGTTTTTAGTCATAAAAACAATAGTTGAATTGTCACAAAATATTCTTAATGGCATAGAGATAGAATCCACAATCCTAAGCCTAGAAATGAAACTCTTGATCCACACACCATGCGAGTTAGCCTCATGTTAGACATGTATGCCCTAAGGAGTAAAAATATAATAAGTTTTTAGAGACATTTTTATCAATAAAGAATTTATTCATTGTTTATATTTACCAAATCTTGTCCTATTTACGTTCATATTTGTTGAATGTATGTTAAGCAAACAATAGTCTAAGACTGTTACTCTAAACCTTAAGAATTGGGCATATGATGGATAGATTATGCGGAAGACATGATTCTTAAGGTGATGGTCTAAATCGTAAGATCCACAATCGAGGGACTAAAGTTGGGCACTTTATTCATGTAAAGATTATTATGTTGTCTATATCCTTATTGAGAGATGGTTCGTCTTGACCATTGGAGGTGGACTCCATGAATAGAAACATTGGTATGTTGTCATAGGTGACGATGTGTTGGATCGGGACATAAAGTAAATTGATTTGAATTAATAATTCTGTCTCGGCAAATCGATTCACTTTAGACAATCATTTGTATTATATCTTAATCCTGAGATGAATAGTGGGCTCGTTGTCTTGACTTGTGTCTTTTGATGTACCAAAGGGTGACACCCACATCTTAATAGTAGTATGCATGCCGGTACATTAGAGGCATGACTCTTAATAGCGTAGACCTGTTATTCATAGATATGGAATCCATGGCTCCTCTTTAGGAGTAATAATATCCTCTGATACGCGTTATCCTATAATTGAAAAACTAGAGCGCTCAACCATTTAGATACATAGGTGTAACCGAATGGTATACTATCTTTGGATGGTTAGTTTTCAGATGGTGAGATAATGGAACGTAAGATAAAAATAATCGAGAAGGTAAGACAGAACTTGTCCTTAAGCCAGTTATGGATAATCATATGGGGATACGATACACTATGATATGCCATGGAGACTTAGCTATATGAGCTTCGTAATTCTATATAATTCGAGAGTTTAGCTCCAAGCTTTTAGTGGAGTAGCGTTGGAGTTGATAATTATGAAATGTATATCTGGGATATTGGGTTTTGTAATTATCAGGAGCTTAAACTATATTGGTCTATTTGGTCCCCTTTACTAGCTCACAACATCCTGTAACGATACAACGTGCTTTTTCAATAATTGGTGACTTATGCCAGATTTATCAGATTGGTTAAAATTTAGAAGAATCAGATAATTCATGTTTATTTATCGGTTAAATTAATTTTTGTGATAAAATTAATTCAAGATAAACTTGTTGAATTATTGGGATCGGATAATTCTTGTTTGTTTATCCGTTGATTTAATTTTTGGATAAATTAGATCAAGATAAACTTGTAGAATTATTGGGAATTTATTTATTTTCTTAGAGATTATCTAGATAAAGTTGTTTCGATCAGATAACTTCTCTATTGGGTTATTTGAATTAAAACTGAGACTTTATCCTATAGAATCTCGGGTGGAAAATAAAATATTCGTGGAGATATTTATTCAAAAGTTTGGCCTGCCGATCTATGTGTTCGGCCTACCGATGGGGCTGTTCGGCCTGCCGATCATCCTGATTGGCCTGGTGATGAGCAAAGGATAAGATCACGCGCTTTTACGTGGATCTTATCAGATATTGATTTGAACTTGATTCTGTTTCAAATTTTGAGACCTAATCTGATAAAGACTGACCCTAGACCCAACCTCTATAAATAGGGAGTAAGTCTTAAGAGTTACTCAGATCAATTGAGAGATTAAGAGTGATACTTTACTGTTGAGAGTCTGAAAACTCCCTGAGAGCTTTTGTTCATAAATCACGAACTCTAGCTCAGGGTTCTCTTGATTGGTTGCAAGGAGAGTCACCTGGTAGAAGAGCTGTACGTGTGAGCACACACTCACTCCGATCGTAGATAGAGAATAACAAAGAAGACCAGTTGGTTGAGGCTCTTCTGGAACGTTACTTCTCTTCATGTTTTGCGAGCGTTCTTCAGCACACAAAGGTTAGTAAGATCTTGTTAATTTATGCATATAGCATGTCAAACTTGTATTTTGAAAAATACTCTGATGTAAAATTTTTAAAATTCCACTGCGTATTATTTTTCCAACACCTCAAAACGAGATACAAACTCGGCCTCCATAGTGGAAATAGCAGTCAAAGTTTGCTTGGCACCCCTCCATGAAACAGCTCCACCAGCTAGCATGAAAATGTATCCGGAAGTTGATTTTCGTGAATCAATGCAGCCAGCAAAGTCAGAGTCAGAGTAGCCAATGACCTCCAAGTTGTCAGTCTATCTATACATAAGCATGTAGTCTTTGGTTCCTTGCAGGTACGTCATCATCTTCTTTGCAGTCTTCTAGTGGTCTGATCATGAATTACTCTGATATCTACCCAACATTTCTACAGCGAATGCAACGTCAGTTCTTGTACAAACTTGAGTATACATAAGACTTCCAACAGCTGAAGCATATGGAATGTTGCACCTCTATTCTTTTTCAAGATCATTTTTAGGGCATTGATTCAAATTGAATCTGTCACCCTTCACAATGGGAGCTATACTTGGTGAACAATTTTTCATTCGAAATCTCTCCAAAACTTTGTTGATATAGGTTTCCTGATACAGACCCAAAATACCTTTATATTTGTCTTTATGTATCTTAATGCCTATAATGAGGATGCATCACCCATATCCTTCATGTCAAAGTTTTTAGAGATAAATTGTTTTACCTCATGTAGCATACCCTTGTCATTGGTTGCAAGTAGAATATCATCCATTTATAGGGCCATAAAATAAATTTTACTCCCACTGACCTTCTGGTATATACATTGATCCATGATGTTCTCTATGAATCCAAATGAAGAGATTACCTCATGTAATTTTAAATACCATTGACGGGAGGCTTGCTTCAATCTATATATGGATTTCTTAAGCTTACATACCAATTGCTCACCATTACTAAAGGAGAATCCTTTTGGTTGTTTCATATAAACCTCTTCATCTAGTTCACCATTGAGAAATGCTGTTTTTACATCCATTTGTTGTAACTCTAAGTCAAAATGAGCATTGAGTGCCAAGATAATGCGGAGAGAATCTTTCTTAGATACAGGAGAAAAGGTCTTCTTGTAGTTGATTCCTTCCTTCTAAGTGAACCCTTTGGCGATGAGTCTTGCTTTGTATCTTTCGATGTTGCCCAATGAGTCCTTTTTCGTTTTGTAGACCAATTCACACCAAATGGCTTTTACACCATTAGGCAACTCGACAAGATACCAGACTCCATTAGATGCCATAGAATCCATCTTATCCTTCATAGCATCATACCAAGGTTTCGATTCTTGGCAACTTATGGCTTGTGAAAATGTTTCGAGATCATTTTTGGCTCCAATGTTGTAGTCTGATTCTTACATATACACAACATAATCACTAGAAATTGTCGATTTCCTCTCTTTAGTAGATCTTCTTAACGTTGATCGAACATTTTCCTGAGGAATTTGTTGTTCAACTTGTTGCTTAAATATTTTCGATGGTTTTTGAGCAACTTGACCTTCTAGATTATTGTTAGCAGTTTGTAGAATTTCAACGATCGGTTGCACAACACTCGGTTGAACTATAGGAGTGCTATGAACAATAATCAACCTATCACTTGATATAGATGGTTGAGCTTCAGTATGACTTCTTTCAGAAACTATGTTCCGAAATTGATCGCTCCTACTAATGAAGTCATTTTCAAGAAACTTGGCATTCCTTGATTCCATAAATCTAGTGTTGTAAGTTAGACAATATAATCTATATCCTTTGGACCTTTCGGCATATCCAACAAAATACCCAATAATGGTTCTCGGATCTAGCTTCTTCTCTTGTGGGTTGTACACTCTTACTTCATACAGACATTCCCAAATGCGTATATGTCGTAAACTCAGTTTTGAACCTTTCCATAACTCAAATGGCATTTTTGGGATAACCTTAGTCGGAACTCGGTTTAATATATATACAGCTATCTTAAGAGCTTCAGTCCACAAGGACTTAGGAAGATTGGAGCTATTCTTCATACTCCGTACCATGTCCATTAATGTTTAGTTTCTTCTCTCTGCCACACTATTCTGATCTAGGGAACCTGGCATGGTGTATTGGGCAACTATCCCATGCTCTTGAAGAAACTTCGCAAATGGACCTTGAGCTTGTCCATCCTCAGTGTACCTACTGTAATATTCTCCACCTCTATCTATTCTCACGATCTTTATTTGTTTTTCGCATTGTTTCTCTACTTCAACATTGAAAACTTTAAAGGCGTCCAATGCTTCGTCCTTTGTTTGAAGAAAGTAGAGATATATGTATCGTAAGTAATCATCTATGAAAGAGATGAAGTATTTCGGACCATATAAGTCCATGTCTAGATTACAAATATCTGAATGTATGATCTCTAATATTTCTGAACTCCTCCTGGCACCTTTCTTAGACTTGTTGGTTAGCTTTCCCTTAATGCAATTCATACAAGTCTCGAAGTTAGTAAAATCCAAAGTACTGAGTACCCCGTCATTTAATAACCTTTTGATTCTCTCAATAGAGATATGTCCTAATCTCCGATGCCATAACATAGAGGAATCCTCATTTATAAGACAACGTTTCATACCAATGTGAACATACATAGCATTATAAGTAGTTTCATTTGGCAAATTAATAGAGAAAAGACCATCAGACAATATACCATTTCTAACAAAATCATATTTATAAAATAAACTGAAAGAAGTCTCATTAAAATTAAAGGAATAACCATAAGGTACAAGTCTTGAAACTAAAATCAAATTTCTAGAGAAACTTGGAATATAAAATGTCTTTTTTAAATCTAAAATGAAACCACTGCTAAGAACTAAACTGCATGTTCCAATAGCCTCTACATGTGAACGCATCTTGTTTTTAAAATAAATGCATTATTCACTTGCCACTAGCTTCCTTAGGCTTCGCATACCCTGCAAGATATTCGAAATATAGATTGTAAACCTAGAATCAATCCACCATGTGTTATAAAGGACATCAACCATATTAGATTCATAACAAACAAATGAGATTGGATTACCTTTCTTTTTAAGCTAACTCTGAAATTTGCCACAATCCTTCTTCATGTGTCCCTTCTTTTTGCAGAAGAAACACTTGGATTCTTTCTTAATGATAGCTTTGGAAGGTATTTTACCTTTCCCTTATCTCTGGCTTGATTTTGGTCTTGATTCTGATTCTTTCCCTTGGTTTTTATTAGTGCAGTTTTACTTTCCATTATTAGTCGCCCTTCTTCTTGAGTACACATGGTCAGTAGTTCATTGATTGACCATTTGTCTTTATGTGTATTGTAAGAAATTTTAAAGGGCCCATATGGTTTTGAAAAGGTGTTCAGAATGTAGTGCACTAAGAAAAACTTAGACATATCCACCTCAAGGTTCTTAAGTTGAGCTGCTATCGTCCTCATCTCCATGATGTGCTCACGCACACCTCTCACACTGGTGAGCCACAAGTACGAGAACCTCATGATTAGGGTGCTGGCAAGTGCCATATCTGAAGTTTCAAGCTGCTCATCAATGGCCTTCAGTAATGCTCGGACCTTGTCATACTGTTCGACGGAACCACATATGCTAGCAGAGATTTTAGTCTTTATGAACATGACGCTAAGGCGATTAGATCGCTCCCAACATTCATAAAGAGCAATCTCATCCTGAGTGCTGGTTTCCATGATTACAGGCTCATCTTTCCTTATAGCATAATCAATATCCATTCACCCTAACTGAAAGAGCTTCCAGACCTTATAGTTATCCCCTTTTAGTTCAGAGATATCACATCGAACATCAAAAAAATTCATAGGTTGTGTGACTGTATAATTAAAACAAACATGCTTATGATCCAAAATATTGAGACTAATAGACATAAATTATGCTTTACCAATGTAAATCATGCATAAAATCATGAATCTAGTGACATAAAACTTGCCTGTAGGCTAAAATTATAATTCAATTAGATTCATTTCACTGTATGTTAAACTATCAAATTATGTTCCCTTTTCTAACACCTGTGGGTAAATTAGAAAATATAACTTGATAATTTATCCCAATTAGTCATACTAATATAATAAAAATTTCTGTGGGATAAAGTTTATTATATTGAGTACAACTAATTGCAATAAATGTCCTTTAACCAAATGTGATCTTAGACCAATTAATATATAATTTTGTATAATTAGAGGTGCTGTGGCTAAGCTCTAATTATTCAAAATCATATGGATCACTTAGACATTTAATTTTGTTCATAAGATTATTCATAAAAAATTACATATTCTATAGGCAATATGAATAATCATGAACAAAATCTAAATTTGTACTAACTAACTTAACTTAATAATATGTATAATAAAACACAAAATTATACATATAAGAACAAATTGGCTCACTAATTATGCATAACATATTTAGCACGTAATAAATGATTAATTTCAATATGCTAAAATTATTTAACGCAATATTGCATGCATAATTAGCAATGAATTATACATACAAAACAACATATAATTTTTAACAAGTCAAAACAAAACCATAAAATAAGGTTTTTACTTAAATCCCAAATAAACAAATTTGGAAAAAATGTGCCATAAAAAAAATTCATTTTTTTTTGCAATTTTCTGCCTTCATTAGATGACTTGTCGTTTTAGGGTTGGGACACCCAATATGACTTGCTGTTTTACTTTTGAAACACGTGTGTCCCCTTAAGTAAACCACATGTTGTTTCACCCAGTAAAGGCAAAACGACATGTCATTTTTTTTGGCTGCTGAACTCAAAAATGAAAACGACGTTCAGTCGTCTTCAACCTTAATCTAGGTCTTCTTGACTCGGTTATGACCCGATTTAGACCATGTATAAAACCCAACGGTTTCTAAGCATTCTGGACACCATTTTTGACGTTTTAAATTACAGAAATTTTAGAAATCTTATATCTTAATGATTTATAATTTTATTTTTCACTAAAAAACTACAAAATGAAAAACCCAAAATCACCAAAAAAAATTTTGCGTGAACTTTTCAAAACTTAATATACTAATAGCAAGGCATATGCATTTTTAAATTGGCTCTGATGCCAAATGTGGTCAAAAATATTCATAAACAATTGAATTCATAAGGGCGGAAGCAAATTGGATCGTCAAATACCTCCCGCCATTGATTGTGTTCTGCAAATTTGGCCCAACACCGACTGTGATTTTGACGCTGTGTTTGGGTTTCTAAGCACTTGCAAAAACTCACTTGATGGTGCGCTAATTTTTGAATGTTTTTGCATGCTCAGGGACCCAAACGAGGATCACAAATTTATGCCCGTTTTCATCACACGGGTGAGACGGTTTTTGTTGCCCAAAAACCGTCTCTGATTTTGTGGCATGGTTAATGGTGGTTAACATTCAATATGAACGTTCCACGTGGGCCAATCAGTGTCCAACAGGTTCTCCTTTAGAACCTATTGGATTCTAATATGGCATTTCGAGCCTGCGACTGGAGGCGGTTGGTTCTAGATTTACTTTGGAATCTATCAAATTTCAATCCGGCACCCTATGCGGGGCAATCGGAGGTGGTTGGTGCTTCTTTGTTTAAAAGAAAATGTATTAGAACCTAGTGGGTTCTAGGATGGAACTTGACAGGTTCAGGATAAAACTGGGCAGGATCTGACGGGTTTTGGGATGAAACTTTGAAGATTCCAACGGGTTTCGGGATAGAACCTAGCGGGTTCCAGGACGACATTTGTCATGAGGGAGTGAGAAGGGAGATAATTTAAATTTTTAATAAATCATATTATTTAATTAAAAAATAGTTTTAAAAAAAGTCTTTTAGAAGGATAATCTTAAAAAAAAATGCTTTTTTAAGAGAACATTTTTGTAAGTTGTTCCTTTTAAATCTTGGTGTGCAAAGCCAATCCGTGGCGCCTGTAGGCCACGAAGGCAAATGAATTGCAGTGCAGGAGTTGTAGTGGGCCAGCAGGTAAAGCCCCTGCACGGGCTGCATGGGCTTTACAAGATATTATATTAGTTATATTAATATATAATATATATATATGTATATTATAATAATATAATATTTATGATATATTATACATTGATAATAATTTGAATTAAGATAAATTATTATGTTATTGCTATTTAAATAATTTTTTTATTAATCTTTCTAAATAAAGAAGGATTAGGGGTAAAACTATTTGAAATCCAGAAAATTTAAATTTTGATCTAATATGATCCCAAAGGAAGATTAAGGATAAATAAAATCTCAAGTTTGAATTGGATTCAAAAAGCTAGAATTGAATTTTTTGATCTAATTGATTTTATTTGGATAAGATTAAAATTTAGAAGTTAGATGTAGAGTAGTTCCCCAACCCTAAAGCAAAATCATAAATAGATAAAAGTTATCCATTTTGATTTTGGATGATTACTAACAACCTTAATCTTATAGGAAAATAATAAAAATAATTATATTAATTTTCTATTGTCAGTCGGAGGAGTTTGGAGTTGTTAGTTTAAAAAGGACATTACAAATTGTGACCCTCTACGAACCAACCCACCCATCTTTATGGTGACCCCAACCCTTCTAACAAAAAAAAAAAAAAAAAAGATTTTTGCAATTGATTAGTTTTTGTTAGTTTTTCAATTTTTAATCTCTTTAAGGTATTTTATATGTCATTTTTATGGTCAAAATTAACTTTTGACCCAGAAAGCATAGACATTAAATAGATGTATTACATCTTTATGAAAGTGACTTTTCATAAAACAATGAGCTAGGCAAAAACTAGACCTAATATGTACTTCACATTTTCTTTGGAGCTAGGAGCAACATAATATATATATATTACACAAGTAGTTCTTTCCAAGCTATATATTTTTTCTAAGAAAATGGAGACACAAAAATATATTTCAATTATTTAATAATGGCACAATTATAATTTTTTAATTAAACAAAGGTATAACTTTAATTTTTTAAAAATTATTAGACAAAAAATCAGTGATTCAAAAGTTGAGTGAGGCATGTGCCCCACTCTAAATGCCTCTGCCAATAATTGTAGGAAGAAAAGAGATTGATCTACATACCGCCACTCAACTCCTCACTCAATGAAAGAGATTGAGCTTTCCATTAGGGAAGTTATGGAGTGTGATAAAGCCAAAGAAATGAGAAAGAATAACAAGAAATGGAGGCACGTGGCTCTGCAGGCAATTAGTGATGGTGGCAGCTCCGACAATAACATAGCTGAATTTGTATCAAAATTACGTGGCTTTGGCTTTGGAGGCAATTAGTGATGGTGGCAGTTCCGAATAAAACTTTTCCTCGTGTGTATGTGCTTGTGTGTTATTTGATGGAACTAAAATGAAACTTTTTTTTGAAACTGTTGCTCCGTGGACTTTGTAATTTATGAATTATTGTTGAATGCTACCTATTTTTTAACAAGATTAAACGTGATTTAAATCTTTAACTTATAATTGAAGTGGAAAAATTTACAACCTATTAAACTGTCTTATCTATATGCACATGTAAAGGTATAATAATGCAATGAGTGATAATAAAAATAGCAATAGACATGTAAAATTTATTTCTTCTTTTCAGGGCATGTTGCTATATTAAAAAGTCCCCCACCAAAAAGAAAGAAAAAAGTTTAACATTGCGCTGTTTGTCGTCATTAATTAATAACATTCTCACAAATTCTTTTGCTCGAGGCTTTATTATTAAAAAAAAAAAAAAGAAAAATAGAAAACGAGTCACCCCCTACGTAACACATAGATTCCGTCAATATAAATATATCTATAGATTTAAAAAATAAACGTGTCTGGTTTTCTTTGTACGCATGTTAAGACAATGTCAATTGTTAAGCACTAAAACGAAAGAAATACAAAAAAAAAAAAAGATACTGTCGTTATTCCGTTAAAAAAAAGTAAGGGGGCTGGCTGTTTAGTACGGGTAGTTTTCAGGGTGGAATTTTTGGTATGATGATTGTCTAAAAAAGACGGAGGACATAAAATTTTAAAATATTTTTTTCACTTTAAAGTTATTTTTCCATTTTATTGACATACCAAGACATTATAATATTTACTATTATGTTACACAGTGAATATGATACTTCCGTGATTACTACCTCATTTGCAACGAGGGTAGTTTGTTTTAAGTATTTTTAGTATTTAATAGACTTAAATTTAAATTTGAGTATTAAAATTTTTTTGAATACGTATTTATTTTTTTCAAAATCTAAATTCTTTGAGTATCAATAATCTAAGTTTTTAAAACTTTTTAAAACTTTTAATATTTAGATATCTGTGCTACAGTAAAAATTAAAATTCTCTATCTTATATTTGAGGAAAAAATCGTAACTTCTTCATTTGATATCTAATTGAGATGATTTTTTTCGTTATGTCCCTAGTGAAGAGAGGAATAAATTAAGATCCACATTGCATATTTTTTAGGACCATTAACATTAAGATTTTATTAGATTTGTTAATAAATCAAAAACTATTTTCACTACCACTCCAAACACAAATTTCAATTTTATTCTATACTCAGATTAAAATTTAAATACACATTCAAACACCAATTCGAATAATAATTCAAATCATTAACTCAAATCTTAATTCAAATCATACTAACTCAAATGAAAGCACTAAATTCGAATCCATTTACCAAAACAGACACTATCTATGTACTAAGTCATTACAATATCTGCTATGACTATACTTTACAGGTTTTAGCACATAAAATATTTATTCTGTTTATATAAATTGTAACTTGGTGTCTTTTTTAATTTTTTTTATTGAGTACGTAAGTAATCTACCGAGAGAATATTACGATAGAAATTATTTGCTTTTATTTTTTTAAAATAATATTTACATTAAAAGTGCTTTTAACAAATGAAATTAAGGAGAACTTTTTCAAAAATTGAATCCAAAACCATTGAAGGTTAAATTTCCTTAAAACGAACTTTGTTTTTTAAAAAAGAAGTTAAGTACGCCTTCTTTTGTATTCATAATTGATATTTTATATTATTGTTATTGGCCAAAAATAGAACTATTTTCACAACTGCCCCTGAATTATATCACTTGTGTCATTATGCCTCATAACTTTTAAAACATACTACTTAGTCTTTTCAAATTTTGTTCAGTTAGCAAGTCTCCTCCCTTCATCCAACTTGGTTAATTTTTGAATGGTTTTTTTTTTTTGTGAAATATTTTTATATTTTTCTCCAAACTGTCACTTATATTATTTTGCCTCCCAACTTTCAAATGCGTCATTATGTCCCTAAATTTTTTTTGTTAGTAAATAATCTCTTTCCATCTAATTTTGTTCAGCTTTACAGGTCAATGTTTTTTCTTCTAACTTTGAGGAAAAAAACCCAAACATAAAAAAGAGTTTAAGAGGAAAAAATAGGTTAAGGAAAAAAGAGTTCAAGGAAAAAGTATTATTTTGTGCAATACACTAAGCACATGAAAGAGCTTAAAGAGAAAAAAAAAAAAACCCACAAAATTCTTTAAAAGAATAGAGCTCTTGAAGTTTTTTCAAAGAAAAAAAAAGAACACATTTTTTTAACTTCTTGTAAAGACCCTCTCTTGAATTTTCTTTGTATTTGTATTTGAATGGTATCGTAAAAATATTCATATGTAAGTTGTGGGTATACGGATTGCTTTGATGTGGAGTTTTGTAAAGTTGGAAGAAACACAAATTAATTTATTAGCCAAATAGAATTGGGTGAAAGTAGATTATCTACTAACAAAAAATTTAAGGAATAAATAATATATTTTGAAACTCGTGGGTAAAACAACATAAGTTTGGGAGAAAATATAAAAAATATTTGACAAAAAATGTCTAAAAACTAACGTAGTTGGATGAAAATGATATTTACTAATGAAATAAAGTCTAAGAGAATTAAAAGGTACGTCTTAAAAGTCAGAAGACAAAGTACCATAACTCAGGGGCAAATGTGAAAATAACTTTGACAATATTAAGAAAACATCAAAATATATTTGGTTTTTATTTTCGTAGCAAAAAAAGTGGAGGCCATGGCAGGACCAGCTCAAATGGAATATTAAAGCATGATGTATCCTTCCGCTTAAGCAAGCGACTCGGGTTTAAGTATTTGTGAACGCAGCTATTGGTGTTGAAAGACTCTTCGTCTTCGGGTCTCTCCATGGGTCAACTTCAAATTAGTTGGGTTAAACTACCCGAATGTTGAGGGGTCCTCAAGAATTCGTGTCGTTCATGGTAAGCCCAAATAACGAGGGTTTCAAAAAAAAAAAAAAAAAGCATGACGTATCCTACACGTATATCTAGAGTACTACTATATAAGGCAACAATTGTCCTACCCCAAAATCATTGGAAGACAAGGAGTCAGAAATTAATAGGAAAACCAAAAGGCGTGTAGTATTGTAGAGTTTGGATAATTAGTTTAATTTGTTATCAAAGATCAAATGGAGAACAAAAAATGGGTACCTCATGTGTTGGCCGTACCTTATCCAAGTCAAGGCCACATCAATCCTATGCTTGAATTCTGCAAGGGCCTTGCTTCCAATGGCCTCAAAACCACCTTCGTCACCACCGTCTTCATCTCCAACAACTTTAACCCCACTCCATGCCCCTCTGTCCAATTCGACACCATCACCGATGGCTTCGACGAAGGTGGCTTTGCTCACGCCACCAGCGTCGCCGACTACTTAGCCCGAATGGAAGCCGCCGGCTCCAAAACCCTAACCGAGCTCATCACAAGGTACAACAATTCCTCAAACCCTATACACTGCGTCGTGTACGACGCTTTCTTACCATGGGCTCTGGATGTGGCCAAGCGTTTTGGCTTAGCCGGAGCTGCCTTCTTCACTCAGGCATGCACTGTCAACTATGTCTATTACTGTGTCCATCATGGATTCTTGAAGCTCCCCGTTTCTTCGTTCCCCCTCTCCGTTGACGGCTTGCAGTTTCTCGACCGCCTTGAGGACATGCCGTCCTTCATCGGCGTGGAGGGTTCTTATCCGGCTTACTTTGAGATGGTTTTGAGCCAGTTTTCTAACGCCCACCAAGCTGACTTCATCCTTGTCAATTCCGTCTACGAGTTTGAGGAAGAGGTTAATTATTTTCTTTATTTCTGAAACACATCTATTTATACTTGATCAACGATATTTCGTTAGGTGCTTTAATCGGAAAAAAAAAAGGTCACTGCACGAAAAACAAAAAAGAAGAAGAAAATATATTTTATTAAATAGAAATAGAATAATATAATTCAATTATTGAAGGGAGGGATACTTATAAGTTTCCTTAAAAGCGTGAATATAACCAAAGGCTTTTAAGAAATTTTCACAAGCTGACTCCCTCACGGTGCTGAGAAGTCATGTGTACCACGTACTAGTGATGACTTCCGTATTAATTCATGATATCTAACTACTAAAAAAACAACAAAAAGGAACAAGAAACCGGCCAGCAGCCTAAACAAAAAGAACAAATTGGACAAAAAAACCACTCTAAAAATTACATAGAAAACTGAACAAACCAAAAAGAACAAGAGAGCAAAAACAGAGGTATATTTGGTTAAGATTTGAAAAATTCTACATCAAAGTCAGAGGTGGTCACCTCTAGTCCAATCCACTGTATTAGTATGTACTACACCTTCTTCGGCTTCAAGAACAACCTTTCAGTACAATTAGATTGACTATTCAGTTTCTCACAAATTCTTGAGAAATGAACACTCACCCAAATTTCAGTACAAGCCCAGAATTTTCTCCCTCAGAAAATTCTCTCTTTTTTCTTATTAGCGAAAGATACACAACTCAGATTATTTCTCTAATTCTTGGTATTTCTCTCACTAAACTATCAAAATTAAGAATCGAACTCACACTTAAGATGTCTACTACATACTTATACTTAACTTGTAGTCAGTCATTGGCTGACAGTGGTTACTTGAGATATATCCAATTACAAAAAGCCAGTTCTTTTGAGTAAATAAAACTTAGAACGTCATCTAGGGTTGGAGCGTCTTTATCATATTTGAGCATGCCTTGCAATTTATCATACTGTCTTTGAAGTGAATTTGACAAGAATATCATTTGATCTTCGTCTTTAATCTTGACTTCCAGATTTTCAAGATCCGCGATCAATTTTGTAAACTCATCGATATTCTCATTAATGGATTTTGCCTCGCCTATTTTGAACCCATAAAATTTTTGTTTGAGATAGATTCGGTTTGGAAGAGCCTTTATCATGTAGAGTTGTTCTAGTTTCTCCCACATCACACCAGCAATTTTTTCTTTGACAACTTTCTTGAGAATTTGATCATTGAGGCCCAGAATAATGGCATTCCAAGCGTTCTTCAAGATCTCATGTTTCCCCTTGGCCTCCAATGTTGCAGACATATTGGGCTCTCCCTTCAGTGCCTCATCTAGATGGAAATTCCCTAGATGAGCCATCATCTTTTCCCTCCATAGATTGAAGTTGTTTTTCCCGTTAAACTTCTTGATGTCAAATTTGAGAGTCGTCATTCTTGTTTGACTTGCAGTAGAGGAATTTGATCATAATTCTTTGCCCTAGGTCAAAGACAAGATTGTCTCTAACTCAAGCTCTGATACTAATTTGCTAAAAAACAACCCTTTTATTTGAAAGAATCAACAAGAAACTAGCCAACAACCCAGAAAAAGAACAGATGCGAAAGAAAAATCAAACTAAAAATTACACAAAAAACTGAGCAAACCACAAAGAACTAGAGAACAAAAACAGAATTATACTTAGTTTGGATTTCAAAAATTCTACATCCAAGTCAGAGGCGGTCACCTCAAGTCCAATCCACTATATCAGATGTATTATACCCTTTACGGCTTCAAGAACAAGCTCTCAGTATTATTGGATTGACTACTCAGTTTCTCACAGTTCTTGAGAAACAAACACTCACCCAAATTTCAGGACAAGTTCTCTCTCTTTTTTCTTACTAACGAAAGATACATAACTGAGATTATCTCTCTCCAATTCTTCGTATTTCTCCCACTAGGATATCAGAATTACGAACTGAACCCACACCTAAACTGTCTAACACATACTTATACTTCAATTATAGCCAGTCATTGGCTGGCTGTAACTTGAGAGATATCCAATTACACAAAGCAGCAGTCTAAGTGAAACGGCTACAAGATAATCTTCACAGCATAACTAATCAGGAGATGACAACTGTACTCCACAACAACGTAGGGCATAGTTAACGTCTCCTACAAAGTCACGGTACATATGATTGAAACATGATGTAATATGTTTCTTAAGGTCTAGTACTTACATATGTGTGTGTGTGAATTTATTAATTAATAAGCTATTTTCAAAATGAGAATATGAATAAGCTCACTTAATAGACATGACTATATATATATATATATATATATAGATATATTGCGCACGTAATGTTTATTCATCAATCATCATGGTGTCAATTAAATAATTAATCTTCATATTTATGAATACTACGAACAACAGGCGGCAGATTCAATGTCAAAAGTATGCCCGTTGCTCACGATTGGGCCCACAATTCCATCAATGTACTTGGACAACCGCATCGAAGAAGACAAAGAGTACGGCCTCAACCTATTTGAATCTGAGTCATCAGTTTCGGTCAGAAATTGGCTAAACGACAAACCTGAACAATCTGTTGTTTATGTGTCGTTTGGAAGCATGGCCAACTTGAGCGCCAAGCAAATGGAGGAGCTCGCCTTGGGACTCGAAGCCTCCAACGTCTTCTTCCTTTGGGTGGTTAGGGCTTCCGAAGAGTCTAAGCTCCCTCACAACTTTGCTTTAGACACGAGAGAGAAGGGCTTAATAGTGAAATGGTGTCCCCAAATGGAAGTTCTATCGCATTCTTCTGTAGGGTGCTTCTTCACACATTGCGGATGGAATTCGACGATCGAAGCTCTCTGCTTGGGAGTGCCGATGGTGGGAATGCCGCAATGGACCGACCAACCCACTGACGCCAAACTTGTTGAGCATTTATGGAAGGTCGGGGTTAGAGTTAAGGTTGGTGAGGATGGAATTGTGAGAAGAAAGGAGATTGAGTTTTGCATTAGACAAGTTATGGAGGGAGATAGAACCCAAGAAATGAGGTTGAATGCAAACAAATGGAGGAACGTGGCTTTGCACGCAATTAGTGATGGTGGCAGTTCCGACAGCAACATTCGTGAATTTATATCAAAGTTAGTTAAATAACGGCTCTAGAAATTAAAATTTATATATGTGTCGGGTGTGTGTGTTGAATTTATGCCTAAGCTGAATAAACTACTCTGGAATTTGAACTATATAAGTTGGGATTGCTTTGCTAAAGTGTACATGTGTGTATTATATATGTTTGCTTTTAAAACTTTGACATTTTGGACTGATATTGTTTCGATGCTATGCACTGAAATACAACATATCGATCGGTTATATGTATACAAAAGTAGACATACGTGTTTGTTCTATCAACACAAATATATGTAGCGCAAACAAATATTAATTGTTATCGTTTGTGCTCTTTTTTCACTGGACTAAATATTAGACTTCTAAAACTAAAAGACATTGACAACATGGATTAAAAAAAGATAACGTTTTGACCTCAGAAAACTTTATCTTCAATCCCATTTCACTAGTATAGACGGAAAGTTTAAATTTTCGTTTAAAAATAAGACCACGGTTAACCAAATCGTCGTCTAATTCAGAGTCGTAATATGCGCTACACCTTACACCTTAAAAGTAGAGGGAGATGGGAGAGGGATGTTTTGAAAAGGTCTAGAGTGTGGTCTTTAAGGAGAAGGGAAGCCAATGCATGTTCAACATTGGTTTGTGTTATTAAGATATAGGGAAGGGAGTGTTTCTGAACATAGGTCAAGAAAAATCACGTTAAAGGCATATGGGAAAGAGAAAATCACGTACTTATAATTATGTGAAAAATTCAGGTTTTGTTTGAAAATTAAGTAAAATGTAGAATTTTGAAATTTTAATAATTAAATAAGATATTAGTTTTGTTTTAAAAGAAAACTAAATTATGTGAAAATTTTAATTATGTTAATTTATGAAAATGTAATTAATGGTACACTAAATTTATATATAATTAATTAAATTAAAACTTATCGCTGTTACATTTCCCTTTTTAGAATTTGTTTTTGTAGTCGAATTTGTTTAATAAATAGTTTCTAAAGTGAAGAAATGTCTCATGAAGGTCCTTCGGTTAAATTTTCAATAGAAACTTGTTAAATTGTACTTGAAAAAGTCCTCAAACTTTATCCACTCTCTAGAAATAGTCCCTACATTAAAATTGTACTAAATTTAGTCCTTAAAGGAATAACCATACCAAAATTAGCTTATGATATGTTAAATAAGTATGTTCAAAATACCAAAATTAGCTTATGATAGTGTCCAAAAAAAAGTCCCTTTGTTCACTTCTCTAACTTGACCTTGTAGATACCCCATGATTTTATTTTTTTTTTCCTTTTTAGTGTTCAAAGAGGAAAGAATAGAAAAGTAGATTATAAATCGAAGACTCGTTATGCCTTTTTGATAAAAGTAGATCAAACTAATTTTAATTGTGCGCAATATATATATATATATGGGGTACATTATTACTATTACTTTTTTTTTTATAAAATCTGGCAGATTACTTTTTACGATAGACATGTGATACATTTTACCTTTTTTCGGGAAACTTTTTTTTTTCAATGATCAGAATGAACTGGTCGTTATTTTTTCTTCTAATGGAAACATGGTAGATTCAGTGGCAGCGCAAAAAATTTATTCTCAAAAGAAATAATTAAGACAAAATATTTGATAAATCTGGCGACTGGTGGGATGTTCTTCATTTTTTTTATTTTTTAAACTTTTATCTCTTTTTTTTCCTTTTGTGGCTAAACATTTACACATAAATAAATATAAAAGAGTCTAATAATTTTAATTAAAAAGAATAGCGACAATTGGAATGTTCAGTCTTTGTTTGGAATAATCTATCCTTTTTTAAAGTAATAATTTACCCTTAAATTATATGGATTCTGACATATAAAATTTCTATATTGAGGGTTGAATTTTTCTAATATCAAAACATATAAATATTAAAACCAAAAAATCCCGGGGGCAGCAGCCCTTCTAAATATCTATGCTAGCTCCGCCAAATTATTGTGTAAGAACTTTTTGCTAAATAATTTACAAAAAGGAAACGTTCTCTTTTTTATCTTCCATTACAAGAAATAAACTATTGTCAGGAAAATTATTAGTGGCAAAAAGTTGCAATTTCGTTTTTAAAAACATATGTCGATGAACCTTTGTTTTTATAGCATTTTTTTCTCAAGACAAAAATGTTGGAAAAAATGGTTAATAACTATTTTGAGAAACACCTAAGTTTTAGTGGGACCTACCTTGTAAAAATGACGGGTCTTAGCGGATTTGCGTTCTCGGTCCCGAGGAGATGGAAATCATATATTTATATGCTCAAAATGGTAATTAGGTGAATGAGAAATTGATGCTCAAATTATGCTCATTGACATTTGGATTTTATTAGAAAAAACATAAATGTGGAGTCTCATATTGGTTAGGTATTAAAGCTTGATATGATTTTTAATAGGTTGTACTTTTGTGCTTGGATAAGATGTTATACCTAGAGGCTTTCTCACGTGCAGGAAGGATTGCAAATCACGACCTCGGTGAGTTATAAGGGCCCAATGTGTGCACGCACGACGTGGGCAACACGAATGTCGAGTTTGTTGAGCTTATCTTGAGCGGGCTACATTTGGCAAATTTTTTATAAAAAATTATAATAAGTGACCAAATTATTGTTATGAAGTTAAAATCTAACACAATATTTACAATATCTTAAAAATCTCATTAATAACATAGTAATTATCTTAATGATATCACATATTGTACTATATAATTACATAGTAATAATTTTAATGATATCATTTTAAGACATTTGTAAAATTTTTATAAACTAGAGTCATATTTTAATCCAATAAAGATAATTGGGCTAGTTGTCTCATTAACCTAATTTTTTATTGCTTCCAACAATAAATCCGAATCTCAGAACCTACTCATAAAGCTGTAGTTAGTACACAGTAGTGGAATTACATTATATGCCTTAATGCTCATTAGTAGAGGTTTGTAACCATCAGAATTACGATGGTATTAACCATGCTCATAAAACCCGAAATAAAGAGCCCTATAACATCTCCTGACATGTATAAATATTAGGGTCTTTCTCTACATTTACACACATACACGAATTGCACAAAAGACACAAACCTTTCCTCTCTTGTTTTTGAGTTCTATTGCTCTCTTGTTTTGAGCTTTGTCAAGTACTATCACAGAAAATTTTTTTTGGTGACAGAGGAAGACGTTGTTTCAAGTTCGCCGAAGGCGGAGTTCGATCGTGCATAGACCGTCGTCGTTTGTCGTTGTATCTTGAGAGACAGATGTCCGTCGAATCCTTATACACAACCGGAGGGGACGAATCTGTTTTAAGAAAAATGTAAGTCACACATGCCTCGACTACCATCCTTATTCCAATTCAGATTTGGTCACTATTTTAAAGTTCAATGTTGGTTATAATATTTTGTTATAATTTCATAGTATTGTTGTTTACCTCCTATATATTTTGGTAACAAAAAAAAAATAAATAAATCAATCAATGAAGTCCTCACCCACAATCTATTAATATAACATGTCAAAAGTAAACTGTAACTGGTCATGCTTTTGTCAACTAACACCTAATTCCTTCGCTATTACATGCCACCATCGGTGGTTTGTTTTTGTTGCCGCTCATCATGGATTATTCGTACTCTAGTTTGAAACTCTTCGTGATGATGAAAAAATGTCGTCGTTTGACAATTAAGGTTGTCGTTGAGGTTTTCAAACGATGCCCTTTTCTTTTAAGCTCTTTAACTGCTAATGGGACACAGTTGAGTTCCCACGTCCCTGGTCTCATAAATTAATTAAGACTTTTGTCTTTCGCAAAGGCAGTTTCATCATTCCCTCAAAACAGAGAAAAAAATAAAACAAAAGTAGATTCATCATAACAAACATTCTTGAGATGTGTGTCGTTGTACCGTCATAAATATGCATCTTACGTCGATAATCATAATAAGAGTGCATTTTGGTCGTTGAACTGTTACACTATATATATATATATATATGACGAGAAAAATTAGTTTATAGTTAATTATTTCGTTGCCAAGAATAATCTGATCCTATAAAATAGACTTCTCCATAACAATTAAAGGGGCCTATTGGCACTCTCTATTTTACTTTTCATACATATTTTTTTAATCAAATATCTTATTACTATATTATGCATTGACAAAATTACCTTTAAATACAAAAGTATTTTAACTAAATACTCATCACGCACCACATCTTAAAAATAAATTATATGCCTTTGTTCTTAAAAGAATAGAGATAGATTCTATAATTTAAGAGTCTCAACCAAAAATTAAGTGGTTTATTTTTCTTCAAAGTTCACATTTTTCATTTTTGAATAGTTGAACCCATTAAAACGAAAATTCTCATTTCTTCACATGAACATAAAGAAATTGAAAAGAGTTGTAGAAAGAGAAACCACGGCTTAATAAAGTATTTCTTCGCTAATGTGATGTTGCAATAATTGTCAATGATTAGATTCCAAACATGGTTGATCACATATTTGTAAACTCCGATGTATATCCCAGTGGCCTTGTCTACATGTTCAATTGCCTTTTAGTGATTTGTTCCACGGCTTACTGTTTTTTTTTTTTTTTTTTTTTTACTTTGAATAATTACCTAAATAGTATTAATGAAAGTGAAAACAACTTTTTTTTTAACAAAATTGGAACTTTTTGCTTTGAAAGTGGAAACCTAGTAGAATTAATAGTTAGGTTTGTAATAAAAGACAAAATGATATAAAGAAATTCTTTATAAAATACGAAGGAATTTTTTTTTTCTTTTTAATAATGGAGGCATTGTTGGGTTTTGTTAGATTTTATGATTCAAATAAGCAGCGAAAAGTCAAAATTAATTCCTATAAACCCTCTCAGGATTCATGCAATTTGATTATATTGAGAAAAAAATCATAGAATCTTACCAGGATGACAAAAAAGGCAAGATTACTAGAAGGAAGAGATTCACTCCGGTGACGCCTTAACTCGAGCTTTTCGTATTTGGGATTGGATTCAGACGTTGTTACTTAGAGCAACACCCTCTGCAAGTATTCATACAAATAGACTCTCTCAAAAGCCGAATTGGTGTGCTTGCACCCTCTCCTTGTATTAAATGACTCTCTCTAATTTTAGGGTTTTAATGTTTTATTGCATTTTAGAATAAGAGAACACCTTTTCTCTTCTAATTCGGCCAGAAACCCTAAAATAGATATATATAAATATATTTATATATATTGACTTCGAGAAAGACTCAGATTTTAACTAGGGTAAATTATAATTCAAATATGATTCATAGAATCTAAACAATGTTAGATTTAATGAACCTAAACATATCTAGTACATCGAATCTGGACATTATCATATTCATTGAACCTTGACATAATAAACCGAAAATTTGTTTTTGGTCTGTTCTAAGTGTGTTACCCTGTAGGTTCATATAACGTTGGTAGTGGGCTTAAAATTCTATTTTTGGCCCACAAATCATAAGCGGCCTCTAGCAAGGCATTATGATTACCCAAATTATGCAAATGTTAATAATCCGACATAACCTAATGTACAATAAGTATTAAAGTCCTTTTGTCACTAGATACCTTGATTGAACATAAGGCATGGTTTATGTCATCTTTATACTATTCAAGCATATTATTTTTTAATCTTATTATTTTTTAATCTTAAATAGACTGATATTGATAACCCTTATCAATTTATTCCAGTATGGCCATACATTTTTCTTAATCTAACTTATCGATGGGCCCATAGATATCTTTCTCATAAGAAATAAGGGACAAATTCCTTCTTAATCACTCACATTCCTCACATGATTTCCTCTATATCCAACAACAATCTATTCCATTATCCTGTTAAAGATAATATTAGAATGTGTCAAAATATAGAACTTGTCATGCAGGAAACAATGGTGATTTCAAGTCAAACGACTAGGATAATACTATTATGATGAGAATTACTTATGACAATTATCTATGCAGTATTCTCATAGCGGGTCGATCCAATACATCATTTCTTAAATATGTAACTATGAGTTGACTTAGTATCTCATACACATGATTAGTAAAATATAATCCTCAGTCAAACTTCATGCTAGTCTTTATTCATTATTATCCTAATAATAATAACCGACTAGGGATAATTTAGAATAGAATTCAATTTTCACCTAAGAGTTTTACTATCAAGTCATATACTTGATGACCTCAAGCATAATTAACTATTCACGGAATTTGAATCAAAGACAATAATAAAAATGTCTCTTTATTAATAAAATACAAATGTAACAAAGTCAAAATGTGGTCATTACATATTATTCCTTTAATATAACGTCTCTTGTTTCAAAAAACCAAAAAAAAAAAAAATCCTCTTTTCTATCAGTGCCAAAATAGAAAAGAAGTAAAAAGTAAAGTTATTAAAAAAGAAAAAGAAAAGTCGTAGGTTAGAACTGTTGTCTTAAAACGATGCTGGAAGTCTTGATCAATTTTGTGTTTGGAAAGTTCCCTCTCCATATTACTAATTCAACTTTCTTTTGCAGGATGGTTCCATATCACCTCAACCATATACCGATTCAGAAGAGAGTGGAAGCGAGTCTGAGGAGGCTACTGATGATGATGAATCATATGATGACGATGAAAATGATGATGCAACGCAAGATTCTGATGCAAGGACAGATGATGATTCTGAAAATGCTTCAAGTGTAAGGAGCAGTGGGAGCGGTGATTCTGGAGATGACAGCGTATGTGATGATACGCCGTGCATCTAACTTTTGGCTACAACCATACAACAAATCATAATAAGAAGTAAAGATAGAAAAGGCTAATGATAGCAATTTTCTGCCTTTACATCCCCACGATAGAATAAATTTTGGAAACATGGAATTTAACATTGACTTAGATTCTACTCTGCCTCTCTGTCAGAGTTCCATTTTTGTTTTGTCGGCGTGGTAGTCAGTTATGCCTGTTGTGTTACCTTTGTAACATGACTTGCAGAATGATGCATCCTATGTGTTGATGGTTTGCATGTGTCTATGTCTACCTGAAAGATATATCTTGAAAGTTAATTTTACTTAACGTTGAATTAAATATTGCGTTTATGAATTCGTTGGTCCTTCCCTAATCTCTACCTGCTGCTATAAGCCATGGGTTCATCTTCTTTGTGAATTCTTACTCTTATCAAAGTTTTTATTTCTCTAGTTTGGTCTGAAAGCATGAACATAAGGAATAAAAGTAAAACAAGAGTTGCCCATATATATTAACTCTTTCAAGGATGCAGGATGGCTTTATCTCAGGTGCAGGCTCGCCTGAAGTAGGTGATGACAACAAACAAAACTTGTCGTCAAGTTGTCTTGAAACTTCCCTACCTCAACCCGTTGTTCAAAGCGGTGAGAATGATTTGCCTCGAAACAGTCGCAGTTCTCGTCAAGAGAAAAAGAGTTTTGTAGTGCCAGTTAATGATTCTGCTGAAGTAGTGAGAGATATTTCTTCAGGAACAAGTTCAGGCCAGAAGTCAACTGGTACGGGTATGCATTCAGCACTCTACAACAATAAGCAGCGGACCTGTATGTAGCGTGACGAATCAAACTTCTTGGGGTCGTGCTCAAGTGAATATATGTTTTCTGGATGTTGATATGGCCTTTCGCTTGTTCAGCCTACAGGGTTTGTTCTAAGTGTGCGACCCTGTAGGTTCATTTTGGTCTGTTCTAAGTCTACAAAAAGTCAGCTAATTCCATCGGCACGGCAACTTCCCATTCGCGAGACAACAGCTACATGTTTCATTTCATCCTTCTTTTGTTTTGTTTTAAGTATATAAATTAAAGTATTTGTGTGCATCCGTTGTTGCAATTATATGTTTTTGTTTCAATTCTAGAAAATTAAAGTACTAATTTATGTTGCAAGGTGCAATAAATCTCAAAAACAACAATATATACGTGTTAGTATAATCTTGATAAAAGAATTTGGCCCTCTATCAATAAATCTTGGCTCCATCATTGATTGGGTTGGTGGATGGAAAAAGAAAAAAAGGAAAAAAAAAACCATATAGGTGTGAGGAGTCAGGTATTGCTAGATCATGCTTCCAACCGTGAAATATTGTGCGTATATAAGACGACCATTGTTCCTGCAAATAGCTAGCTAGGTTCACCCGAAACCAATAATATTTCATATCTACAAATAAAAACAAAGAATAAAATAAGTAAGTCTTTTATATATATATATATAAAGGGAGGGAGATTGCCACCACTTTTGAGTGGTTTTGAGTGGCGTTAAGTGTGATTCGAACCCTCAACCTATGATTCGGGTGAAAGAACTTACAACCAACTAAGTTGTCCTTACTTGTCAAAATAAGTAAGTCTAGTAATAGGGTAGTATAGAAAATAATAAGTGTGGTACCCTAGTACTATGGAAAACAAGAAAAGGGCAGGTCATGTTTTGGTCCTTCCTTGTCCAGCTCAAGGCCACATCAACCCTATGCTTGAATCCTGCAAGGGCCTTGCTTGCTGCGGCGTCCAAACCACCTTTTGCCACCACCGTCTTCATCTCCAAATCCTTTAAACCAACTCCATCTCCTTTGATCCGATGCAACACCATCTTTGATGGCTTAGATGACGGCGGCTTTGCGGAGGCGCCCTCCATTGACGACTACATAAGCCAGTTAGAAAACATTGGCTCGAAAACCCTAGGCGATATCATTAAGAAGAACTCCTCCACGCACCTTGTTGACTGTATTGTGTACGACGCCCATTTTACATGGCAAAGCAGTTTGGAATAGCCGGAGCTTCCTTCTTCACTCAGTCATGTCGTCCATCGTGGATGGTTGAAGCTCCCCATCCCCATCCCCACCTCTGCCTTTCCCCTCGACCTCGACGGCTTACGGTATCTGCGCCATGAGGATATGCCGTCCTTTGTCATCAATGTGGAGGGTGCTTATCCTGCTTACATGGCATTGTTGTCGAGCCAGTTTACTAACATCCACAATGCTGATTTTGTCCTCATCAATTCCGTCTATGAGTGGGAGAAAAAGGTCTGTCCTGTCAGTTAATATACTTAACTATATAGCATGTAAAGTATTGATTCTTGAAACTAATTTTGATTTAACAAGACCATTTTTTTCACAAAATATCTCTTCATTTTATTCTTTCTTTTTCTCATACCTACCTCTACCTAATTCGTGATCCAGCTTTTTGAGTAGAATACATTAATTAGGAGTTGGTATATTTACACATGTGATCATAGTACTGCAGGTGGTTGATTCCCTGTCAAAATATTGCCGGTTTCTAACGGTGGGACCAACAATTCCATCAATGTGCTTGCACAAGCGAGTGAGAGATGACAAGGAGTTTCAATCGGAGTCATCGGTTGCCATTGCAAATTGGCTCAACGATAAGCCTCAAAATTCGGTTGTTTACGTGTCGTTCGGTAGCCAAGCCTGCTTGAACGACAAGCAAATGGAGGAGCTTTCCTTGGTGCTCAAAGCCTCCAATGTCTTCTTCCTTTGGGTTGTTAGGGCTACCGACAGTCAAAGCTCCCTCACAACTTTGTCTCCGAGACGTGTGAGAAGGGCTTAATAGTGAAGTGGTGTCCCCAAATGGAAGTTCTTTCACACCCTTCTGTTGGGTGTTTCTTGACACGTTGTGGGTGGAATTCAACGGTTCAGGCACTCAGCTTGGGAGTGCGGAGGGTTTGAATGCCGCAATGGACCGACCGGGCCAAAGTTATTGAGAGTTTGTGGAAGGTTGGTGTCAAAGTTAGGATTGGTGAGGATGGGATCGTAGGGAGAAAAGAGATTGATCTTTGCATTAGGGAAGTTATGGAGGGTGATAGAACTGAAGAAATGAGTAAGAGTGTGGCTTTGCAGGCAATGAGTGATGGTGGCAGTTCCGACAAAAACATTCGTGAGTTTGTATCAAAGCTAAATAACCGCTCTGCATTGAACTGATCATGTCTATGTCGTGTTTGTGTCGTTTGTGTGTGCGTGTGTGTGCTAGAACATGACGAATTTTATTATTATTGTCATGTAATAAATGTTATCAGTACTGCTAACAACATGAAGTCTGGAATTTTATAGGGAGTGTCAACTACATACAACTTCAAACAAACGTACAAAGTTGGCGTCAAGGGAAAGACTTGGACATCTTCATCACTACCAGAAATGGGTGCTTAGAGAATAAAACTTTCAACGATGACATGTCATCAATGAAAGGTGCAAAGAAAAACGAAATGAAAAATGTATCGTACAAGAGCAAGTGTTTGAATTTTTGTTTGGTCCCATCCACATCCTGTATATTTATACGAGTCTTTTTGTAAGTTGATAATTATTGGTGGGGTCCATCACACACCCTCCATCTTCGAATCCAAAGTTCGCTTCCTCGTTCTTGTTTTGGGTTTGTGGATCTCGTGCGTTAGTATTTTTTTTTCCTCCGATTCTAAAATCAAGCTTGATCCAAAAGAAAGCAATAATTGGCATGTTTTTTTATGCCAAATAATACCAACGACTTTGTTTGGAATATATCCTTAAATTAAATGAACATATACAATCTTTACTACATTGAGAGTTACGACTTTGTTTGGAAGATATCCTTTACATAGATATATACAATTTTTTTTTTTACTAGATTGAGAGTTAAGAGGTTTCGGAAAAATACATATAAATATGAGTAAATTATTCGGTTAGTCCCAAACTATTTAAACGGTTATTTGTTGGTCTGCGTTTTTTTCTTTTTTTTTTTAGCTTAACTAACCTTAAACTCTTAAAATCAGTGCAAAAGTACTAATTTAACCATCAAACGTTAAATTTTTTATTGATTTTTGTCATGTGCAAAACATGCGACCTTAATTTACTGCTAAAAGACCAAAATAAGCCTAAAAGATTTAAAACAATTCTTTAAAAGATAAAAAACTAACAAAAAAAAGAAAAAGAAATTGGTCTTCTTCTTACTTGAGCCTAGACCACTGTATCAACCATTACAATTTAGTTCAAACCAGTACTAAAAAAATCAAAGCAAAAAGTTTGATTTAAAGCATCTCCAAAGTTTGACTCAGAACATTCAAGCCAGAGTTTGATTCAAAGAACATTCAAGCACTAATAAAAAGCACATATGCAGCCGTTAGTATTTTAATTCAAAGCCAGATTAAAAAGCAAAAGAGCGAAGGGAAAAAAACCTTTAAACCCATATCAAACAAGTTACAATGAGGGTAATCCTAACCTAGATCCTTATTCCCTCATTTCTCTTTTTTTTCTTGGATCAAAGACATGATTCAATGTCATACACATACAGAACTGCGTTTACCGTTACTAAACCCAAAAGCATCAAGAAATAACTAAAATATCAGAAACATCGAAAACCAGGAAACATCAACAAACCCATTCACATCAACAAACAAAAAAAAAAAAATGGATTGAACCAAAAAACATCAACAAACCCAGCCGCATCAACAAGCCCAAAAATTTTTCAATTGAAATCAGGAAACATCAACAAACCCAAAAATTCCCCTTTGCAAACTTGTCTCCATCGCGAGAGTGTCGAGCATACAGCTCCTCCACCGCACCAACTGCGAGAACAAGGGCTATCGAAACTCAATCGTCGTCAGCCATCGTGAAGAACAAGGGCTGGGCGTTGCTTGAACGGAGGGGATCTGATGGGAAAGTGAGGATAAGCAGAGGGGGAGACAGAGAGAGAAGAGACACGATAGGGATCATGAGGAGAAGAAGAAGAAGAAGAACAGTAGGGATCGGTGGGCGGTGGAATCTGGGTGACGGCAGTGGGTGGGGTGCGACGGGGTGGGACTCATGGTTGGGTCAGCAGGTTTCTCGTGTCTGTTTTTTTTTTCTTATTTGTGTTTTTTATTTGATTGTTATTTTTATTTTTAACGTTTCATAATTTTTTGCTTTATTTGGTTTTATTAAAAATCTGTAAAACAATTATTATTTTACTAAAACACCCCTGAAAATAAGTCATGTGCAGTGCACGTACGTAGTCGCTAAATTGATGGCTATCAAGTAAATTAGTCCTTTTACACCGATTTTCGGAGTTCATGGTCAGTTGAGCTAAAAAAATGGTATCAGTGAATAACCTTATATTAGTTTAAGGACCAACCAAGCAATTTGTTCTAAAAATATTGAAACTAAAATATGCAATCCTACCAGGGATGACTATGTTGGCTCTGCTAGCGGAATTCTTTTTTTTTCCCCTTTAGCCTTTGTTTAGAAATGAAGTTAGAACTTATTAGCTACAATTACTGTAGTGTAAAGCAAAAGTATGCTCTAATATAAAACTCTTATATGTTGAAATATTTTAGTTTCAATTTATTAGTTCTAATTCTGTTCCCAAATATTATTAATAAATGGGTAGAACAATTGATTCATCTACCAAAAAAATACTAATGTTGAGAGAACTTTTTACTAAATTATTTATAAAAAAAAAAAAGATTTTTTCTAATCTTCCACTACAAGAAAGCTTTTGACAACAAAATTATTTGTTGAGTATATTTATCGTTTTATACTATATATTTTAAGTTTATTTAAATAATATATTTTTACTTTTTGATCTCATTAAATGTATACCTTCTAATTAGATTTAATACATTAATTTCACCTTTTTCAAATCAAACTTCAATTTTGATGTAAAAAATATTCAAAATAACCTCAAATAGAAATAAAAAAAAAAGCTTGAAAAACTAAAAAAAACTTTAAACTAAGGGTTTTGACTTTAAAAATATTTAAAATACCCTCAAAGTGGGTTATTTGTGTATTTTGTTTATGTTTTTACCTTTTTGAAAGTTTTAGTTTTTTTTTTCTCTTTTCCAAAAGATAATTTGATCATTTAAAATGTCACAAATCAATTATTGATTGAAATAAGGTATAAATTTATATATTAATTCTAAGATAAATGCATACATTTGATGAGATCAAAACCAAAAGTATAGTTTTTGAATAACTGTAAAACAAAAAGTATAATGAAATAAATATCCTTTGTTTATTGCTAGAGTCACAATTTTGTTTTTCAAGAACATTCAACAACGAATTCTTGTTTTCACCAACCCTTCCTCGTGGATAAATTCATACTTAGTTTAAACTCTCCAAGCACGACAATGAGAAAAAAAATTTTGTCACTCAACTATCAAAAGTGCTTGTCGTTCATGTAGTTTTGTATATGACAATAAATTTATGCCTAACTCTATTATAAGATGTAGAAATTATATCTATTCACTCATTTATTGAAAAAAAAAAAAGAAACCTCTGTTGAAAATTTGACAATCGTGTTTTATTTAAAGGACACAAACCATTTTTCTTTTAGATCCTTTATACGCTTATCAAGGACGATTTTATTTATTGTAATCAAGTTCACACTAGCGTGGCACCAAAAATATTTTGCTTGAAATTTAATCAAAATTATATTGGGATCACCTTTACCAATTCATCACGAATTGTCAATTTTTTTGTATTTATAAATATTTAAAAGATTGTTACATTGATGAGATTACATTTACTACTAGAAAAATGATAATTTATGCGTTGTCACATCAACAGTACTCCAATAAATATGTTGTATGGAAAATGAGTCCAAATTCGAATGTTGCAATATATAAAAGCGTTATATTGTTTACGGTTTAAACTAGGTGTAAATAGTGAATTAGCATGTACGCATACATAACATTAACACTTGGCATTCACATCCCATTTTGCCTAGGAATTCTTGTCCAAAAATTGCCAATATCTGCTCTCCATTAAAAGTAACAAAAATCAATAAGAATACTAGCTAGTACTATCGAAAATGATAGAACAAATTAAAAACCAATATTTGATCTCCATTACAAGGGCAGCTCATGCTTCATGTGTTGGTCATTCATTCCTTAATCCTTATCCAGGTCAAGGCCACATTCATTTCCTGTTGGGGAATTAGGCGTCTCCTAATTTCAAAGACAGCAAGAAAGAATAATTGCAAAAAAGAAATTAGAGAAAAGAAGAAAAGAAAGGCACCAAATTTTTATATAGGTTCGTCCAAATTCAAGATTACGTCATGTTTCTGCCCGTTGTAAATTCCACTATGTTTCTGCCCGTTGTAGATTACAGATTACAAGAGAAATTTATCACACACTCTCAAACAGTGTTTCCTAAATCTCTCTTCTACCTAGCACCTTGTGGGAATTTTTTTCTCTCAAGGATGAAGCTCTCACAAATATGCCTCACAAAAAAAAAAAAAATAATGCCACTCTTTTCAAAGTCACACACCCACATAAAACCCTAGCCACCTTATGTCTATTTATACCCAAAGGAAGAGAAGAATAGCAACTAATGAGAAACCCTAATAGTTTCCTCTTTTTGGTTTCAAAATCCATACAAAATCGCGCATCACAACGTGCGGCGCTCTTCAACCAACGTCACGACGCTCAACTCCCAGCGCCTAAGCGCTCTTCAACCAGCGCCGCGGCGTTCTCTTGGCAGCACTGCGGCACTGCCTTGCTGCCTTACAGGTGATGCGGCGCCCAATTCTAGCGCCGCTCCGCCCATGCTCTGCCTCCTCTCCTTTTTCTTCCTTGTACTAGGTTGTTGACTTGATTGGGCTCCACACCTGCAACAATCACCCACTTGGAGACTAATCAATCACCATGTGTCTAACTACAATGGCAACAACTTCTCACGCCTCATGGTGAAGTCCAACTGAAGTTGCGCCTAACTTCAGTTTCTCGATCGGAACCATCTTGGTGAGCATATTGCTGGATTCTTTTACCACCAGCCTTGCCTTATACCATTGCTGCCATCACTTTCACCTTTAATTCGGTATACCCACTTGTTGTGCAAGGCCTTTTTGCCCTGTGGTAACTCTGTCAGTTGCCATGTCTGATTGGACTTTAAGGAATCACCTCAGGCTTGAAAAGAGTTCCAGCGCGTCCCCAAGCAACAACCATTGCTCACTTTGTGACTTTCCAACCTCCATAATTGAATGTCACTTTATGTCCTTTGTCATTCAGTTGCCCCCACCGAAATCAAGTTGTGTATTAGTTTGGGAATATGTCTCACATAAATCTTCCACACAGACCCATTAGGCATTTTCAAACTGACATCTCCAATGCCAACAATATCCAAAGGTTTCCCATCAGCAAGATAAACCTTACCATGATTTTCAGCAACATAGTGCTTCAGGACATGACGGTGTGCAGTGGTATAGAATGATGCTCCTGAATTTATCACCTACGAGTCAAAAGAATTGTTAACAGACAAGATTAAGGCATCCTATGCCTCTTCAGTGGCGGCTTTAGCAGCTTCATTGTTCTTGTCTTCATTCTTCCTTGGAGCCCTGCAATTCTTTTTCAAGTGGGCGGTCCTCCCACAATTACAACACTCCATACTCCTACCGCTCCTCGACTTGCTTCTCTCATTCCTCGACTTGCCTCTCTTGCCATTATCCCTATTGGAATGTCTCTAAAGTTTCTTGCCCCCATTATCAACATTAAGGGCCGAGTTCGACATTGAGGCTTCACCTAAGTCCTTCCTGCGAACTTCTTCGGCTAGAATAGAGTTTCTGACATCAACAAACTTCAATTTTGCATTCCCAATCGAATTGTAATGGCCACCCTCATGGGTTCCCAACTATTTGGTAACAAGGCCAAGAGGATTAGAACATTGATCTCATCATCAAATTTAATCTCTACCGAGACCAATTGGTTCAAGACGGTGTTAAAATTGTTCAGATGCTCTACCACCGAGGCACCTTTAGATATTTTTAAATTAAAGAGCTTATTCATGAGATGTACCTTGATATTGGCTGAGGGCCTCTCATACATCTCTCACAGAGCCTTTATCATCCCTGCTGTAGTATTCTCCTTCGCAACGTTGTGGGCCACGTTCTTTGACAGGGTCAAATGGATCACACCCAGCACATATCTATCAAGGAGATTCCACTCATCATCCTTCATGCTTTCGGGTTTATTACCTAAGGACAAGTGCAGTTTCCTGCTATAGAGGTAGTCTTCCACTTGCATCCTCCAATAGGAAAAATCCGAACCATCAAATTTGGTGTTACCGGCTACCAAACCTTCTTCTCCCGTCATCGTTCTTAATCCAAACCTCCACTTTGATACCAGTTGTTGGGGAATTAGGCGTCTCCTAATTCCAAGGACCACAAAAATAAATAATTGCAGAAAAGAAATTGGAGAAAAGAAGAAAAGAAAGACACCAAATTTTTATACAAGTTCGTCCAAATTCTAGACTACGTCCTGTTTCTGCCTGCTGCAGATTTCACTATAATGAAGGAGATTACAGATTACAAAAGAAATTTATCACACTCTCAAACAGTGTTTTCTAAATCTCTCTTCTACCTAGCACCCTGTGGGAATTTTTTCTCTCAAGGATGGAGCTCTCACAAATATGCCTCACAAAAAAAATAATGCCACTCTTCTCAAAGTCAGACACAAGTCACACACCCACATAAAGCCACCTTATGTCTATTTATACCCAAAGGAAGAGAAAAATAGCAACTAATGAAAAACCCTAATAGTTTCCTGTTTTTGGCTTCAAAAACCCATAAAAAATCGTGCATCACAGCGCCTCGGCGTTGTGGAACTCGAAATGAGTGCTGCGGCTCTCTCCTGCGGCGCCTTGGCACTCAACTCCTAGCGCCGCGGCGCTGCGCTACCTTGCTGCCTTACGGGCACTGCGGCGCCCAATTCTGACGCCACGGGACCCATGCTCTGCATCCTCTCATTTTTCTTCTTTTTGCTAAGTTGTTGAGTTGATTTGGCTCCACACCTGCAACATTTCCTGCATGCGAGACCATAGAACTGAACTACGCTCTAGCAAGTGGTCCATTTGGTCGCTTCATGATAGATAAGGGCATCCATTTATACGCATGCTATCATATCATGTACATTTTTTATAGTAACAAGCATCAATTATTTACATATGCTTCTGTTTGCTTGCAAGTCCGTTTGCTTCCTTTCCAGCCAAAAAAACAAAGTGCCATTAATTGTCTCCTACAAAGACCACACATTTTTTTTTTTTTAGCCATTATATATAACATATCCCTGTACTGAAACCTCAATATAAAGAAATTAACACCTACAAAGAGAGATCTAGAGCAAGAGAAAAGAAATCAGTTAATTGAAATGGAAAAACATGAGAAAGTCCAGGTGGTAGCACTGCCAGTTCCAGTTCAAGGCCATATAAACCCAATGATCCAGTTTGCAAAGCGCCTAATCTCCAAGGGACTGAAAATCACACTAGTTACGGCCTTCATGGACTCCGAGTCCATTCAAGCTCAAGCAGGAGATATCGGAATTGAGATAATTTTTGATACAACAGAAATAGACAGAGATGCGAAAAGTGCTATAGGTTTTCTCAAACAATTCCAGCAGCTTGTATCTACAAAGTTACCACAAGTTGTGGAGAAACTAAACAAGACTGGTAACCCGGTGAGTTACCTTGTCTATGACTCCACACCTTGGGCTCTAGACATTGCCAGACAGCTTGGCCTTGCTGGAGCTTCGCCCTTCACTGGATCATGTGCCGTGAGTGTCCTATTCTACAACGTTCATCGGGGCCTACTACGAGTGCCCGTGGATGTTAAGGAGCTCCCCGTGTCCATGGTGGGGCTTCCTCAGCTAGAGCTTTTTGACTTACCATCTTTTGTTTATGATTTGGTGTCACATACATCCATGTTAGAACCTATGACTAACCAGTTCACCAACATTAGTGAAGCCGATTGCATCTTTATCAACACTTTTGACAGCTTGGAGGAAGAGGTATATATGATCAGCCAATCGATCTAAGCAAAGGATATATTATGTGGCAGTATTAAATTTTAACGCACTGCCGCATATCGGGGATAAATTAATAACATTTTTCCGCTATATGTTACTCTAGCTGTGTTTTTTTTTGGTTTGTATTTTGATACATTTACTACTTTTGTTGTTCCAATTTTCGCCAAATTCTATTCGGTAGTGTGCTCGGCAGCAAGCCAGTAGCCAGTACTCAAGAACATAGGACCAATCATTCCATCAATGTACTTAGACAAGCGATTACAATGCGACAAAGATTCTGGGCTCAATATCTTTAAACCCGAAGTCAAGACTTGCAGAAAGTGGCTAGACTCGAAGGGTGATGCATTGGTGGTCTATGTGGCATTCGGTAGCTTGGCCGCACTAGGAGAAGAGCAAATGGAGGAAATAGCACGAGGCCTCAAAATGAGCAACAACGATTTCTTATGGGTGGTCCGAGAGACAGTTTAAAAAGCTCCCAAAGAACTTCATAGAGGGGACGCAAAAGAATGGCCTAGTGGTGACATGGTGCCATCAATTACATGTCTTGGCTCACAAGGCAGTGGGATGCTTCATTACTCACTGCGGCTGGAACTCAACGACAGAGGCATTGAGTTTGGGAGTGCCGATGGTGGGCATACCGCAGTGGAGTGACCAACCCACCAATGTGAAATTCGTGATGGATGTGTGGTGGGTGGAATTGAGGGCAAAGGTGGACCCAAAATTAGGAGTGATCACAGGCGAAGAAATTGTTCGGTGTATCAGGAAAGTCATGGAAGGAGAGAGAGCGTCAGAGATCAAGAGGAACTCGGCAAAGTGGAAGCAGCTGGCTAAAATAGCAGTAGATGAAGGTGGAAGCTCTTAAAAATTACATTGAAGATTTCGTTGCAAAACTTTTATGCACCTAATATATGCCTTGTGCCCTTGTGCCTATATGTCTCTTAGATACGTTTTGGCAGTTTGTGATTTTTCTATGCATTCAGGCTTGTTTGTGATATAATTCTTGTTTTAGCACAAGGTAAGCTTGCTCAATGAAACCTTGAATTTGATCAATCAGCCCAATTCAAATGATTTTGCTGAGTTGGATTGGGTTGGGAGGGCATTTGGATTGGTAACAATATGAGAAAATCCCAATTAAAATAGATTGGTTTGCGGATTTTAAGCATTTTTTTAATCTGCAAAATTAGGGAATCAGAACTTTATAGATATGTAATTTTTTTCATACAATAAATATTCATATACAGATATATTCCAGAGTTCACTTTTGAATTTCATTGAAGTTAAGTTTGTCGATGAATTGATGAATTGGTTTGTTTTTTTCCCAACTTTAAAGAAGCCGATTGCATAGTTTTTTAACACTTTTGACAGCTTGGAGGAAGAGGTACACAGCACATAGTAGCCAATAGCAATTCAAACAAAGCAACGGATAAATCGTCAAGCCTAACAGTTGATCCTATATACTGTCACATAATGCATCTGCAATGCCACAATATCTATGATAAATAGAGATTTCTCTGTTGAATTTTATTTCTAACAGTGTTTTCGGGAGGTGTTTTATAAAATTCGGGGAAAACTGGTATAAGCAACTCTTTTATTTCGATCCAAAAGCGATGGCCTCTCTAACAAATGCAAACAGATGACTAGGAAGCTTGACAACAATTAAACAAAACAAGATATAGCCATCCTTTTATCGTTTTTGTATACATGTACGTATTTTTCCTATCAGCGTTGTTTACAGCACTAGCACGTCTTTTGTCATATTGCTAGAATGATGCATGATTATACAGAGTACAAACCAACACCTCAAGAATTTCCAGCTGAATCCCCAACCCTTTCTTATATTTCGGTTGGAAATTGATTGAGCAATCATTTGGAAAATTTAACTGGCCTCAGCCAAGATCGAACAGGTACGAACCCTCTACATTGTCCGATCAATCATGTTGGCATCTTCGGTCCGACTGCATTACTTGACAATATCTTCCACAAGAATCTTCCCCTCCGTAACATGAAGTCACACCAAAAATAATTGTATAGGGATTAATGTAGTTATTATTTTTCGGCATTAGAGATGAATAACCTCAATTACATAAAGCTCCATTTGTGCGGACACTTTGTCCCCCCAAGAAATGCAAAAGAAAACACAACTAACAAAAAGAGTAAATGAAACATAGATACTATCAGCATCTGCGTGCACATTTCATTTTCCCCCTAATCCCCAACAATGCCATTTTGTAACCAACTAATCTCCACTAGCCCATGCATTCCTCCCATACCCTCAGTGAGTCGTGATAATGTAATCCAAAATAAAGTACATTGACAAAGAGAATGACGACAAATTAACTGACCTCTATCTTTGGAAAGACTGCTTATGAGTTCCTGGGCACCCTCCTTGCCTGATGCATTCTTTAAGTACATTGCTGCACCTGCAACCTCCTCAGGGGATACTTTTCCGTTGAAATCCCTGCACACATATGAACAATGAGGATTACGTTAAGATAGAGGAATAGTCTAATCGTTGAGGATTGTTGTGAAGCTATTTCTCAGTTCAATAATTGCAAAAAACACAAAACAAAGAATGAGCTGTGAATGACAAAATACATGCAAAGACATGGCAGATACCAGCAAAGCTGTGTTGTAATCAATCACCTGTAAATTGCTCAAAGTGAAGAAATACCAAAAATAGAGCTGCTAGAGTCCAATAGTTAAGTTTCAAGCCCAATCTGAGTCTATTAACCATTCCGTCTGATGGTTTATGGTTATAATTAATTAGTAATATAAAATAATATTTAAAGGTACGAATCTGTTCTTTGCAGGATATTTCATTGTACTAAAATCCATGACTCATACATCCAGCTGTGAAATCCTTGTCAAATAGGCAACATCACAGTGCCTGTTTAAAACAAAAAGAAAATAGGCGAACTTAGAATCAAGAAACAAAAACGTTTAATCACCTGTCAAGTAGTTGCCAACGATCACCAATTTTAGCATCCACATCATCAATTTCCTTTTCCAGATTTTGAAGCATGGCATCGACCTGAACTATAATGGAAAAAAAAAAAAAGAGTTCAAAAAAGCAGTTGGTATTTTCAGAAGTGCAGAAAGTATTATCAGCAGAATAATTGATATTCAAATTACTTACTCTGTCTATCAGTGCTGATGCAACTTCTTCACCTTCAGCTACCTCAGTACCATTCTCAGTTTCTTCACGGGCAGCTCTATATGCCTTAATGGCATCTTCCTCTCCATCCATACCCTCCTTGTCCACCATGCTATTATAAAGTTCGATCTAAAAAGCATTAACCACAAGCATAATATTTTTGACAAATTTCAGCAAAGTTACACCAGTATACAGAACAGTGCACATTTGACCTTTTTCCTCCCTTTGGCAACGGCAACGCATATTGGCAAAGCAAAAGAAACAAATAGAGAAATTAAGTTGGATATACATATGCACACTAATGGAATCGTTGTTTGTGTAATTACATTGACTACTCTTCTAACTTGATTAAAATAATAATAAAATAAATCTCTTCTAACTTATGAGCATTATCCGTTTGGAAAAATGTATACCGAAAGATTAATATAATACCACACATACGCTTGAAGCCAACACATGAAACAGGAAATATTGGAAACAAATTTTCATTTAGGTTATGAATTCTCGAACTAAAAGGAAATCAAAGATAGTGAATTACCTCCTTATTTACAAGCCTCAGGAATTCTTCACGTTCCCTACTCACCGACTGCAGGTAACAAGTGTAAACTAAATAAAATTTAAAAACTTATAGGAAAAAAAAAAGAAAGAAAAATAAGAAGTCGCATTCAATCCACAATAGTATAATAAATAAGAGCTTTCAACATCAAGTTCTTACAGACGCAGAGGCTAAAACAGCCAGTGCACAAATGAGTTCGCACAATTGCTCTTGCTTTTCCAATGCTCTTGCTCTGGCCCGCTCTTGTGCTTCTCTTGCAGTTGGAATAGACATCTCTTCCAATGCCACATCCTCACGGCTATCCTCAGATTCCTTTATTCTCGCTTGCTCTTCTTCCTCTCTCTCTTCCTCCTCCTGTAACATAGAATCACAAAAGTAATCAAAAGAAACATTCAAGGACCAAGGGATTTCCAAGGCTTAAACCTAAACCTAGTTCAAACTTGCAGGGGCAAGACCTAACTAAAGGCACCATCTACATTGCTAACTTAGGTCATAAGATAGCCACAGAATAGCTTCCTAAAGCAGAAAATTCAACTTTGATAAGTTCTTCTTGCATCTCAAGGTACTCCAATTTCCTCCTCCTTTCAGATACAGTCTTCAGAGGGCAATGCCGTAACACCAACAGTTCCCACAACCTCGTTTGGAAGAGAAGATAATGTAGCTTGAACAGCTTCCTCTGGCCTCAACTTACCCGATACAGTGAAGGCCCTGGATGAGGCATGAAAAAAGTATTAAGTACAACATGCACACATCAAGAACAACACTTCAAATGACTAGTTTGTAATATCATTTGCATATCAAGTTACCTGGAAAGGATCAAAAGTGAAGATGGTACAGAATGATTCAAAGATAAATCAAACCAATCTCAAAGCTGCATTAAAAAGTTTGCAACAGACAATTGGCAGTAGCTTCAGAATCAAGTAAAGTATGTAAATTGTTACTTTTTTATCTTTATTGATTTGCTACTTTTGCAAAATCTCTCCCTCTCCCTGGCCGAGAGAGAGAGAGTGTGCGCGTGTCTGTGTTTGCTTGCCTCGTATTCTCCTCTATCCCCAACTACGAATCCCTTAATTTTCAAAGTGCAATTCAAAAATTGAAAAGGCATGCCAAATAAGAGAAAAATAGAAACCTGCTGGCGCATTGCTTCGACCAAAAGCAATCCAAGCAAGCCTCGCTCTCTACAATCTTCACGAAGTTCAGCTTCTGATGAGACTCCACACCTTCTGCTTGGATTAACTTATCATCCGCTTTAATGCTAGCAGGAAAACAAAAATCGATAGACAAAAACATGGTGAGCAGCTGCACTCTAGCGCCCGAAGTCCAAAGCAATAACGTGCACGCTAAGTTCCAATTACTTAAAAAGCTCAGAGACCAAGTTTGAACGAGCACATATTTCATGGACTGCCCAATACACAGGTTTGAGATCAAAATCCACTCAAATTCATGTACTTGATGCTTCAATCAGAGGCTACAAAACTACTTGAATGATTAAATAATAGCTTTTGACTCAAAAACATGTATCACCTTTGAAGCCTTTTTCGGAGCATATATCCTAAATAGGCATCCATTCCAAAAGGGCTGATTCCCATATATTTGCACATATTGAGTAGTCGAGGCCTGAAAGCAACAAAAGCAATGAAAGCATAAAACTTGCAATCCTCTTTGCAGTGAAAAACTATTACAAATTTTCATGAGCAGGCATATAATAGTAACCCTAACCTGCTGATATTATCTAAGGTAAGTTCATCATTAAACAACTTTGCAAAGCCCAAAATTTCCTGATTTGAAACTCGGCCACCCTTTTGAACCTGAGAATAGAACAAAGGCTAGTTGTATAACACAAAGGAGATTAATATGGAAAACAAAAGGATAAAGAGCATTTAAACCAAACTCCTCACTTTGTTCAAAAACTCATCAAGATCTTTGGCTGTTCTTTTTATTTCTCCACTTCTTGAGTTTTGAACTTCCTTTGCCATTTCTTTCGCCATGTCTTGGAGGAACTTAGCATACTCTATCCTTGCCTTGAGTCTTCTTTCCAATGCTTCCTACACATTATGCAATTAGAAGTGAAGAGAAATGAAAAGTGAAAACTTTACTCAAGGAGAGACTCAGGTAATTCTTTCAGTGTATGGGAGAGTTTGGCATGTGTATGGTAATAAAACATGTGAAAATGAAACTGTTGACGCACTTTGTGCAGATCCACGTACACGTATACCAGAGTCCACCAATGCATACGTTTTGCATGAGTGTAAGTATGCAAAAGATTATAACTACACAACTAAATTTACAACGTGCTCTTTCATCTTGTCTTTAAACATTGATGGCAACATATTGGGGAATAATTTCAGGAATACTGGAAGCAGGAGTTCCATAAATGGTACAATGATAAAAACTGCAAAAGGAACTACCCTAAAAATATCAACAGTGGTTAGTGTTAGTGTTGTCGTTCCCTTCTATAGAGACTCTTTCCATCAGCACGTTTTAATAACAATCTTGAACAGATCCTCACATCTGCCCATAGCAGCTCACAACCTAACCAATAATGTTGCAAGGTCGACACAAAATCCTCCTTCCAATGAATAAGCTTCTTTGCCCAGTCCTCCCTGCAAGAGAAATAACAAACAAAAACAATAAGCAAATGCAATATCATATCAAACTTAAATTACACTGTTCGAAACAAAATGCATCATGTTGAGAGAGAATCTTACTTGCTCATAGAAGATACTGCTTTCAAGGCAGGAGCAATTCCTAAAAATGTGGCCCATACTCTTTGCAAAATGGAGTCAGCAACTTTTCACTCTTGCAACTTTTTCGCCTTTGCTTTGGCTTTTGCTGTACTTGAACCTTCAACAGCTTGATCACATTCCTCCGGAGATGCTTCTTTCCTTTTCTTACTAACCAGTTCTTCATTTTCCTCATTATCACTGCCTACTTCCTGTTGCTTGGCTGCAGCTGTGGAAGCATTGCAAACAGACTGAAGCATCCATTTGATCCGCAAAGGAGAGGTAAAATCAGATCTTCTATTTCCCAAAGCCACAGCTGTACTTCCATAACATCCTTTTGAAAATTGTGCTATTCCTAAGAGTTCCTGTAACTTCCCTTTTGCCACTGAAGTTCCATTTGGAACAAGCAGATTCTAAATTGGGATGGAGAACCCGTGGCCCCAAATTATGAAAAGTATTCTCATTCCCCAGAATCTGGAAAGTTTGAATTGACCGGTATGACATGCTCACGTAATCAGCAATAAATCTACTCCTCCTCAAAACAGCTCTAAAAAAAGCCATTGTTGAACTCCACACTCTTTACAAAAAGAAACACATATGCAATAAGCTGGTAAAAGCAAAACCTGCACAAATCAAAATGACGAAAAAAAAAAAGATAAGAAAAACCATAACAAAAGGAACAATGAAATATCAGCTGCAAGAAGAAAATCAGCAAACTATACGCTCATAACGAACGGAAATCACAATTCTGCTACAGATAACTAGAAGACAAAATCAAAAGAGTAAAATAGTCGTGTTTTGAACCAAGTTTTTCCATACATAAAACATCCTATTCCTAAACAGATAACACATCTGGTAGTAAACGAAAGTTACCAATTTGCCCCTCCACCCATAATTACTTTTTTACCTTAACAGACTTTAGCCGTTGGGACGTTATTGAAGCTTTTATTGTGGTCTAGTGACATTTACCATCAGTATTAAGTTACCAACCACTAAGAAGTGGCTGTCGAGCTCCTCATTACTAAAATTAAGTGTAACGCCCCTATATGGGGGTTAACAGTTTTTAATGAGATAAAATAAAAATAAATAATAAAAGTAAAACCTTAAAAATAAAATTTGCCCGGGACTTAAATGAAAACTCTCAACTCAAAAATAAAAATATAAACGACAAATAAACCACAGTTTTAATGTAGCACCTTAAATTTAATAATATAAACTGTTGTCATCATAATTTTAACCCTCAACACATTGTAATACAGTCACAGAAAGTAACAATTGATGCTTACATTATCATGAAGAACATTCTCAACGATTGAAGCAGTCCCAATGTAATATAGCTACATCATTTCCTCAACTATATTTCTCGTAGCCACCTCACATTTAGTGAGTCCTGAAAAGATATAAACAAAAGGGAATGAGCAACACTATGCTCAGTAGAGAAAGCCATTACTCACCTTTAGGTTTTTATCATTACCACATTAAAATCTGCATGGTTAGTAAGTCACATCATATTCCAGATTATGAGGTTTATTATGATCACATCTTATGGATACCGTAGTTAATCATTACCAAGTGTCATAATTACACATTTATACAAATATTACCAATCATCATTGTTCCTAGGTATCCCTGTTAAATTGAGTATCACTCGACTCATCGAAACCCAAATGGGCGCACTTGATCACCCTATAAACATTCCAAGGGTGTTCCGGTGAGGGGACATCAAGCCCCGAGTCCTCACCAAATCAATTCATGTACAGTGTGTTCTGGGACTTTCAACCCAAGGAAGCGTCATCACCTTCCCCCTATTTTACCTTTTAGGGTATTCATGCCCAAGGACGTAACCGTCGCCCTTTTCATGTCTCACAATTTCTCTATATTAAATCATTATTAATAGAGTTAATTTTCCTAACCATGCTTCTCAATTTATAACATGTGTCAATTCATTATGTTCCTCGCCGTACAATACAAGACGAGTCCATGTCATAGTTTCATATGTGATACACATATAATATCAGTTCAACATAGATATATATATATATTGCGGCAAAACAATCAATTTTAATTCTATAAAAACCTCACAAAAGATGAGTAATAGAATCCCTACCTTTCAAGCTTATCAACAGTCTCTTAATCCTGGAATCAATTAACGTTAGCTCCATACTCCCTTGATCTTGAACTCCAAGCAAAACAGATCCAGTTGTATCTCGCTGTATCTACGAAGCATCCTCTGTAGTGCTCCTCGAGCGACTATGAATGGCTAGGAATGCTTCCTGAAGATCATACATTCTTGAAAACGTCATTCTGGACTCCGATACTGCTGTTTGAATCGCCTCGATTCGCGTGCAGTCGGTACCGGATGATTTTCATCGGAGTGGAATTTGCTCGAACGGAGGTCACCATTGCATCCAGAGCATCGAAACGAGTCAGGAGGCTGTCTCGGATCTTCGATCGGAGGTCCGGATCACAAAATCCCATTTTGGCCTTTGACCGACCGTTGACCGGCGTTGACCACCGTTGACCGGCGGCGGTTGGCTCCGTTGAGGGCTGAGCTCGAGCCTACCCCCCCTAATTCGACCCTTCTGAGTCCAATGGCGGGGTCAATTTCACCCAATTCGACCTCTAACATAGCAAATCGAAGACGGAATTCACGGCCACAACCGGCGGCTCCGATCTCCTATCTCCGGCGGAGATACCGTGAAATTGAGGTGGGGGAATTGTTCCCCGACCTCCTCTGAGTATTTCCCCTATGGTGGGGCAGCTCAAAATTGCGTGGAACGGCGGCTCCACTAGCTCCACGGCGGTGCACGACGGAGATGCCGTTCTCCGTCCTCCGGCCATCATTTCGTGCAATTGAGGTATCGAATTTCTTCCTCTCGGTCCTCTGAAGATGTTTGTGCCTTCAATTTGGCACAAAACGGCCTAAAATGGCCAACCCAACCTCACCCACGGCGACGGTGGCGGGCATCTTCGTTCTCCGGCAAGGGGCGGCGGAATGGAGCAATTGACCGAGGGGTCTTGCTCGCCGTCGCCCTCTGATCATTTTGGCACCGGCGGTGTGCCACACCGCTGCCATATGCGGCGGCTCCGACGGCGGCTCCACGGCGGCGACGGGGCAGCTCCGGCGAAGCTGTTCCAGCCAGAATTGAGCTGGGAAATTGGTACCATCTTGTTCCTCTCCTCACACTGAGTCCATAGACACCAAAATCACGTAAATTGGTGGTCGGACGGCAGAGAAACGACGTCGGGAAAATATGGGTTTCACCGCCACTTTGGGCGGCGCGTGAGCCCTCCTCCGGCGGTGTTTTGGGTGGCACAACACCTCGTTGGACTCAGCTCAACGAGAGCTTCCCACTGGTATGGGAGGTGTCGAAAAATAACGCCGGAATCTCAAACGAGATTTGAGGAGAAAGAGAGAAAATTCTAGAGAGAGAAAGAGGAGAGAGAAAGTCTCGAGTTTCTCTCAATTTTCTGATTTGATTTTTTTTTTTATATATATATATATATACTAAAAATTAATCTAATTACCTTAATACCCTTAGGGGAATAACGGGTGTCACAGCTCTACCCCCCTTAAAGAAATTTCGTCCTCGAAATTTCAATTCTAGTAATACTAGTAAAAATTATGATTCCACTATGATTCCAATTCTGAGTCTAAACCGTTAATGTTGTTTGTCCTCCAAATTTAAGTTATCGTATCTCCACTTATTTACTTGCATAATAAATCTTACTCCTAAATCCCTCAATGAGAGTATTTCTGACAAGTTTCAACTTATAACACCGTATAATAGTCTAAGAATCTGATCAGGCATACATATTGACCATACCATGATTCCAGTCCTTCATTGTCCATGGACTGTGATTTACAATCACATTTAAGGAGATTGCCAGAGAAATTTTATATACTTCATCTTTAGGTTCCTTTCCCTTTTTGAGTAAGAAAAAGTCAAATATATTTGATTTCATACCTCAACTAATAAACTAAAACATAATCATAAAACATATATCACAAACACTTTTATTCAAAACTATACATTAAACTTACTCATAGAGATATTAAACGGAATCTCAGAGTTGCAGACAAACCCGACATATTTTTCATTAAACAGCTATCATCATGACACAAACATTCAACCCAAATAATATATCATATTTCATATGGAATATCCCCATAACTGACTCTGGTACTTCCACATAATATTAACAGAATATTACACATTACAAACATGATACAGATACGTTTCGAGAGTACAAGGCACTCCGTATACCAGCTATCCATATCATGCATGCTTAGAGGATACAAAAACATCGATAAACAAAAGATCGGACCTTAAGAAGGATGCATCTCGAGAGCATCAAGTACTCCGTATCCAGCCATCCCGGCATTAGGCTCAATGAATCTAAAAGATTGAACAACAACGTACCACAAGAAACACAGAATACAAGGCAAACGGTTATTCGTAACACACGAAATACGGACACACATGCCTACATGCCAAAGATAAACAAAAAGATTACAGATGGAGATTCAAATCAATTGGCCACTCCCGGCTTTCCCTTTCCCATTCAAGCTTGGATGTTGCAGTGTCGGATTCTGGATGTATGATTTGCATTTTATCTATCAATTCCTCAGCTGTTGAAGCAGTGACAAAGATTTGTCTCTCCGATTCTGTAGTGATGTTTTCTTCCACAGCGTAATCTAGAAATTTCAAAAGACCGTCATAAAACCCTTTACGTTCAGCAGTCCCAAAGGTTTGGAATAAAAGCCCAACAATTGCCCACAAGCAACTATAAATATTTCCTCAAGAGTACCTAGACCACCAGGTAATGCTATAAAAGCATCAGAATTATAGATTATGTCTTTAAAATTTTTAGGGATACTCCTGACTCCTTCTCCCTTACCTATGGCTTCCTTACAAAGGTTTCCTTCAACTGGAATATGAGGCCAAATTCTTACATCAGTAGCGTCGCTAGACCTAGCTGCTAGTGCCATATTTACCATCATTTTTATACTACCACCCCCATAGATTATGTTAATCTTCTTGCGTGCTAGGACTTGCCCTAAGTGATTTGCAGCTTCTAAATAAGCTTTATCTTTTCCAAGGCTGGAACCACAAAAGACACAGACATTCTTTATTTTCTTCGTGGACTGGGAGGTAGACATATTTGGTTTATAGAAGTGGTTGCTTAATGTCTGCTCCACTTAGACTTCGGGTTCTACATGAGATTTTAAAGATGAGAAATATACAAAAAGGGCTAAAGAGATAGACGAGTAGGAAATGAAAAGGTAATCCAAAGATTTAAACAAAATCTTGTGCGGATAAGAAAGTAAGATAAGGTGATTGATAGTTTACAGAAAATCTGATTCACTTTTTGAAAAAGATTAGACTCTAATTGTATAACTTTTGACAATTGAGAACAATTCGACAGAAGACCCTCATGACACAACTGTAGACTTTTTGACAAATATACACCAAGTCTAGAAATTTAATATAAACGACAAATACTGTAGAACTTTTGAAATTTGAGACACAAATCTTGAAATATCTGGATAAGCTTTTCAAAATTCAAACATATTACTGTACCGTATGTAACGTGTCTGATAAGATAATATATTTTATTATATATATATTTAAGAAAATCATAAATTAAATAAGATATTAACACTTACTGTATCAATCTAATAATCACAATTATTTCAAACACAAAAGCAAATATTCTGAGTAAAAGAAAAACACAAACTGTTGAATATCAGCTAAAACTGCTTCAAATAAGTAAAGACTAAATAACCTTTATAGAGCGATGACTTATTCCCCATCCAGTTTTCTTATGGCTTGGCAAACAGGATCTAGAAATACCATATTCCTGAGGCGTTGTCTTTCTGCATAAATTTAGGCCAGAGTTTAAAAATAGCTCCTTGAACATATCCACTAGGGTGACCGTGAAGAGGAGGATGGATGCTATCCAAGTTCTCCTTTGAAAGTCCATCCCTACAAAACCTTATTTTATCCTCTCTATTCGTAGACATATAACCAGGTGAAGTACATTTACCGTTACAATTTTGTCTTCCACATTTGTTACAAGTGACCACGATGGCACGAGCTCTTCTTTTCATTGCACTACGACTGGTACCTGTTCCTGGTAAACCGACATCTTGACTAAAGTCACTCGGACGGATTTTCCCCTCTATCAACATTCTCACATCACAAGGGATGCCAAACGCATAAGAATCCACAACCGAGTAATTCTAGCCTTGTATTTCTTTCTGAGAATCTTTTGGGAGAGTGATGGGAAATACTTTCTCAGGTGTTGGTACTTTGGGTCCATGATGAGATGAAAGAAGAGTAAATAGAAAGGAAAAATTAAGATAGTAAATTGCAGAATCCTAGAATTCCTTCTTCTTTTAGAAGAAAAGAAGAATTTTTAATGAAAAAGAAGAGGATTTGCGATTTAAAGAGAAAATAACAAATTAAGAGAGAAAAAGTGAACTCGGAGAAATAAGCTCCTATGCACAGTAAACGTATTTGTAAACAATGATTAAACCACTGTATATGACACGTATAGAGACCACGTGGGAGAGACAGTGTGAATCAAACTGATTTAAGATTTGAACTAGGCCCAAATGTTCTTAGTTGAAAATGGTCAGGTTGTTTCGGGCCTTAACACATTTAGAACGAGTTAAATAACAAACATAAAATTGAAAACCAATTTGTATAAATCTTAAACCCAATTCAAAGTCCACTATAGATAAAGTTAACTATAAACAACAAATCTAATTTAACGACAACAAGGATCTTCCTGAATGATCTAGCAACTCAAATAATTTTGTTTTAATCAAAACCTTATTGAACAATGCATACACCCATATGTTATTCATAATACTTAACATCTATCAATGGATTCATCATCATTACTACCAAGGGTTTAGAATGTGACTAACCTTGAAATCAATACGATTTACGTCTTTCAACGTAGACCATATCAACGAACAAAGACACTTGATGTTACTACTTAAGAACATCTACAATCCCCACAATTCTACTCATACAATATATAATTTCCTCATATAACAAAACCTTAGGTAACCAAAAGATTCACTGATACACTTAAATACAATATACGTAACGAAATATTCCAATTTTGAGATTCATGCATTCTAGACTTTACACAGTCTCAACAGACCAAAAGTCTAACATTTATCTCTCTCAAGATTCAATACCATGATTCCCAACTTATATCATATTCCTCAAATATATAGAACTTTAAGAAAAGTTATTGACACTTATGTGCTCCATCGAATCCACACATAATCATTACTTAGGTTTGAATCAATTACGAAAAATTTGACATATCTATGCCAAACTTTAAAATCAATAAATCAAGCCTTATATTTCTTATTGTTTTTCACGAGACAAAAGGCTATTAAATCCTCGTATCTACACGAATTTCTCATCGTTTATACGAATTAGATATGCTTATAGATCCAAATATTATACGAATCTCTCATAAGCAATCTACTTATAAACTCATTCCATATAATTATCATTCCCTTATAACTATTAATACTTTCCTTCTATATAATTATTGTACTCATATAACTATTGATATTTTCATTCTATGGCCTTTCCATGTTACATCCTTCTAGACTGTATAAATCAATGTGAAGGTTCATTTTGATGATGACAATAAAAATTCAGCTTCAAAACCATCTCAAAAATATATTTTTTAAAGTGGTGCTACACTCCCTAGGTTAACCGAACCTAGGCTCTGATACCAAAAATTCTGTAACGCCCCTATATGGGGTTAACAGTTTTTAATGAGATAAAATAAAAATAAATAATAAAAGTAAAACCTTAAAAATAAAATTTGCCCGGGACTTAAATGAAAACTCTCAACTCAAAAATAAAAATATAAACGACAAATAAACCACAGTTTAATGTAGCACCTTAAATTTAATAATATAAACTGTTGTCATCATAATTTTAACCCTCAACACATTGTAATACAGTCACAGAAAGTAACAATTGATGCTTACATTATCATGAAGAACATTCTCAACGATTGAAGCAGTCCCAATGTAATATAGCTACATCATTTCCTCAACTATATTTCTCGTAGCCACCTCACATTTAGTGAGTCCTGAAAAGATATAAACAAAAGGGAATGAGCAACACTATGCTCAGTAGAGAAAGCCATTACTCACCTTTAGGTTTTTATCATTACCACATTAAAATCTGCATGGTTAGTAAGTCACATCATATTCCAGATTATGAGGTTTATTATGATCACATCTTATGGATACCGTAGTTAATCATTACCAAGTGTCATAATTACACATTTATACAAATATTACCAATCATCATTGTTCCTAGGTATCCCTGTTAAATTGAGTATCACTCGACTCATCGAAACCCAAATGGGCGCACTTGATCACCCTATAAACATTCCAAGGGTGTTCCGGTGAGGGGACATCAAGCCCCGAGTCCTCACCAAATCAATTCATGTACAGTGTGTTCTGGGACTTTCAACCCAAGGAAGCGTCATCACCTTCCCCCTATTTTACCTTTTAGGGTATTCATGCCCAAGGACGTAACCGTCGCCCTTTTCATGTCTCACAATTTCTCTATATTAAATCATTATTAATAGAGTTAATTTTCCTAACCATGCTTCTCAATTTATAACATGTGTCAATTCATTATGTTCCTCGCCGTACAATACAAGACGAGTCCATGTCATAGTTTCATATGTGATACACATATAATATCAGTTCAACATAGATATATATATATATTGCGGCAAAACAATCAATTTTAATTCTATAAAAACCTCACAAAAGATGAGTAATAGAATCCCTACCTTTCAAGCTTATCAACAGTCTCTTAATCCTGGAATCAATTAACGTTAGCTCCATACTCCCTTGATCTTGAACTCCAAGCAAAACAGATCCAGTTGTATCTCGCTGTATCTACGAAGCATCCTCTGTAGTGCTCCTCGAGCGACTATGAATGGCTAGGAATGCTTCCTGAAGATCATACATTCTTGAAAACGTCATTCTGGACTCCGATACTGCTGTTTGAATCGCCTCGATTCGCGTGCAGTCGGTACCGGATGATTTTCATCGGAGTGGAATTTGCTCGAACGGAGGTCACCATTGCATCCAGAGCATCGAAACGAGTCAGGAGGCTGTCTCGGATCTTCGATCGGAGGTCCGGATCACAAAATCCCATTTTGGCCTTTGACCGACCGTTGACCGGCGTTGACCACCGTTGACCGACGGCGGTTGGCTCCGTTGAGGGCTGAGCTCGAGCCTACCCCCCCTAATTCGACCCTTCTGAGTCCAATGGCGGGGTCAATTTCACCCAATTCGACCTCTAACATAGCAAATCGAAGACGGAATTCACGGCCATAACCGGCGGCTCCGATCTCCTATCTCCGGCGGAGATACCGTGAAATTGAGGTGGGGGAATTGTTCCCCGACCTCCTCTGAGTATTTCCCCTATGGTGGGGCAGCTCAACATTGAGTGGAACGGCGGCTCCACTAGTTCCACGGTGGTGCATGACGGAGATGCCGTTCTCCGTCCTCCGACCATCATTTCGTGCAATTGAGGTATCGAATTTCTTCCTCTCGGTCCTCTAAAGATGTTTGTGCCTTCAATTTGGCACAAAACGGCCTAACATGGCCAACCCAACCTCACCCACGGCGACGGTGGCGGGCGTCTTCGTTCTCCGGCGAGGGGCGGCGGAATGGAGCAATTGACCGAGGGGTCTTGCTCGCCGTCGCCCTCTGATCATTTTGGCACCGGCGGTGTGCCACACCGTTGCCATATGCGGCGGCTCCGACGGCGGCTCCACGGCGGCGACGGGGCAGCTCCGGCGAAGCTGTTCCAGCCAGAATTGAGCTGGGAAATTGGTACCATCTTGTTCCTCTCCTCACACTGAGTCCATAGACACCAAAATCACGTAAATTGGTGGTCGGACGGCAGAGAAACGACGTCGGGAAAATATGGGTTTCACCGCCACTTTGGGCGGCGCGTGAGCCCTCCTCCGGCGGTGTTTTGGGTGGCACGACACCTCGTTGGACTCAGCTCAACGAGAGCTTCCCACTGGTATGGGAGGTGTCGAAAAATAACACCGGAATCTCAAACGAGATTTGAGGAGAAAGAGAGAAAATTCTAGAGAGAGAAAGAGGAGAGAGAAAGTCTCGAGTTTCTCTCAATTTTCTGATTTTTTTTTTATATATATATATATACTAAAAATTAATCTAATTACCTTAATACCCTTAGGGGAATAACGGGTGTCACATTAAGCTTCCAAAAGCTATTCTATGACTTAAGTGTTAGTTGTTCCAGACATTTATAACAACCAGAATTCAAAGAAAACGGAAGCGTATTAGACCGAACATACCTCCTGCCATTGATTTCTTCTTTCTATAATTTGGCTGAATTTTGCACTGTCAAGGTTTTGATTTTCTAAGCACTATTAATTCACTTAGATAGTGTGTTTTTCTCTCTGAATTATGTACTCAGGAACCAAAGCATGATGCCTTCATATTAACCGTGGCCATCACACGGTTAATCAGCACTTAAGAGCATTTTTTTTTTTTTGTCTGAAAAACTGCTTCTAATGGCAGTTGATATAGTTATGTTCAAAAATTTGAACATACCATATGGACCACAATTCGTTCGAACATGGGACATTATCCAAGTTCCAACAATCTCCCACTTGGTCCATAGTTCGCATCAACTGTTACAATAAGAAACAAAATATATGAATTATGGAGATAGGTTCTCTAAATGACGAGTATTATCTTTCATATATTACAATATATCTTGTCCCTCAAGATTTGCCCATGTAACTTAATGAACAAACCCTATTTTATTTTAGATCCAAACTTTAGTGATATTTCTCAGAAATAAATTTGTGCACTTAACTGAAGTTAAAACGAGAAAATATCATAAGTATAGAGTGTCACAACAAGTACAATAAATTACCTAAGGGAACCAAGCCCCATTTCACATGATCCTTAAATTTTACTTGTGGCATGCCTTTAGTCAAGGGATCGGCAATCATCAATTCAATGCTTATGTGCTCAATGACCACTGCTTTATCCTTAATACGTTCTCTTATGGCTAGATACTTAATGTCAATGTGTTTGCTTCGACTACCACTCTTGTTATTTCTAGCCATAAAAACAGCAGCTGAATTGTCACAAAATATTCTCAATGACCTAGAGATAGAATCCACAATCCTACGCCTAGATATAAAACTCCTGATCCGTACACCATGTGAGCTAGCCTCAAAACAAGATACGAACTCGGCCTCCATAGTGGAAGTAGCAGTCAAAGTGTGCTTGGCACTACTCCATGAAATAGCTCCACCAGCTAGCACGAAAATGTATCCGGAAGTTGATTTCCGTGAATCAATGCAGCCAGCAAAGTCAGAGTCAGAGTAGCCAATGACTTTCAAATTATCAGTCCGTCTGTACATAAGCATGTAGTCTTTGGTTCCTTGCAGATACCTCATCACTTTCTTTGTAGCTTCCAGTGATCTGATCCTGGATTACTCTGATATCTGCCCAACATTCCTACAGTGAATGCAATGTCAGGTCTTGTGCAAACCTGAGCATACATAAGGCTTCCAACAGCTGAAGCATATGGAATGTTGTGCATCTGTTCTCTTTCAAGGTCATTTTTCGGGCACTGATTCAAATTGAATCTGTCACCCTTCACAATGGGAGCTATACTTGGTGAACAATTTTTCATCTGAAATCTCTCCAAAACTTTGTTGATATAGGCCTCTTGAGACAGACCCAAAGTGCCTTTATATCTGTCTCTGTGTATCTTAATGCCTATAACGAAGGATGCATCACCCATATCCTTCATGTCAAAGTTTTTGGAGAGAAATTATTTTACCTTATGTAGCATACCTTTGTCATTGGTTGCAAGTAGAATGTCATCCACATAAAGGACAAGGAAAACAAATCTTACTCCCATTGACCTTCTGGTATATACATTGATCCATGATGTTCTCTACGAATCCAAATGAAGAGATGATGTAATGGAATTTCAAATACCACTGACGGGAGGTCTGCTTCAACCCATATATGGATTTCTTAAGCTTACACACCAACTGCTCGCCATTACTAAAGGAGAATCCTTCTGGTTGTTTCATATAAACTTCTTCCACTAGTTAACCATTGAGAAATGCCGTGTTCGCATCCATTTGTTGCAACTCTAAGTCAAATGAGCAACAAGTGCCAAGATAATGCGGAGAGAGTCTTTCTTAGACACAGGAGAAAAGGTCTCCTTGTAGTCGATTCCTTCTCTCTGGGTAAATCCTTTGGCGACGAGTCTTATCTTATATCTTTCGATGTTGCCCAATGAGTCTTTCTTCGTTTTATAGACCCATTTACACCCTATGGCTTTTGCACCATCAGGCAACTCGACAAGATCCCAGACTCCATTGGATGCCATAGAATCCATCTCATCCTTCATTGCGTCGTACCAAAGTTTCGATTCTTGACAACTCATGGCTTGTGAAAACGTTTCGGGATCATTTTCGGCTCCAATGTTATAGTCTGATTCTTGCAGATACACAACATAATCACTAGAAATTGTCGATTTCCTTTCTCTAGTAGATCTCCTTAATGTTGGTTCAACATTTTCCTAAGGAATCTGTTGTCCAACTTGTTGCTCGATTGTTTCCCGTGGTTCTTGAGCAACTTGACCTTCTAGATTATTATTAGCAGTTTGTGGAACCTTAATGATCGGTTGCACAACACTCGGTTGAACTATAGGAGTGCTATGAACTATGATCAATCTATCACTTGATGTAGATGCTTGAGCTTCAGTATGATCTCTTTCAGAAACTATGTTTCGAAATTGATCGCTCTCACTAATCAAGTCATTCTCAAGAAACTTGGCGTTTCTTGATTCCACAAATCTAGTGCTGTGAGTTGGACAGTAGAATCTATATCCTTTGGACCTTTCGGCATATCCAACGAAGTACCCATTAATGGTTCTCGGATCTAGCTTCTTCTCTTGTGGGTTATACACTCTTACTTCAGACGGACATCCCCAAACGCGTATATGTCGCAAACTCGGTTTCCAACCTTTCCATAACTCAAATGGCGTCTTTGGGACAGCCTTAGTCGGAACCCGGTTTAATATATACACAGCCGTCTTAAGAGCTTTAGTCCACAAGGACTTAGGCAGGTTGGAGCTACTCTGCATGCTCCTCACCATGTCCATTAATGTTCAGTTTCTTCTTTCTGCTACACCATTTTGATCCGAAGAACCAGGCATGGTGTATTGGGCAACTATCCCATGCTCTTGGAGAAACATCGCAAATGGACCTTGAGCTTGTCCATCCTCAGTGTATCTACCATAATATTCTCCACCTCTATCTGTCCTCATGATCTTTATTTGCTTTCCGCATTGTTTCTCTACTTTAGCCTTGAAAACCTTAAAGGCATCTAATGCTTCATCCTTTGTATGAAGCAAGTAGAGATACATGTACCGTGAGTAATCATCTATGAAAGAGATGAAGTATTTCAGACCATATGAGTCCATATCTAGACTACAAATATCTGAATGTATGATTTCTAATATTTCGAACTCCTTTTTGACACATTTCTTAAACTTGTTGGTTAGCTTTCCCTTAATGCAACCCACACAAGTTTCAAAGTCAGTAAAATCCAAAGTCCTGACTACTCCGTCATTCACTAACCTCTTGATTCTCTCAATGGAGATATGTCCCAATCTTCGATGCCATAACATAGAGGAATCCTCATTTATAATATAATGTTTAATGCCAGATTGAACATGCATAGCAGTATGATGTGGTTCATTTTGCAAATTAATTGAGAAAAGACCATCAGACTAAATACCATGCCCAACAAGATCAGATTTATAAAATAAACTAAAACATTTGTCTGAAAAAGTAAAGGAATATCCCAAAAGGTACAAGTCTGGAAACAAAAATTAAGTTCCTAGAAAAGTTTGGAACATAAAATGTCTTATCCAATTCCAAAATAAAACCACTACTTAAAACTAAGGTGCATGTTCCGATGGCTTCCACATGTGAACGCATCTTGTTCCCTGAAGAGATGCTCAGCTCACTGCCCACTGGCTTCCTTAGTTTTCGCATACCCTGCAAGGTATTCGAAACATGGATTGTAGATCCAGAATCAATCCATCATGTGTTATAAACAACATCAACCATATTAGATGCATAACAAACTAATGCGATCAAATTACCTTTCTTTTCAAGTCAACTCTGAAATTTTGTGCAATCCTTCTTCATGTGTCCCTTCTTTTTACAGAAGAAACACTTGGATTCTTTCTTAATGACAGCTTTAGGGAGGTATTTTACCTTTCCTTTTGTCCTTGGCTTGATTATGATCCTGATTCTGATTCTTTCCTCTCGTGGTTGTCACTGCGGTTTCACCCATTTCCATTATAAGTCGCCCTTCTTCTTGAGTACACATGGTCAGAAGCTCATTAATTGACCATTTGTCTTTATGTGTATTGTAGGAAATCTTAAAGGGCCCATATTGTTTTGGAAGGGTGTTCAGAATGTAGTGCACCAGGAAAGACTCAGACATATCCACCTCAAGGTTTTTAAGTTGAGCCGCTATGTCCCTCATCTCCATGATGTGCTCAAGCACACCTCTCACACTGGTGAGCCTTAAGGATGAGAACCTTATGATTAGGGTGCTGGGAAGTACCTTATCTGAAGTTTCAAACTGCTCATCAATAGCCTTCAGTAATGCCCCCGGACTTTGTCATACTGTTCGACGAAACCACATATACCAGCAGAGATTTTAGTCTTTATGAATATGACGCTAAGGCGATTAGATTGCTCCCAACGTTCATAAAGAGCAATCTCATCTTGAGTGCTGGTTTCAGTAATTATGGGCTCGTCTTTCCTTATAGCATAATCAATGTCCATCCACCCCAAGTGAAGGAGAATTTTCTCCTTCCAGACCTTATAGTTATCTCCTTTCAGCTCAGGGATATCACAACGAACATCAGAGAAATTCACAGGTTGTATGACTGCATAATTAAAATAAACATGCTTATGATCCAAAATATTGAGACTAATAGACATAATTCATGCTTTACCAATATAAATCATGCATAAAATCATGAATCTATGACATAAAACTTGCCTGTGGGCTAAAGTTTTAATTCAATTGATTCATTTTACTGTAGACAAAACTATCAAATTATGTTCCATTTTCTAACACCTGTGGGTAAATTAGAAAATATAATTTAATATTTTATCCCAATTAGTCATACCAATATAATAAAAAAATTTGTGGGATAAAAATTATTACATTGAGCACAACTAGTTGCAATAAATGTCCTTTAACTAAATGTGATCATAAACCAATTAATATATAATTTTGCATAATTAGAGGTGTTGTGGCCAAGCTCTAAGTATTCAAAATCATATGGATCACTTATACATTTAATTTTGTTCATAAAATTATTCACAAAAATTGCATATTCTATAGGCAATATAATAATTATGAACAAAATCTCAATTTGTGCTAAATAAGTTAATTTAACTTAATAACATGCATAATAAATTTCAAAATTATGCATACAACAATAATTAGCACATCATTATCACAATATATTTTTCAATAAAACATTCATAAAATTAGAATAATTTCTAAATGATATGCATAATTAATTTCATAATTTATGCATTAATTTATGCATTAAAATGTATTTCCAAAAATTATCTACATAATAACAACAATATAATTATGCACATAAAACAAATACTTGGCACATAATGTACAAAATAAATTTCCCATGAAATTATTACAAAATTATGTGTATATCCAAAAACTAAAAATTAAATAAAAATAATTATATATATATATATATATATTTCCCCTTAAACAGCGTCATTTTGCCTTAAAGGGGGGTCCCTGCAAAACAGCGCCGTTCCACTAAGGAGGGAGTCTTTCGCCAGCCGAAACGACGTGTCGTTTCTTTGTCTAAATAGAAAAACGACTCGTCGTTTGAGTTGTCTCTTACCTCTAGCCGGGTCGTTCTGACCAGTTTCGACCCGCGAGACCCAACGGTTTTCCCTCCCTCCGACGTCCATTCCGGCAGTTTCAAATCTTAAAATGATCAGAATTTAAAAATATATTGATCTATGAACTAAAAACACATAATTAACCAAGAATGTATATTGATCAAGATTTGATTTTCACGGCCAAATTCTAGACTGTACCGATCAGCAATGGTGGTCGAATTTCTTGGTTTTTCATTACAGAACATTAAGAAAACATCAACCTAATTGTTTTTAAGCATCAACGATGAAGAATACAAAGGGAAAAACTAAACCCAAGTCACGGCTACATTGTCATGAAAAAAAAAAAACAGAAATTTGTTCAAAAATTTGAACATCAAGGCAGGGGTTATGGGCTCTGATGCCAAATGTTAGTTGTTCCAGACATTTATAACAACCAAAATTCAAAGAAAACAGAAACATATTAGACCGAACATACCTCCTACCATTGATTTCTTTTTTCTATAATTTGGTCGAATTTTGCACTATTAAGGTTTTGATTTTCTGAGCACTGTTAATTGACTTAGATGGTGTGTTTTTCTCTCTGAATTTTGTACTCAGGAACCAAAACATGAGGTCTTTGAGGCCTTTATATTAACCGTGACCATCACACGATTAATCAGCAGTTAAGAGCAGTTTTATTTATTTATTTTTTTTTGTCTGAAAAACTGCTTCTAATGACAGTTAATACGGTTATGTTCAAAAATTTGAACATACCATATGGACTACAATTCGTTAGAACATGGGACATTATCCAAGTTCCAACAATAAGCACAAGACAGACAAGGGGAAAACAAAAACACACACACAAAAAGAGAGATCACAATCATCAGAGTCAAAATGAGAATGAAAAAATTTTATTCCGATGTCGATTAGAAAAAGAGAGAAACATAAAAAATTAGAGTTTCAATGGAACTCACGATTTCGTAGATAATATTGTAAAAAATACCCAAAAAAAAAACTAAAATTGATTGACAATAATAATAAAAAATATATATGGAGTCTTATAAATTCATAGATAAATTTGTAAAAAATACCAAAAGAATAAAAACTAGAATTGATTGACAATAGAAATTAAAAATATATATATATGGAGCCTGTTAAATTCATAAAATTCTCAAGTTCATCAACCAAACCCTGGAATATTCAAAGTAAAAATAAAAAAGTATAATGCCTTTGTTCCGACGTTAATCGAGGAAAAAAAAACTGAAAGTTACAATGGAACACATGGTTTTGTCGACAAATTTATCATGAAATAATTTTTTTAAAAAAACTAATATTGGTAAAAAGAAGAAAAAAAAATCCAATATTGGGTCGCATAATATTGTGAAATTGATAAAGACATGGAGGTGACAGTGATGAAATGTTATGCATTTGAAAGAAGCAAAGTGAAAATCACCAATCGACTTGCGTCCGAAATTGCAGAAATGATATAAAATTACAACAAGTGGTTCTTTGGAAGCAAAGCGGATCACATTACCATGAAAAAACAAATACAGAAGTAACGAAAGTATAGAGAATCTGAATCTCAACATCTAGCAAGAAGCTCGAATGAATAAGAGGAAAGGTGTACGGACTTACCACAACGAAGAAACGATATGAACTGAACCAACTGCGCAAAGAAAGAGTTAAACGAGAGAGAAGAGAGAAACTGAAAATGAAAATGGAAATGAAAGGGTCTTTAATCTTTTCTTAAGCCCCCAAGGCCAACGGTGAGGTTTTAGTTTTATTAGTAGTTTTAGTTTGAGTCGTAGTCTGAGACACAGCCTCAGCCCCAAGGGATCAGGAAGAACCAGAATAGAGAGAATGTTTGGGTGCTTCGCGAGAGGGTGTGCTATCGTCAGACGCCAAATACCACCGTTAGATTACGTTGATGGGCCTCATTGGGTCTACCAAGACGACTGCCACGTTGACGCTGTTGTTTGATTTAAAGGATGTTTTGCATGTTTTAGTCTAGACTACTTTTTAGTTATAAACAATGTAAAATTCTCACATGCTATCGTATCAATAAAAAAATCTCTACTGTATAAAGATCTTACATATTACAATAAAAATAGTTCTAACTAATAATTTTAATCACTCTACCAAACACCTTATTAGTTGTCTTTCCACTTTTCTTTTTCTTATTTTTATTTTATTTTATTTTATTTTATTTTATTTTTCTCTCCCAAAATTAGCCATCGTAGCGATTAACTTACGTGTTGCCCAATCTACAGAATATAGCACACTGATGATTAAAAATATTTATGTGGTGTTTGACAAGATAGTTAGAATTGTTTTTACTGTAACATGTGAAATTTTACACTGTAATTATTTTTTTAATTGTTACTGTAGCATGTAAGAACTTTACACAATTCATAACCAAGAAAGTGGTGGAAACCACAACTATCAAACAGGGTATTAAAAAGCTACGTGTAATTGCTACTGAAATGATTGGTAAATCTTACGTGTCATTTGGTGCGGGTGTTTAAAACATTTTTTAGTGATTTTGAACCTATAAGTCCATAGGAACAGAAGTTTGATAAGCGCAAATTCTAATTTAATTAGAATAGTGAAGACTGTTTAAAACGGGTTAAACTATGAGTTTTTAGAACTTGACTCCCTTAAGTTATAAACGTTTTTAACTATTTTTTATCCAAAAAAAAAAATTACATTCTCGTTTTTCTTCATAAACTATAATTTTCAAACACCAATTTTCGTTCAAAAGCTAATGAGACATTTTATTCTCGTTTTTAAACCATTACACTCTAAACGCTAGTTCAAAATAAAGATGTCAAATAGGCTGGCCTGGCCCAATCTAGCCAATTTAATTTAAGCCCAATCATGCCCGTGTTGTACCTGGGCCTGTCCATTTATTTATTGTGTCTTGTTAAGCCCAATTCAGCTAATTTCGTAGCATCAAGCCTAGCCCATGGTCCATTTATTAATGGGCCATGCTCATGCCCGTATCAATATTTGTATTTTTTTGTTGTACTTTTAGCTATTAATGTATCTTTCTCCTGTCTAATATTAAATTTACAAAAAAAAAAAAAAAACACTAAATCGTAACAAAAGAAAGTACATTATTGATAAAAAAAACTTTTTTTTTAAGAACAATAATCTTGTACAGTGTTGTTTTCATTATTTTGTTTTTCAATATAAATCAAAAAGAGCAAGTATGTATTGTCAATTGACAATTTACTAACAACAAAGAATCTATTTGATATTTTTTCTTTTTTAATCAAATCTATTAAAAATTTGGAGTTTCTTTATAAAAATATTTATAAATATATAAAATAAATTAGTAAAATTAGTTTTGAATTGCATATTTTAATCGTGCTTATGATTGGACCCCAAGTGTTTTTAATGTGCTTGTGCTCATGACAAGTCTTTACTGTACCGTACTTTTAACATGCTTCATGTCTAAAAGTTACACCAAACTCAGCCCATTTAACAAGCTAGACAAACTAGGCCTATTTAATAATGCAGTGCTATACTTGTGCCGCCCACTAGGCAAGGCCCGTTTTGACCTCTTTAGTTCAAAATCATTTAAACCACACCGGTCAAAACTACCAATTCAAACTACAAAGTTTAAAATCATATCATTCTAAACCCACACGCCAACAAATCCTTATTTTGTTCTGTGACTTCTAATAAGTCCCATAACGAGTCAATAATTCATAAAACTATCTCAAATTAATCCATAAAATTGATCGGTCTCAAATATACGAATTTGTATCATAATAATCGCTTCGCCCAACAATTGTTAAAATCTCAACGATTAAAGCATAGGACTATGTACGACCTAGTAGAAGTTAATTTTGTAATTTTATATGTTACATCAAAACTTCCACAAAGGTCATGCATTTTTCCATCCACATTGTAAGAATCATATGTATAAAGCCTAATTTGGAACAACTTGTAATTGGGCGACTCGTACGTTTTAACCAAAAAAAAAATGTATCCGCTGATGCAAATTTGAACAACCCAACCAAAAAAATAAAAAATAAAAAATAAAAAATAAAAAAAGTTTTTAATCCTGGCAACCATAGAACGAAATGCATCATTTTATATTTATGGAACGCCACCATCAAAATTTCATGTTATTATAATTGGGTTGATGGAAAATGAGGTCACATTCAAAAAGAAATTGCAGGCTAAAATGATTTCTTTGATGCGTACACGATTACAAACAAACAAGCTCATACAACAAGCGCAAAAATGTTCCACACCCTTACACATAAAATTAAAAAAACAATAAAAAAAGGACAAGTAACTGTTCCAGCTCCTTTGACCTAAAAAAGATGAAGGGATGATAAGCGTTTCAAGTCCGAGTTCCAGATCCACCTGATGAGTCGTAGTGCTGTACTCTCAAACCCAATCAAGTTCAAAAGTAAAAATCTGCAGTTCCTTCCCCCAATATTCCATCTATCTCTTCTCTTCTCTCACATAACTCAAATGAGTGTCTCCTTTTATTTCCTGTGTCCAATCCAATTATTACATGAATGAAACACCACTAATTTACCATTTTCTTTCTTTGGCAGTTAATCGACTTATTATTTACTTACCAAGGAAGCTTAAAAGTGTCCTTCCACCAACCCTGTTTGGAGCAATTTGAAACTATCTTCTCCAAACGTACTATAACTTCAGAAAAAGTTGGCCTCACAACAGGCTCTGGATCCCAACACTCCTCGATCAACCTGCATACACATCAGATATCTGATGCTATCATCGTTATTCATAAAAATGTCAAAGAGGTACTTTTTTAACTTCATGTATACATATATATATATATATATATATATGACTGCCATACGAATTTGTTACTTTAGATCAATTTAGACATCAGATAACTAACTGACTAAAATTTCGTGTAGGAAGCAAAGCATATGTGAATCAAAATGATTACCCCACTTTCACGATTCTCCCATGTAAACAGAAACACCACACCAAAACCAAGACTATCAAAGAAGCTACTGTTGCAAAGTTAAATTTATAACCAAACAGCAGCAGACGATCAGCTGGGATGACATATCTAATACATTTATGATTCCGTTTTCAGTGCAAGACTTTCTGTCGGGTGTTGACTTCTAGCAAGTTAAGGGTGGACTTTCAGCTTTTAAGACTCGGGACTTCCGAGTAGAAAATTTAACCGGCACATAACTCTAGTGAAATTGGTAACATGTTAAAGCGTGACTTACTCTTTTAGATCTGGAGGGTAACTTTTCGATTTGCCTTTAAAAGGCGGTCTACTTCTTTCTAAGCACATCATTTTCAGTGCCTCTTCTGAAGGCTTGGGATGGAATGGCTGCATGCCCTCGATCATCTAGATCCATACAAAGAAAAAAAACACTTAAATTCATTTCAAAAGTAACTCATATTTAACACTACAGTCACAACACAACAACTTATCAGGGAGGAACCCAAAATCAGTAAACCTCAAGAACACGTCTTTATGTACCTCAAATAAGATCAGTCCGAAAGAATATGCGTCTACACTTCTGTCAAATATCTCATCTTTGTAAACCTCAGGTGCCATATATAAATCTGCGATCAATGAAGCAAAATCAATATATTACTTAGAGATTGTTAATTCTAGTAAACAGTAGACTTGCTTCGTTTACAAAGTTACAAGTATACAGCAATGTAGATTATATTCTGTCACTGTTGTTCTATATAAAACTACAGTGACAAATTGATTGATCGCATTTGTTATGGGAAGGAATAATTTCAAAAGGGACACAATGAATATTCAAAGATAGAGCAAGAAGAATTTCACTGATCAACCTGGTTTCTTCTCATATTTCTAAAATAAAGATGGTCGAAGCAAGAGTGTGTGCCAGTATATACAAGAGCTTACTCGATGGGTCAACGTTACCCCCAGCCTGCGCTAGTTTTGCCTTATCAGGAGAAATCTTTGACAACCTTACCAAACCAAACCCAGCTACCTTCAACTGACCTCCACTATCCAGCAAAATATTTCTGGCACCTTACGAAAATTTTAAATATTAAAGAAGACTGCATTGTGATGAGGAAAAAATATAAACATATTTGTAGTTGCTATAATCATCTAAATCAACTTTTGCATTTAGTTGTCTTACTTTGGCTTTAAATCACAGTGAATAATGGGTTCTGGTTTACATTCATGAAGATAATTCATGCCCCTGTTCACAAGAAATTATAACGTGAAACTTAAAATTGGGACAGGCATGTCACGTTCAACTACAAGCTTGAGCGCACACACACACGCACACACAACAAAAAAAAAAAAAAAAAAAAAAGAATGAAACCAGCAAAACACTCGCCTTGCAATGTCAAGAGCAAAGCGTAGGGCTTTAGATGGAGAAAGCCGTCCTTTCCTCTGAATATAGCTTCCCAAGTAACCCTAAAAGATTACAATTAAGGAAAAAAGGGGGTAAAGAAGTCATGTATGGTTAATATGTTTGAATTTGTGCGCTTTCCCAAGTAATAATGGCGGCCCCTCTGAAGTCAACCGATAATAATCACCCCTAGACTGGCATGTAGCATTAAAGAAAGAAGGTGCATTATTTCAAGGTGCATACCCCAGTTGTTGGTTTATAGCCAACCAGACAACCAATATTGGACAGGACCGCTCTATGAAACAGAGTATCCAGACAGCAGCAAAGAATGCTCGCATAAGGTGTAAAAACAGATGGATGATAGAGCAAGAGAAAATGCTAATATACATACATACATATATATATATATATGTATAAATGCTTATGTACATATAAAAACAGAGAGAGAGAGAGAGAGAGAGCACGTGAGTGCTTACTTTTGGATGATACTCTAAAACAATCATCATGGGCATATTCTGGGTCACAGCTCCAACAAACTGAACAACATTGGGATGTCGGACCTTTTCTAACAACGTAAGCTCATGTTTGAAGGCATTTCTGCCAAATAATAGAAAAAAATCAAATGTATAATTGCATATATGTCATGCACGTAATTCACCAGTAGATTCTTCAGGGTAATTTAAGCCAATTATACAGGAAGAAAACTTTTAAAATAACTTATGCAAAAACATCATCTACTTCGCTAAATGCATAAAAATTTTTCAGGAAATTACTTAATCCGTCATCAAGCATAAGCATGTCATATGCAAATAGTGGTATGTGATGTGAACATAACAATGACTTTATCTCTAAATGCGTAATAGGTAGTTTTGAACATTTATAAAAATTGCACACTTCCATAAATCCACTAAAACCAAAAGAGAGAGATAGAGAGAGACGCCCGAACACTTTATTTCTAATGAAGATTAGTACTTACATGCTTTCAGGGTCTGAAGAGCTATCCTTATCCAGGATCTTTACAGCAACCTTTGTTCCATTCCACTTAGCCACTTGATATGTTCCCTACAAAGATTAGACAACCAGATAGATTGTTAATCCCTTTAAATTGAAAAGCACAAAGATGTGTGTATGTGTGTATGTGTGTCATAGTTCAAGTATGCAATGCTGAAGAGTTCATCAAAATTACAATTATTTTAGTCTTTTTCTTGATTCTTTTTTTTTTTAGTAAAATGTAATGCTGCGGAAGAAAAAATATTAGCATGTATAATCTAACTTCAACCATGCTAAGCTTTTCTAAAGGCCATGCATGTGACCGCTCATTGTTTGCCTATAGTCAATAGAATAAGAAAAAGAATGAAACAACATTTTGCATCCTGAAAGCAGTTCAAGAATAACGGACCATCAAATGTATTTACTTAATTTTAAGTGAATCAAGTGCTAGCCAAAAAGCAGAAGAAAAGGAAACCTTTGTGATACCATCACTCTTCCGGACCTGGAGCTCGAGCGGATTAAGCTCGTATTCTGGAACTTCTCGTGGATTTGCAACAGCCATTGGTGTCTTCCTGGTTTTCTAATAATACGAATAAAGTCTGTATAAAACTTGATACAAGAATAAATATTAGATTAGAAGCTTGAAAATAGGATATATTATACCGGAACTTTGGCTCCACGGGCCCTCAAAATATTATAAACTTCTGTGCTTCCATAATACTTAGCATCAGCAGCTGCCTGTCCAGATAAAGAGCACATCTTTAGTCATATGAAAAAGTAGCAGAAGAAAAAAAAAACATTATTAACTGCGACAACAATTATGCCAGGTTTTGACCTTTACTAGTCCTTTTATCTTCTTACCGTAGGCTAAGACCCAATAATCTTAGGACATGTAAATTCCTTCCTCTCTAACGTTTCATATACAACATTCTTAAATTTTTGCTCAGTCGCTTTAACTTGGATTATCTAGCTCAGTGCTTGCTCTTACAGTTAAGCGCATATGTTATTGACAATCAAAATATTGCCTTTTCCCATTAACAACTAAATCTTAATTCTCCAACTACACAAATGAAATGATAAAATAAAATAAAATCTTTATTTTCTCGCCGTGAGGGAGATAGGCATCAGGAATTCAAATTTGACGATCGCTCTTCAGAAGAATGGAGTCAGGGAAAACAGGACGCTTTTAAGTAGAAGTAATTGGGAGATTAGTTATTGGTCGGTTAGGTTCTCCGAGATTTGCGGAGATAAGCAGCTGTCTAAATGACAGAAATTCTGTTTTCTGTTGTTCTAGTCTCTATGTATTAGCCTTTCTAATCTATTTTGTACAAACATCTGTAGTTGTACTGATTCAATAAAGAGCAATAACATCAGAGAATTCTCTCCATAACTTTCTTTCAAATTTTCTCTCTTTCTTGCACTTTCTCTGCAAACGTTGCTATCTCAAAATGGTTGGAGATAGAAAAATGTCAAGTTGGTCTTCTTTCGAAGAGGGGAGAGAGAGATGTTAGTACCGTACTGCCCCAGCGATCGCGAGCATCAATATTGGCGCGGCGGCTGAGCAAGAGCTTGACGACCTCCACGTGGCCTTCGCAGGCGGCGATATGGAGGGCAGTGCGGCCGTCCAAATCGATGCTGTTGACGTCGATCCCTTCGTCGAGCAAGTCTTCAAGGCCTTTGGTGTCCCCTCGGCACGCCATGAACAGAAGCTGCATCGTGGAGTCCAGGTTCTCCGGCACCGTCAGCTGGCCGTCGTCGGTCGGACTACGGCGAATTGGATCGAGCGAGGATTGCCTGCCGAAGCTGAACCTGAGGTTGGTCTTTTTCGGGTCAAGAGACGACTGCCTCGTGAACTGCCGGCTCAGAGTCCGCCGGAGCGACCCCGTCGAGAACTGCCGCGATATCCCCCGCTTCAACTGCGCCGCTATGTTCTCCATGCTCAAATTATCTCCGCAAAACAAAAGGAAAAAAATCAAAAATGAAAAATGAAAAATAAAAAATAAAAAACTTGCGGGGCAAGGCTTTCAATTGAATTCAATTACGGAGGAGCATAATGCGAAATTTGTGGTTCGGATCGAGAGCGAGGCAAGAGCTAGCTCTCGATGCCGAAACGAGGACCACCCATGGAGGAAAAGCAGGCAATTTGGATCAGGAAAGTTGAAGGCTCCGACTTTGACACAGAGAGAGAGAGAGAGTCAAAAGTAAAATAAAAAAAGAAAAAAGGATGACAGATGGATCAAAGCGAAGCGCATTGAAAGGGGGGGGAGAGAGGGAGGGAGAAAAAAGAGGAAAAATGAAAGAATAGGAGCATATTTAGAAGAGTAAATAAATAGATTAGCGACGTCAAATGAAAAGAGCGCAAGACAGAAAGAAAACTAGGGGGAGGGGGTTGTGGTGGTCGTGTCCGAACGCTTGTGCGCAAAAACCGTTACTTATAAGTAAGCATCAAATCAGACTGCATTAATTATCTGCTTCTATGATTTGAAAACGCGGCGAACTCTTAATACTAATTCTGCATTTGATGGTTCTTCCACTCATCTTTCGGTTCATTATATCTTTATTTAGGAATTTACATCCTACACGTGTGCAGATTCCATATGACAATTTAACGTAGATAACAACAAAAAAAAAAAAAATTTAAAAAAAGCAGCCTAGGCATCAATGTCAAAATTGAATTATAAAAATTTGATAATTTAGATTTAAAACCTCATGGTAGAAAAATATTTCTTTTTCCTTCTTTTTAATATGACATTCCCTTAACTTCAGATAAATATGTTTGTTGTTTTTAACTACAATAAGATCGTACTTTATTTGACTATAATTTAAGTAGTTGAATCTTCTTGTCTTCCATTGGGGGGTGAAGAGATTCTTGCTCTGAACTAATGGATTATCATTCCTAATCGAGTGTATAAAAATTTGGATCATGGCATTCATCAGAGCGCTTAGCAAGAATAGCTGGACAACAGAATAAAGATTTTTTAAGTATTAAGGAATTTTCATATAAAAAATGCAATTTTATACCACCGGTAGAGAAGGTTGGCTTAGTCTTTGGATTAATATTTTAATGTCTGATCTATGATTATCTACATTAAAAATTTACAACACATAATACAAAATTGCTTCTAATTATTAATCAAATAGTTAAAAAATTAATCTAATAATTAAAACTGTAAAACAGTCTTTTTGCAATAAGAATTCCCTTGGTATTATAATGGGAATTCTTATAAATGGAAAGCGAAGGACGGACATTGCTTGATATGAACAGTTCGTTTGGAAAAGGTCAGCACACATGCTTTGCACGTAGCACCCCACTTAGAGTCACTCGCTCACTCGGTCTTTTTTCATCAGCTAGTGGGTGGTGTTTTAGGTGAGATAAAGGTTCCAAAAAGGTAATGAAATGGGATGATTCCTTCATAATAATCCAAAAAGAAAATACTATGCTTGATTGTTACATCACATGCATAATATATCAAAGTTAATATATATATTATGAAAAATTTGTGATAGAGTTTAAATTATTTAAGAAGTAATAATAACATTCTCCTACAACAAATCAATAAAATTACAAGTTTGTTACAAATTTAGGAAAGAACTTTGGCAACAATTTAACAAATGAAAGTGAGTTGAGTGTTAATTATAAATTTTGGTTGACAGAGTAGCATTAGTAAGCGACAAGTAGGAGAGTAAAAACAGGTGCAGATCTGGTGAAGTGAAAGTTTAGGCTTAGCGTCTAAACTCTAATCTATAGTGGGATTAATGATTGTTGTTTTGTGATTACGCGGGAAAAGGACATGGAATGGGGACCATCCATCTGAGTTTCTCTATAAAATCTAAACCAAACTTATTAGGGGATAGGGGTTGAACTTGAACTGGTCAGTAGCCAGTGGTTGGCGGAGCGACAGCGGGAAGGAAATTCATTAATTGACACGCCTAGACCACGCCACACTTGTCAGTTGTCGCAACGCTTAGACACCCATGCTTACGGACAAAGGGGAAGCTTCCCATCTCCAACACAGCATTTTTATATAATTAAAATTATTTTTATTGTAATATTTAAAAATTTTATATTATAATAATTTTTTATTATTATTAAAATATATAAAAGTTTTATGTTATTTGTAGCCGAATTTACACTCACCGTTCCATCAAACAAGCGGACGTGAGCCCGTCCTTTGCAGTTTTTATATTTTACGCTCGGCCACGCGGCTTATACTTGTTTCGTGTCCAATTTTTAAATATTTTATTATTATCATTGCCTGTACAAGTGATAATCTTACACTCATTCCATTACGAGATCTAAGATACATCTTTAAATGAAGCATTATTATGTGCCTTATCTATGGCTTTCAAACTACCGTGAATGGTGATAACAGTAATTTTTAGTAATGCTCTAAAATTATAGTGTTTAAACTTCCGCATCTTATTTTTGTTTATCTTAAAAGAAACTTTGAATCACTCATTCAAGAAACTACAATCCAATAAAAAGAAGCCGATTACTTTTACATATTTGCAAATCTGAGAAGAACGAGTGAATAAGGACAGGAAGAGTAAATCACCATCACCCGGACTGATTTTTCCAATTTCCTGTTAGGAGAAATTGTAATATATCGTCCATTTTAAATAAGTTGAATCTAAAGTCACATTTCATATGATAGAAAAATAAAGAATTTTGATTCGGCATTGAGCACTGTGGCCGTGGAATTGTGACGTTGCAGCGCTGAGAGTAGAGCGCCCACCCACATATTGCCGATTTTGATTTAGTGTGACTTTGTGTTTGTTTTAAACCATTGTATCAATTGGTTTTTGTATGGTTTTATGTAGAACTAAATACTTGCTGTCAACAGATATATATATTATGGTAGTTATAGTAGTTATGTTATTTCATAAAAAAAAATACCTTCGTATGAAAGGTTGCATTCGGTTGTGCACGAGAATTTAAAGATCCAGAATACAACGACTAACTACGATGGTTTATGCAAGATCGAACACTACCTTCGACGAATTTGAAACTTAAAACAGCGCAAGGCAAGCTCAACGAGCCTGCCCACGTCGTGAGTGCACACATTTAGCCCCTAACCCACCGGGGTCATGATTTGCACCCTTCCTACGTGTGAGAGAGCCTCTTAGGTACAACATTTTACTTAAACATAAAAGTACAACCTCTTAAAAACCATATCAACCTTGAATGCCTAATCAATGTGCGACTCCACATTTAAGCTTTTTCCAACAAAATTTAAATGTCAATGAGCACATTTTGGGCATCAATTTCTTATTCACCCGATTGTCATTTTGAGCATATAAATATATGATTTTGATCTCCTCGTGACGGAGAATTCAAATTAGTCAAGACCCGTCACTTTTACAAAATGAGTTTCACTAAAATTGCGCCTCAAAATAGCTCCTCAAAATGATTGTTAACCATTTTTCCAACAATAAAACCCCAAGAAAAATAATCCTTTAGCCCTCAAACCCAATAATATTTCCAAATTTTCCTTAATTCTCCTTTTTAGATTTCTACCCGTTCTATTTTCAACATTCTAAATCTAAGCGTTGAGAAATAAAAGTGTTTGGAAAACATGTTTCAACTATTATATATAAAGCTTTTACATACTAGAGTGTAAAGTAAAACTATACTACAGTGTAATGCTCTCACATATTATAATGTTTAAATTTTAACTTTAGGTTTTAATTAGGTTTCCAAGTGGTCTCTATTAGTGAATACATGATAGTGTGCTGTAGATTAGGTTGTATTATATAATTATTTGTAGTCATTTAGCATTGGATAATTATCTGTAGTTGGTTACTCTTTAGATAATTATCTATAGTCGGTTACCCACTGTAATTGGATATAACTGCATAACTGCATGTGGTTGAATTATATATTGCCTAAGGGCTAATGGAATAATATCAGAGCATTCATTTCTCATTCTCCTTCTCTCTCTAATTTCTCTCTGCACTCCTTTATGGTATTAGAGCTTTTCTGATCTCACGATTTTTTTTCGTCCTTCTCCTAATTACGTCCATTGTTAATTGATCATGGTCTATGGCTTCCTCTTCCACTCTAGTTTCAATAATTTCTTCAATTCAAATTGTTGCTCCCTCAAGTTTGCCCCAATCTTTCAATCAAAGTTGATGGAAACAATTTAATTACAATCTTTGGCGATAGCGATTTCTCCCTCTTCTTCGGGCTTATGATCTTGATGAACTTGTGCTTAGCGTAGCCTCTCCTCCTCACATTGATGTTGCAACCACAGATGGATCAACTCAGAAACTTCCTAATCCAGCATACAAAATCTGGTATTTACGAGATCAACTAGCACTTTCTTGGATTCTTTAAAATGTTAGAAATTCAGTTGCCATTTCAATGATGAAACTTGCATCTTCTTCTGCTGTATGGGAACAATTGGAGAAAACCTATATGGCTCACACCAATGCTCAACATGATTTGTTGACATTTGAATGGCATTCGTTGCAAAAAGGTGATAAACCTATTGTGGAGTATCTGGTATATGCACAGTTATTAATCAACAAATTGTCTCTAGCAGGCACTTCGGTTGAAACTCCAAGAGCATTGGAGCATATTCTTAGTCGACTTGGATCAGCTTGGGAAGCACTGATATGTGCTCATTCCCCAACGTTGAAGTCAATGACATTTGAAGATTATCAGTCCTTGCTGTTGCTTCACGAGTCTCGTGGTAAGCAAAGATCCTCCTCCGATACAATCTTTTCTGGTCTTTTACCTACTCCAAGTCAGCCAGTTGTTAATCTAGTAAGCACAGTTCGTTCTGGTCAGAATTCCAATCAGTTTAGTGGTGGAAGAAGCTACTTTGGACAACGTGGTAAAGGTGGATATGGACAGAAAGGTAGAGGTGGTAATGGTAATCAGAACAATTATGTTCCTAATTCACGAAACTCTATAATTTATCAACTATGTGATAAGCCTGGACATAAGGCACTTGAGTGCTATAGGAGATTTGATGTCTCTCTACGTGCTTCTTCTCCTCCACGCAATGCACAGGCTAACAATGTTGTTGCAAGTGAATTTTATTGGTATCCAGATAGTGGAGCTACTGTAACACCCGAGCATTTCTATTATATTAAAAATGTAATAACTCAAAGATTATCGATTAATCCAATTTTCATGATAAGGTCTAAAAGTAAAAAAAAAAAAAAGGATATTTAAGGATAAAAATTATGCCATAATAAGACAAAATTAGTTTAAGAGAAAAATACTGTATAATTATATAAAAAAATTATACAATATTAGAAAAATGCAATGTAAGGAAGTACATTAATAAAGTTATGTAATATAAAAATTACACTGTAAAAATAATGCAGTGTAAGAATTAGGCTGTTTAAGGTTAAACAGTACAGAAATTGGATTGTTTAAGTTAAATCATTGTAGGAATAATACTATTTAGAGAATATGGATGAATAAGAAATGCTTTACAGTATAGAAAATATATCGACAGTATATGAAAAATACTGTCAGTATAAATTTAGACTTGACAAAGTTAGATAACATTGGAATTACATTAAGTGGTGGATGTAGATAAATTTTGGAGGTTGTGGGACCTCATAAACAGTATAGAAAAGAACATCAATAGTATAAAAAAAACTGTCAGTATAAACTTGAACTGCATAAAAAGTTTAGTGGATACCCAATGGATTTTGATTAAGCCACCACGTCATGAAATGTGACCCAATCACCTAAAGCCACTTAAGGGAGCCCATTTGATTACATGGTGACTCACCACCTTTTTAAAAAAAAAAAAAAAAAAAGAAAAAGAAAAAAAATTGAATGATTTCATAATATAAGAGGCCACAATTTGGTCTCCACGGTGGAAAAAAAAAGAGAAAAGAGTGAAACATGAAAAGGAAAGAAAGAAAGAAAGAAAAGAAACCAAAAAAAGGCTCCGTTTTGTTCCTTCAAAAACCGCCACTCCAAAGCAATCCTTTCTCAAAAATTTAGATGAATTCCAAGCTCAAATCATGTTTAAAGCAAGTTTAAAGGGTTTGGTTCAAGATTTGGTACTTATGGAGGTAAAATCCCGAACTTTTTCTTATGGGTTTTGGTGATTTTCTTTAAACTTGGCAAAGGAGGGACAAAAAGGTTGGCAAGTTTAGGTAAATCTCTAAACTTTTTATTTGAAGTTTATATGCATACCAAGTATTTGAAGAAATGTTTTGGTCTATGGCATGTAAATGGACAATATGGCATGATTATTTTATGTTATATGTTGATGGTGATGATGATAGAAAGAAGAAAGTAAGGGTTTTGGTGAAACTCCAAAAGGGACTAAATTGCAAAGAAAAATGTATTCTCGGTAGATTTGAAAATCAGCCAAAAAGTCCCCCTAAATGATAGAATTTTAAGAAAGTTAAAACATAAAAGTTGCAGAATGCATCAAAACTATTAGGACAACGTAGACAGTTTATTAAAATTCTGCTCGATTGAGGAGTATGATTTTACAAAATTTTGAGCACCAAATTTCAAGAAATGGAAATGTTATGAAATGTTTGGAATTTGTCTAAGGATCTTTTGCAAGTTTTGTTCCTTGCAAAAAACAGAACATTTTGGTACAAAATGATTGTTTTTGGTATTGGGGGCAAAACTGTAAAGATATTTGTGTTCCGGGTTAAAACTGTAAAATTGTATGAAAACTAAGTTTTCACCTAGAAACATTGAGTTTCTACACTGCTGTAGGTAGTGAGCAATCACAGATGCTAAGTTTTAAAGGATTCAAAGTTTAGTCAAGGAAAGAATGAAAGAAAAACGTTAAGGGCAAAATGATCATTTTACAAAAATGGTTAAAATAGACCCGAAACGCCTGATATCGAAAAATGCCCTTAGCGGGAATTTTTTCATAATATGTAGGTAATGAAACAGTAAAGTTAAGCAATGAGTTTTATAGAGTTACGAAATGGACGAAATACCCGTTAGGGGTAAAATCGTCATTTTTAAGAAAACAGCTAGAACGGAGTTGAACACTTTGATCTAGCATAACATTCTTAGACAAAAAATGTTTTGTAATACGTTAGGTAATGAAACCGTCATGTGAGACAAGAGATTTAATAAGGAAAGTTTAAGTAAACGAGAGGTAACTTGGTAGGTTACAAGGTCAAACAAAGAAAAAATGGTAACCCGATAGATTATATAAGTAAGCAAAAGGAAAGATAACCCCGGTGGGTTACAAAATTAGTAAAAGAACGGTAGACCGATAGTATACTAAGTTATGAAAAGAAGGAATGAATGTTTAATGTTTAAGTCATGATATCAATTGAATAGATTGGTAATACGAAAAGTTAGCTAATAAGTCAGCTAACGTTTGATCAGGACACTAAAGCCAACTGACCAAAGGAAAGGGAACGGAATAGCGAATGCTAGAGTGTAGTCCAGGTAAGTTCAGATCTCACCTACAACATAAAATAAATGATTTTCAAATGCTTATATATATGTTTGCAAATGTGTTTGTAATTATTATGTAAGTTGTTTTTAAAGTATGTTTGTGTTTGTTATGCAAAAGGTTTTAAAATTTCAATCCAGATTTGTAATGTACTTGTAACTATTCTGTTTAAAGTATGATTACATTTAATATGCATAAAGTTTTAAAGATTAAGTAAAAGTTCGCAATGTATTTGAAATAATTATGTTTAAAGTATGTTTTGCATTATGTCAATGCATAATGTTTTACAGTTTAAGTTATAAGTTTATTGATTGCATTTGTTATGCAATAAATATTAAAGAGAACAATTATGAATTGAAAATGTGTTTGCATATAATGTGATTGCATTTGATATGCTCACTAAAGTTAAAAAAAAAAAGGTAAGAGTAAAGATAATAAAAAGAAAGTGTTGTAGCAGCCTCTTTGTTGTAAGGTACTAAAAGTAAAGTTAAAGTTGTGACCTTCTAGATGTGAGGTACATAAGTAAAATTAAAATTTGACCTCGTAGATGTGAGGTATATGACCTCGGTGTTCGATGGTCTCAAGTCTTTCATAAGGGAAGCATTATATTTTTGATCTCATGATGCATTATATTTATGATCTCATGATGCATTATATTTATGATCTCATGATTAATAATGTTGATACGAATACTAAAGTAAGATAAGGAACAAAGATAGAAAGTTAAAGTAAGAAAAAAAATGTTCATAAAATGCTCATTACTGAAAGTTCATAATTGAGTATAAATAGAAACATGCATTTTGATTTTGATTGTTTTCCTTGTTATGGAATATTTATATTTTATAGAAAACATTCTGGGAAATGTTTTACATTAAATGTTTATGAAAAACATTTTTATGTTTTCAAGAAAATGTTTATAAAGGACGTTTTAAGGAAAACGTTACAAAAAGATATTTTATGAAGAATGTTTATGAAAAAACGTTCAAGAAATATTTTACGAAAAATGTTTATGCAAAACGGTTCAGAAATGTTTTATGAAAAATGTTATAAAAAATGTTTTTACAAATGTTTGTGAAAAACATTTTTAGAAATTTTTATTAAAAACATTTTAAGAAAAAGGGTTTTATGAGCGAAGTTTTTAAAGCATATTTAAATAATTTGTGAGATTATGTTTGAACTTACTGAGCGTATGTTCATAAAAAGTTCTTTCATGTTGTAGGTAGTCCTAAGGGTGACCAGTAAGACGTGGGTGAAGAGCTCAGTGCTATAGAAGATAGTTGCAAAGATTTGGGTATGAATACCACCACAGTAAGTTTCTGCTATATAGAGAACATGTTTTCCCACTATTTGATACAATGTTTTTAAAGTTCAAAAAAGTCAGTTTTGATAAAGACAAAGTATTAAGAAATAAGAACCACAAATTTTATGAACTGTTTTATATAATTATAAAGCGAAGTTTTAAGCTATGATTTAATAAATGTTTCTTAAAAAGTTTTGAGAAACGATTTAAAATGGTTTTAAAGTCAAGCGTTGAGTGAGGTCTCAACTTAAAAAGTGACAGAAGTCGCAACAGTTTTTAAGTATGTTTTTCAAGGATGTTAAAAGGAAAAGTAAAAAAAAAAAAAATTATTTTAGTATTTTTCTTACTAAGTAAGAAAGATTAATGTTTAAGTAATGATGTTTAAGAAAGTTAAGTGACTATCCGAGAAAGCGGGTCGTCACAGCTACCCACCACGTGACTTCTGATTTCTCTAACATGCACATCTCACCACATACTACTTCTAATTCTCTAGTTATAGATGATGGTTCAGGACTTCCTATTCAGAATGTAGGTTTCACTTCTTTTCACACTCTCTAAGTTTCTTTTCATTTTCTGACATTCTTCATGTACCTAAAATCTCTAAAAACTTACTTTCTATTTGTCAATTTACTTCTGATAACATGTGTTATTTTGAATTTCACTCCACTTACTTTTTGATTAAGGATGCATGAACACATCAAACTCTTCTCAAAGGGGGGATTAGAGATGGCTTGTATTGCTTGCAATCTTCTACGGACTTGTCTTCTTCTACTCCCCAAGCAAATTTAGTGTTATCATCAATTGATTTTTAGACTTGGCATTGTCGTTTCGGTTATACTAGTTCACTTGTGTTGAAGAAAATTAGGTTGTGTTTGTTTGTTTCTAATGTAATTCCTATACAAAATAAATGTATTGATTGTTCTATGTGTAAAAATTCTCTATGCTCTTTTCCATTTACTCAAAATCATGTACACAAACCTTTGGAGTTTATTCATTCTGACATTTGGGGTCCTGCTCCTATTGCTTCAACATCTGGACACTCTTATTACATTTCTTTTATTGATGATTATAGTAAATTCACATGGATATATTTTCTCAAAAACAGAGATAGTGGTCATCTTGCTTATATTTTTCATTAATTTTGTGTCTTGGTTGCAAAACAATTTAACTGCAAAATTAAAAATCTACAAACTGACGGTGCAAAAGAATATCTATCTTCCAATTTTCAAAATAATTTGATTCACAATGGCCTTGTTCATAGAGTATCTTGTCCTCACATGCATCAATAGAATGGTTCTGCCAAGCGTAAACATAGGCATATCGTTGATATGGGTCTTTCCTTGCTTTCTCATTCAAAACGTCCTTCCAAATTCTAGGATTATGCTTTTGAAACCTCTGTGTATATCATAAATCGGTTACCAACACAAAACCTGTCATTCGCTTCTCCATTTGAGGTTCTGTTTCATAAAATTCCAAACTACCAATCTCTTTGATTATTTAGTTGTCTATGTTTTCCTTATCTTCGTCTGTATAACAAAAATAAACTCCAATTTCATTCTACCCCTTGTGTGTTTCTTGACTATCTAAATGGCCATAAAGGATTTTGTTGTCTTCATCCGTCAACTAGTCGAGTCTTTATTTCTCCTAGTGTGTTGTTTCATGAGTCTTCATTCTTGTTTTCTTCAAACAAGTCTACAGGAGTTCAAGCTATTAAAGATTAGGTTGTTAGAATTTGTTAAAGGTTGTTACAAGTTATTAATTGAATTAGTTGGTTAGTTGATTAGTTAGTTGTTGAGTTGTGCATTTTAGTGATCTATGTTGTAACTTATTGGTCCACTTGTATGTTTGTATAAATAGGAATACTCATTGTATTCTGCTGGATTACATACACGAAAGTTCAATGAAACTGTTTTTTTCTTCTTCCTTTGTGTTCCTCTGCAATTCTCTTCTGCATTCAAGATTTCATATGAATTCCTTCCAAGCTTAATATGGTATCAGAGCATAAGATCGCTGCGTGATTTCATCTCCTTCTTCAATTCCTTTTCTTCCTCCTGTCGTGTAATAACCAGTATATGTGAAATATTTATTTATTAATTTTTTTTTCTAAATTTTTTGCCTATAAGTAAGTAAGAAAAAGGTTTATCATAGCCCAAAAAAGGTGGGTTGTGACAGTTGGCATCAAAGTGTAAATCGATCTTCGACAATACTGACGCTTCTTATGAGACAAATATTGAACAAAGCTCATAAGACACCATATGTTGCTCATCCAGGAGCTACAAAAATATACCAAGATTTGAAAGAGCACTACTGGTGGCATAGAATGAAGAATGACGTTGCAAGCTTCGTCAGCAAATGTCTCACAAAAGGTGAAGACTGAACACCAATGATCGACAGGTGAGCTACAAAAGATAGATATTCTAGAGTGGAAATGGGACCAAATAACTATGGTTTTGGTGACCAGACTGCCCAGAACTACAGGAGGACGTGATACTATATAGGTAATTATAGATAGATTGACCAAATCTGTGCACTTTTAACCCATTAAACTTAGCAGTTTTGTTGAACGACTAGCTGAATTATATGTGACACAAATAGTTAGATACCATGGAGTCCCGAAATCCATCATCTCTGATCTTGATGGTCGGTTCACTTCCAAGTTCTAGAGGAGCATCACAAGCAATGGGAACAAAGTTGATGTTCAGCAGAGCCTTCCACCCTCAAACGAATGGTCAGTCGAAAAGGACCATCCAGACTTTGGAGGATATATTAAGAGTATGTGTGCTAGATTTCAAAGGAGGATGGAATAAAAAGCTTCCTCTGATTGAATTTGCGTACAATAACAGTTATCAAACCTCCATAGAAATGGCTCCATATGAAGCTCTATATGGAAGAAGATGTAGATCACCTCTACATTGGTACGAGACCAAAGAAAAGGTGTTGTCGACTACAGATTTTGTTCAAAGAACAATGGAAGATATAAATTTAATCCGTCAACGGATGAAAACGGCTTTTAGTCGGCAAAAAAGTTATGCTGACCAACGACGAAGGCCTTTAAAGTTTCAAGTAGGAGACTTGGTCTTTTTGAAGATAACTGTGACACCCGTTATTCTCCTAAGGGTATTAAGGTAATTAGATTAATTACCTAGTGTATATATAAAAAAAAATCAGAAAATCTCTCATAATTCGAAACTCTCTCTCTCTCTACTTTCTCTCTCTAAAAAATTCTCTCTCTCTCCTCAAAGATCGTTTGAGATTTTGGCATCCGTTTTCGACACCTCCCGCACCAATGGAAAGCTCTCGACGAGCTGAGTCCAACGAGGTGCCGCGCCGCCCAAAACGCCGCCGGAGGAGACCACACGCGCCGCCCAAAGTGGCGGCAAAACCCATTTCTTTCTGACGAGATATCTTCGCCGTCCGACGTCCGATCGACGTGATTCTTGTTCCTACACGACCACCGTGATGAGAGGAACAAAACCCACCCTTGGTGGCAGCTCAACAACAGCTGGATTGCTCCGCCCGCCTATTGCCGCCGTGCACCGCCGCCCCCATGGTGGAACTCCGCCTTGCCGGAGGAGGTGACTGACACCACCCCTCCCAATGAGTTCAGAGGATCAAGGGGAGTAAAACCCCTCGATCAATTGCACGGAAGGAGCCGGTTTCGCCGGAGAACGGCCAACGCCGCCGTCAACCGCCGCGGGAGTCTCCGTTTTGGCTCTTCCCAGCCACGTTTCTTCAAATTGGATGAGGGGAAATGCTCATAGGAGGATGGGTAGCAAAAGCCCTCAGCCAATTTCAGGTTTCCATCGTCGGAGAATCAAGATCGGAGCTCATCCATTTCTACTGACGTTGTACTTCACGACCCGCTATGTGAGAGGCAGAATTGGGTAAAATTGACCCCGCTATTGGACTCAGAAGGGTCAATTTAGGGGGGGTAGGCCCGAGCCCAGCTGCCAACGGACCCCGATTGACGCCGGTCAACGACGGTCAAAGTCGGTCAACGCCGGTCAACGGTGGTCAACGCCGGTCAACGGCCGGTCAAAGGCCAAAATGGGATTTTGTGATCCAGACCTCCGATCGAAGATCCGAGACCGCCTCCCGACTCGTTTCGATGCTCTGGATGCAATGGTGACCTCCGTTTGAGCAAATTCCACTCCGATGAAAATCATCCGGTACCGATTGCACGCAAATCGAGGCGATTCAAACAGCAGTATCGGAGTCCAGAATGACGTTTTCAAGAATGTATGATCTCCAGGAAGCATTCCTAGCCATTCATAGTCGCTCGAGGAGCACTACAGAGGATGCTTCGTAGATACAACGAGATACAACTGGAACTGTTTTGCTTGGAGTTCAAGATCAAGGGAGTATGGAGCTAACGTTAATTGATTCCAGGATTAAGAGACTGTTGATAAGCTTGAAAGGTAGGGATTCTATTACTCATCTTTTGTGAGGTTTTTATAGAATTAAAATTGATTGTTTTGCCGCAATATATATATATCTATGTTGAACTGATATTATATGTGTATCACATATGAAACTATGACATGGACTCGTCTTGTATTGTACGGCGAGGAACATAATGAATTGACACATGTTATAAATTGAGAAGCATGGTTAGGAAAATTAACTCTATTAATAATGATTTAATATAGAGAAATTGTGAGACATGAAAAGGGCGACGGTTACGTCCTTGGGCATGAATACCCTAAAAGGTAAAGTAGGGGGAAGGCGATGACGCTTCCTTGGGTTGAAAGTCCCAGAACACACTGTATAGGAATCGATTTGGTGAGGACTCGGGGCTTGATGTCCCCTCACCGGAACACCCTTGGAATGTTTATAGGGTGATCAAGTGCGCCCATTTGGGTTTCGATGAGTTGAGTGATACTCAATTTAACATGGATACCTAGGAACAATGATGATTGGTAATATTTGTATAAATGTGTAATTATGACACTTGGTAATGATTAACTACGGTATCCATAAGATGTGATCATAATAAACCTCATAATCTGGAATATGATGTAACTTATTAACCATGCAGATTTTAATGTGGTAATGATAAAAACCTAAAGGTGGGTAATGGCTTTCTCTACTGAGCATAGTGTTGCTCATACCCTTATATTTATATCTTTTCAGGACTCACTAAGTGTGAGGTGGCTACGAGAAATATAGTTGAGGAAGTGATGTAACTATATTACATTGGGACTGCTTCAATTGTTGAGAATGTTCTTCATGATAATGTAAGCATCAATTGTTACTTTCTGTGACTGTATTACAATGTGTTGAGGGTTAAAATGATGATGACAACAGTTTATATTATTAAATTTAAGGTGCTACATTAAAACTGTGGTTTATTTGTCGTTTATATTTTTATTTTTGAGTTGAGAGTTTTCATTTAAGTCCCGGGCAAATTTTATTTTTAAGGTTTTACTTTTATTATTTATTTTTATTTTATCTCATTAAAAACTGTTAACCCCCATATAGGGGCGTTACAATAACACCAATGAAAGGAGTAGTAAGATTCGGGAAAAAAGGAAAACTTAGTCCAAGGTACGTTGGACCATATGAAATCTTGGAAAGAATAAGTAACGTAGCTTATAAGTTAGCCCTACCCCCTGAAATGGTATCGGTACATAATGTATTCCATGTATCCATGCTAAAAAAGTATGTACTTGATCCCTCGCATATACTTCATGTGACACCCGTTATTCTCCTAACGGGTATTGAGGTAATTAAATTAATTTTTAATGTATAAAAAAAATTGCTTCATTTAAATTTATTTTATAATATTTATTTTTATCTATTTTTAAGTTTTCTAAAATTCTCCTATATTTATTTAGTATGATTACTAAAAAGCCTTAGAACTTCTAATAAATCTCAAAAATGTCATATTGGCATTATGTGTGTTAAAGTCTTTAAATGAGACATAAGGATATCTTTTCCAACTACTCTTGACCCTCATTTTCTTTATTTCCTCCGTGACATGCTTCAACATGTCTCCTCTATAATTGTTTCTATCACTTCTCTTCAAAGACTTCATCTTTTCTTCCTTTCTCTTCCACGGTTCTTACACTCTTTTTCTTATTTCTTTGCTGAAGCAAAATACTTAGAGAACTTCTTCAAGGCAGCCATAAAAATCAGCCACCATCACCTCCATTTGAGCAAGAATTTCAGTCATACCGAAGTAAAGGAACCTGTTTTGAAGCCATTTCAAGCTTCCAACTAACCATAATCCGAGGTTAGAATCTTATGAACAAATTTAGTCTTTCATTTATAAATTTTCTTTTATACTAAAGGATTATTCAAATTTGCGTTCTTAAACCTAAGTATATGTTTGTTGCTATTTTGGAGCATATGTATGAAGTCTAAGTGTATATGCCCTAGACAGAAAATTTATATTGTTAAACTTTGTAATACCTCTATGGGCAGTGGTTATTTCTTGAAATTCTAAGATTAAATTAAAATGAATTTTATGAATTGGTTTGCATATTTGAAAAGTAGCATCCTAGGCTTTCTAACGAGCTATCATAAACCTAAATCGGAGTTGTATTTTATTTTCTAAGAATTATTCAATTTTTGTATTGGAAACTAGTAAATCTGCCAGTTTGTTATGGTATACCAACTACTAACCTGAACCAAGAACCCATCTTTGCTCACCACCTAATTCTTTAATGTCTTGCAACCTTTCCAATATTATCCTAAGTGATTGATGAATCTTATTAGGGACTAAAACATATAGATTACTTGTTTACATTTTATATTGTGTTAAGACAAAAATTGTTTACTGTGGTATTCAAAAGAGATTTATATAAAAGCTTTAATGGCATACTAGTAAGATAGGTTTACACATGATTTATTTATGAATGTAGTTGTATGTTGTGCTTTAGTTTTAATTGTCCTTATGCACGCCTTAGGATCAAGGGAGTATGGAGCTAACGTTAATTGATTCCAGGATTAAAAGATTGTTGATAAGCTTGAAAGGTAGGGATTCTATTACTCATCTTTTGTGAGGTTTTTATAGAATTAAAATTGATTGTTTTGCCGCAATATATATATCTATGTTGAACTAATATTATATGAGTATCACATATGAAACTATGACATGGACTCGTCTTGTATTGTACGGCGAGGAACATAATGAACTGACACATGTTATAAATTGAGAAGCATGGTTAGGAAAACTAACTCTATTAATAATGATTCAATATAGAGAAATTGTGAGACATGAAGAGGGCGACGGTTACGTCCTTGGGCATGAATACCCTAAAAGGTAAAATAGGGGGAAGGCGATGACGCTTCCTTGGGTTGAAAGTCCCAGAACACACTGTACAGGAATCGACTTGGTGAGGACTCGGGGCTTGATGTCCCCTCACCGGAACACCCTTGGAATGTTTATAGGGTGATCAAGTGCGCCCACTTGGGTTTCGATGAGTTGAGTGATACTCAATTTAACATGGATACTTAGGAATAATGATGATTGGTAATATTTGTATAAATGTGTAATTATGACACTTGGTAATGATTAACTACGGTATCCATAAGATGTGATCATAATAAACCTCATAATCTGGAATATGATGTAACTTATTAACCATGCAGGTTTTAATGTGGTAATGATAAAAACCTAAAGGTGAGTAATGGCTTTCTCTACTGAGCATAGTGTCGCTCATTCCCTTATATTTTTATCTTTTCAGGACTCACTAAGTGTGAGGTGGCTACAAGAAATATAGTTGAGGAAGTGATGTAGCTATATTACATTGGGACTGCTTCAATTGTTGAGAATGTTCTTCATGATAATGTAAGCATCAATTGTTACTTTCTGTGGCTGTATTACAATGTGTTGAGGGTTAAAATGATGATGACAACAGTTTATATTATTAAATTTAAGGTGCTACATTAAAACTGTGGTTTATTTGTCGTTTATATTTTTATTTTTGAGTTGAGAGTTTTCATTTAAGTCCCGGGCAAATTTTATTTTTAAGGTTTTACTTTTATTATTTATTTTTATTTTATCTCATTAAAAACTGTTAACCCCCACATAGGGGCGTTACACTTCAGCACAAGCCTATTGAAGTGCAAGAGAACCTGTCTTATGAGGAGAAACCAGTTCAAATCTTGGCTCGAGAAGAGAAGGAGTTATGGAACGAAAAGATACCACTCGTCAAAGTTTTATGGCGTAATCAACAAGTGGAAGAAGCAACCTGGGAACAAGAAGATGAAATGATAAGAGTCTACCCAAAATTGTTCTAATTTTTGGGGACGAAAATTTTTTAGGGTAGATTGTAATAACCAATATATGTGAAATATTTATTTATTAAAAAAAAATTCCTAAATTTTTTGCATATAAGTAAGTAAGAAAAAGGTTTATCACAGCTCGAAAAAGGCGGGTTGTGACATGTCGTCTCTTTCCTACGCCATGGAAGCACCTGTTCTAGAAGCTCTAGTGGATCCGATTGTAAGACAACCATGGATGATCCTTCGAATCCTTACTTCTTGCGCCATTCTAATAGTCTAGGGTTGATGCTTGTGTCGTAACTCCTAACGGGAGATAACTGTGCCTTCTAGAGCCGAGCAATGACTCTTACTCTGTCCGTCAAGAACAAGATTAGATTCATTGATGGATCCATTGAGAAGCCAACAGGCAATGATCTAATTCTTTTAAGTTCATGGATTCGAAACAACAACATGGTGATTTCTTGGATATTAAACTCCGTGTCTAAAGAAATATGCGCTATCGACTCATGAAATCTGGTTGGATCTCAAGATCGGTTCCAACAAAGTAATGGACCGAGAATTTTTCAATTGCGTGAAGAGCTAATCAATCTTAATCAAGAACACAATTCTGTAAGCGTTTACTTTACTAAATTAAAGAGTCTGTGGTAAGAATTGGCTAATTTTTGACCTATGTGCACCTGTGGAAAATGTTCTTGTGAAGGAGTGAAAGAGCTTAATGCTTTCTTTCAAACAGAATATATAATGGCTTTTCTCATGGGACTGAACGACACTTTTGCACAAGTGAGACGTCAGCTTTTGTTAATGGATCCTTTGCCTCCTATAAACAAGTTTTTTCTTTAATTTCTCAAGAAGAACGTCAAAGAAAGATTGGCCTTCCTGCCAATAATGAATCTTCCAACAGCATGGCATTTGCTACCAAGATTGACAATTCCAAGGGTGTTAGAGGTGGACACGAGGCACAAGGTTCCAATAATAGTGGATACAAAGGGCAGAAAAGGGATAGACCTTACTATACTTATTGCAATTTCCACAGACACACTATTGAAAAGTGCTATAAGCTTCATGGATATCCCCAGGGTATAAATAATGTTAGAGGAACACTCCACAATTGTAATGCCCCTATATGGGGGTTAATAGTTGTGACACCCGTTATTCTCCTAACGGGTATTGAGGCAATTAAATTAATTTTTAGTGTATAAAAAAAAATTGCTTCATTTAAATTTATTTTATAATATTTATTTTTATCTATTTTTAAATTTTCTAAAATTCTCCTATATTTATTTAGTATGATTACTAAAAAGCCTTAGAACTTCTAATAAATCTCAAAAATGTCATATTGGCATTATGTGTGTTAAAGTCTTTAGATGAGACATAAGGATATCTTTTCCAACTACTCTTGACCCTGATTTTCTTTATTTCCTCTGTGACATGCTTCAACATGTCTCCTCTATAATTGTTTCTATCACTTCTCTTCAAAGACTTCATATTTTCTTCCTTTCTCTTCCACGGTTCCTACACTTTTTTCTTATTTCTTTGCTGAAGCAAAATACTTAGAGAACTTCTTCAAGGCAGCCATAAAAATCAGCCACCATCACCTCCATTTGAGCAAGAATTTCAGTCATACCGAAGTAAAGGAACCTGTTTTGAAGCCATTTCAAGCTTCCAACTAACCATAATCCGAGGTTAGAATCTTATGAACAAATTTAGTCTTTCATTTATAAATTTTCTTTTATACTAAAGGATTATTCAAATTTGCGTTCTTAAACCTAAGTATATGTTTGTTGCTATTTTGGAGCATATGTATGAAGTCTAAGTGTATATGCCCTAGACAGAAAATTTATATTGTTAAACTTTGTAATACCTCTATGGGCAGTGGCTATTTCTTGAAATTCTAAGATTAAATTAAAATGAATTTTATGAATTGGTTTGCATATTTGAAAAGTAGCATCCTAGGCTTTCTAACGAGCTATCATAAACCTAAATCGGAGTTGTATTTTATTTTCTAAGAATTATTCAATTTTTGTATTGGAAACTAGTAAATCTGCCAGTTTGTTATGGTATACCAGCTGCTAACCTGAACCAAGAACCCATCTTTGCTCACCACCTAATTCTTTAATGTCTTGCAACCTTTCCAATATTATCCTAAGTGATTGATGAATCTTATTAGGGACTAAAACATATAGATTACTTGTTTACATTTTATATTGTGTTAAGACAAAAATTGTTTACTGTGGTATTCAAAAGAGATTTATATAAAAGCTTTAATGGCATACTAGTAAGATAGGTTTACACATGATTTATTTATGAATGTAGTTGTATGTTGTGCTTTAGTTTTAATTGTCCTTATGCACGCCTTAGGATCAAGGGAGTATGGAGCTAACGTTAATTGAGTCCAGGATTAAAAGATTGTTGATAAGCTTGAAAGGTAGGGATTCTATTACTCATCTTTTGTGAGGTTTTTATAGAATTAAAATTGATTGTTTTGCCGCAATATATATATCTATGTTGAACTAATATTATATGAGTATCACATATGAAACTATGACATGGACTCGTCTTGTATTGTACGGCGAGGAACATAATGAATTGACACATGTTATAAATTGAGAAGCATGGTTAGGAAAACTAACTCTATTAATAATGATTCAATATAGAGAAATTGTGAGACATGAAGAGGGCGACGGTTACGTCCTTGGGCATGAATACCCTAAAAGGTAAAATAGGGGGAAGGCGATGACGCTTCCTTGGGTTGAAAGTCCCAGAACACACTGTACAGGAATCGACTTGGTGAGGACTCGGGGCTTGATGTCCCCTCACCGGAACACCCTTGGAATGTTTATAGGGTGATCAAGTGCGCCCATTTGGGTTTCGATGAGTTGAGTGATACTCAATTTAACATGGATACCTAGGAACAATGATGATTGGTAATATTTGTATAAATGTGTAATTATGACACTTGGTAATGATTAACTACGGTATCCATAAGATGTGATCATAATAAACCTCATAATCTGGAATATGATGTGACTTACTAACCATGCAGGTTTTAATGTGGTAATGATAAAAACCTAAAGGTGAGTAATGGCTTTCTCTACTGAGCATAGTGTCGCTCATTCCCTTATATTTTTATCTTTTCAGGACTCACTAAGTGTGAGGTGGCTACGAGAAATATAGTTGAGGAAGTGATGTAGCTATATTACATTGGGACTGCTTCAATTGTTGAGAATGTTCTTCATGATAATGTAAGCATCAATTGTTACTTTCTGTGGCTGTATTACAATGTGTTGAGGGTTAAAATGATGATGACAACAGTTTATATTATTAAATTTAAGGTGCTACATTAAAACTGTGGTTTATTTGTCGTTTATATTTTTATTTTTGAGTTGAGAGTTTTCATTTAAGTCCCGGGCAAATTTTATTTTTAAGGTTTTACTTTTATTATTTATTTTTAGTTTATCTCATTAAAAACTGTTAACCCCCATATAGGGGCGTTACAGAATTTTTGGTATCAGAGCCTAGGTTCGGTTAACCTAGGGAGTGTAGCACCACTTTAAAAAAATATATTTTTGAGATGGTTTTGAAGCTGAATTTTCATTGTCATCATCAAAATGAACCTTCACATTGATTTATACAGTCTAGAAGGATGTAACATGGAAAGGCCATAGAATGAAAATATTAATAGTTATATGAGTACAATAATTATATAGAAGGAAAGTATTAATAGTTATGAGGGAATGATAATTATATGGAATGAGTTTATAAGTAGATGCTTATGAGAGATTCGTATAATATTAGGATCTATAAGCATATCTAATTCGTATAAACGATGAGAAATTCGTGTAGATACGAGGATTTAAGAGCCTTTTGTCTCGTGAAAAACAATAAGAAATATAAGGCTTGATTTATTGATTTTAAAGTTTGACATAGATATGCCAAATTTTTCGTAATTGATTCAAACTTAAGTAATGATTATGTGTGGATTCGATGGAGCACATAAGTGTCAATATCTTTTCTTAAAAGTTCTATTTATTTGAGGAATATGATATAAGTTGGGAATCATGGTATTGAATCTTGAAAGAGATAAATGTTAGACTTTTGGTCTGTTGAGACTGTGTAAAGTCTAGAATGCATGAATCTCAAAATTGGAATATTTTGTTACGTACATTGTATTTAAGTGTATCAGTGAATCTTTATATATAGATGCAATAGAAAAATGATCAATAGGAGTTTCCTTAAGTAAATCATAATACTTAAAGCACTTATAATAATTTTGAATAATTACGATAAAATGTTTAAGTTTTAGATGTTTAGATGTGAATCTTTTGGTTACCTAAGGTTTTGTTATATGAGGAAATTATATATTGTATGACTAGAATTGTGGGGATTGTAGATGTTCTTAAGTAGTAACATCAAGTGTCTTTGTTCATTGATATGGTCTACGTTGAAAGACGTAAATCGTATTGATTTCAAGGTTAGTTACATTCTAAACCCTTGGTAGTAATGATGATGAATCCATTGATAGATGTTGAGTATTATCAATAACATATGGGTGTATGCATTGTTCAATAAGGTTTTGATTAAAACAAAATTATTTGAGTTGCTGGATCATTCAGGAAGATCCTTGTTGTCGTTAAATTAGATTTGTTGTTCATAATTAACTTTATCTATAGTTGGCTTCAAATTGGGTTTAAGATTTATACAAATTGGTTTTCAATTTTATGTTTGTTATTTAACTCGTTCCAAATATGTTAAGGCCCGAAACAACCTGACCATTTTCAACTAAGAACATTTGGGCCTAGTTCAAATCGTAAATCAGTTTGATTCACACTGTCTCTCCCACGTGGTCTCTATACGTGTCATATACAATGGTTTAATCATTGTTTACATATACGTTTACTGTGCATAGGAGCTTATTTCTCTGAGTTCACTTTTTCTCTCTTAATTTGTTATTTTCTCTCTAAATCGCAAATCCTCTTCTTTTTCACTAGAAATTCTTTTTTTTCCCTCTAAGAGAAGAAGGAATTCTAGGATTCTGCAACTTACAATCTTAATTTTTCCTTTCTATTTACTCTTCTTTAATCTCATCATGGACCCAAAGTACCAACACCTGAGAAAGTATTTCCCATCACTCTCCCAAAAGATTCTCAGAAAGAAATACAAGGCTAGAATTACTCGGTTGTGGATTCTTATGCATTTTGGCATCCCTTGTGATGTGAGAATGTTGATAGAGGGGAAAATCCATCCGAGTGACTTTAGTCAAGATGTCGGTTTACCAGGAACGGGTACCAGTCGTAGTGCAATGAAAAGAAGAGCCCGTGCCATCGTGGTCGCTTGTAACAAATGTGGAAGACAAAATTGTAACGGTAAATGTACTTCACCTGGTTATATGTCTACGAATAGAGATGATAAAATAAGGTTTTGTAGGAATGGACTTTCAAAGGAGAACTTAGATAGCATCCATCCTCCTCTCCACGGTCACCCTAGTGGATATGTTCAAGGAGCTATTTTTAAACTCTGGCCTAAATTTTATACAGAAAGACAACGCTTCAGGAATATGGTATTTCTAGATCCTGTTTGCCAAGCCATAAGAAAACTGGATGGGGAATAAGTCATCGCTCTATAAAGGTTATTTAGTCTTTACTTATTTGAAGCAGTTTTAGCTGATGTTCAACAGTTTGTGTTTTTCTTTTACTCAGAATATTTGCTTTTGTGTTTGAAATAATTGTGATTATTAGATTGATACAGAAGTGTTAATATCTTATTTAATTTATGATTTTCTTAAATATATATATAATAAAATATATTATCTTATCAGACACGTCACATACGGTACAGTAATATATTTGAATTTTGAAAAGCTTATCCAGATATTTCAAGATTTGTGTCTCAAATTTCAAAAGTTCTACAGTATTTGTCGTTTATATTAAATTTCTAGACTTGGTGTATATTTGTCAAAAAGTCTACAGTTGTGTCAAGAGGGTCTTCTGTCAAATTGTTCTCAATTGTCAAAAGTTATACAATTAGAGTCTAATCTTTTTCAAAAAGTGAATCAGATTTTCTGTAAACTATCAATCACCTTATCTTACTTTCTTATCCGCACAAGATTTTGTTTAAATCTTTGGATTACCTTTTCATTACCTACTCGTCTATCTCTTTAGCCCTTTTTGTATATTTCTCATCTTTAAAATCTCATGTAGAACCCGAAGTCTAAGTGGAGCAGACATTAAGCAACCACTTCTATAAACCAAATATGTCTACCTCCCAGTCCACGAAGAAAATAAAGAATGTCTGTGTCTTTTGTGGTTCCAGCCTTGGAAAAGATAAAGCTTATTTAGAAGCTGCAAATCACTTAGGGCAAGTCCTAGCACACAAGAAGATTAACATAATCTATGGGGGTGGTAGTATAAAAATGATGGAAAATATGGCACTAGCAGCTAGGTCTAGCGACGCTACTGTTGTAAGAATTTGGCCTCATATTTCAGTTGAAGGAAACCTTTATAAGGAAGCCATAGGTAAGGGAGAAGGAGTCAGGAGTATCCCTAGAAATTTTAAAGACATAATCTATAATTCTGATGCTTTTATAGCATTACCTGGTGGTCTAGGTACTCTTGAGGAAATATTCGTAGTTGCTTGTGGGCAATTGTTGGGCTTTTATTCCAAACCTTTGGGACTGCTGAATGTAAATGGTTTTTATGACGGTCTTTTGAAATTTCTAGATTACGCTGTGGAAGAAAACATCACTACAGAATCGGAGAGACAAATCTTTGTTACTGCTTCAACAGCTGAGGAATTGATAGATAAAATGCAAATCATACATCCAGAATCTGACACTGCAACATCCAAGCTTGAATGGGAAAGGGAAAGCCGAGAGCGGCCAATTGATTTGAATCTCCATCTGTAATCTTTTTGTTTTATCTTTAGCATGTAGGCATGTGTGTCCGTATTTCGTGTGTTACGAATAACCGTTTGCCTTGTATTCTGTGTTTCTTGTGGTACGTCGTTGTTAAATCTTTTAGATTCATTGAGCCTAATGCCGGGATGGCTGGATACGGAGTACTTGATGCTCTCGAAACGCATCCTTCTTAAGGTCTGATCTTTTGTTTATCGATGTTTTTGTATCCTATAAGCATGCATGATATGGATAGCTGGTATACGGAGTGCCTTGTACTCTCGAAACGTATCCGTATCATGTTTGTAATGTGTAATATTCTGTTAATATTATGTGGAAGTACCAGAGTCAGTTATGGGGATATTCCATATGAAATATGAGTATATTATTTGGGTTGAATGTTTGTGTCATGAGGATAGCTGTTTAATGAAAAATATGTCGGGTATGTTTGCAACCAGAGATTCCGTTTAATATCTCTATGAATAAGTTTAATGTATGGTTTTGAATAGAAGTGTTTGTGATATATGTTTTATGATTATGTTTTAGTTTATTAGTTGAGGTATGAAATCAAATATATTTGACTTTTCCTTACTCAAAAAGGAAAAGGAACCTAAAGATGAAGTATATAAAATTTCTCTAGCAATCTCCTTAAATGTGATTGTAAATCACAGTCCATGGACAATGAAGGACTGGAATCATGATATGGTCAATATGTATGCCTGATCAGATTCTTAGACTATTATACGGTGTTATAAGTTGAAACTTGTCAGAAATACTCTCATTGAGGGATTTAGGAGTAAGATTTATTATGCAAGTAAATAAGTGGAGATACGATGACTTAAATTTGGAGGACAAACAACATTAACGGTTTAGACTCGGAATTAGAATCATAATGGAATTAAAATTTTTACTAGTATTGCTAGAATTGAAATTTCGAGGACGAAATTTCTTTAAGGGGGTAGAGCTGTGACACCCGTTATTCTCCTAACGGGTATTGAGGTAATTAAATTAATTTTTAGTGTATAAAAAAAATTGCTTCATTTAAATTTATTTTATAATATTTATTTTTATCTATTTTTAAATTTTCTAAAATTCTCCTATATTTATTTAGTATGATTACTAAAAAGCCTTAGAACTTCTAATAAATCTCAAAAATGTCATATTGGCATTATGTGTGTTAAAGTCTTTAGATGAGACATAAGGATATCTTTTCCAACTACTCTTGACCCTGATTTTCTTTATTTCCTCCGTGACATGCTTCAACATGTCTCCTCTATAATTGTTTCTATCACTTCTCTTCAAAGACTTCATCTTTTCTTCCTTTCTCTTCCACGGTTCCTACACTCTTTTTCTTATTTCTTTGCTGAAGCAAAATACTTAGAGAACTTCTTCAAGGCAGCCATAAAAATCAGCCACCATCACCTCCATTTGAGCAAGAATTTCAGTCATACCGAAGTAAAGGAACCTGTTTTGAAGCCATTTCAAGCTTCCAACTAACCATAATCCGAGGTTAGAATCTTATGAACAAATTTAGTCTTTCATTTATAAATTTTCTTTTATACTAAAGGATTATTCAAATTTGCGTTCTTAAACCTAAGTATATGTTTGTTGCTATTTTGGAGCATATGTATGAAGTCTAAGTGTATATGCCCTAGACAGAAAATTTATATTGTTAAACTTTGTAATACCTCTATGGGCAGTGGCTATTTCTTGAAATTCTAAGATTAAATTAAAATGAATTTTATGAATTGGTTTGCATATTTGAAAAGTAGCATCCTAGGCTTTCTAACGAGCTATCATAAACCTAAATCGGAGTTGTATATTATTTTCTAAGAATTATTCAATTTTTGTATTGGAAACTAGTAAATCTGCCAGTTTGTTATGGTATACCAGCTGCTAACCTGAACCAAGAACCCATCTTTGCTCACCACCTAATTCTTTAATGTCTTGCAACCTTTCCAATATTATCCTAAGTGATTGATGAATCTTATTAGGGACTAAAACATATAGATTACTTGTTTACATTTTATATTGTGTTAAGACAAAAATTGTTTACTGTGGTATTCAAAAGAGATTTATATAAAAGCTTTAATGGCATACTAGTAAGATAGGTTTACACATGATTTATTTATGAATGTAGTTGTATGTTGTGCTTTAGTTTTAATTGTCCTTATGCACGCCTTAGGATCAAGGGAGTATGGAGCTAACGTTAATTGATTCCAGGATTAAAAGATTGTTGATAAGCTTGAAAGGTAGGGATTCTATTACTCATCTTTTGTGAGGTTTTTATAGAATTAAAATTGATTGTTTTGCCGCAATATATATATCTATGTTGAACTAATATTATATGAGTATCACATATGAAACTATGACATGGACTCGTCTTGTATTGTACGGCGAGGAACATAATGAACTGACACATGTTATAAATTGAGAAGCATGGTTAGGAAAACTAACTCTATTAATAATGATTCAATATAGAGAAATTGTGAGACATGAAGAGGGCGACGGTTACGTCCTTGGGCATGAATACCCTAAAAGGTAAAATAGGGGGAAGGCGATGACGCTTCCTTGGGTTGAAAGTCCCAGAACACACTGTACAGGAATCGACTTGGTGAGGACTCGGGGCTTGATGTCCCCTCACCGGAACACCCTTGGAATGTTTATAGGGTGATCAAGTGCGCCCATTTGGGTTTCGATGAGTTGAGTGATACTCAATTTAACATGGATACCTAGGAACAATGATGATTGGTAATATTTGTATAAATGTGTAATTATGACACTTGGTAATGATTAACTACGGTATCCATAAGATGTGATCATAATAAACCTCATAATCTGGAATATGATGTGACTTACTAACCATGCAGGTTTTAATGTGGTAATGATAAAAACCTAAAGGTGAGTAATGGCTTTCTCTACTGAGCATAGTGTCGCTCATTCCCTTATATTTTTATCTTTTCAGGACTCACTAAGTGTGAGGTGGCTACGAGAAATATAGTTGAGGAAGTGATGTAGCTATATTACATTGGGACTGCTTCAATTGTTGAGAATGTTCTTCATGATAATGTAAGCATCAATTGTTACTTTCTGTGGCTGTATTACAATGTGTTGAGGGTTAAAATGATGATGACAACAGTTTATATTATTAAATTTAAGGTGCTACATTAAAACTGTGGTTTATTTGTCGTTTATATTTTTATTTTTGAGTTGAGAGTTTTCATTTAAGTCCCGGGCAAATTTTATTTTTAAGGTTTTACTTTTATTATTTATTTTTAGTTTATCTCATTAAAAACTGTTAACCCCCATATAGGGGCATTACAACAGTTTTTAATGAATTAAAATAAAAATTAAAAATAAAAGTAAAACCTTAAAAATAAAGTTGCCTGGGGCTTAAATGAAAACTCTCAAATCAAAAATAAAAATATAAACGATAATTAAAGTACAGTTTAATGTAGCACCTTAAATTTAATAATATAAATTGTCGTCGTCATAATTCAACCCTTAACGCATTTTAATACAGTCACAGAAAGTAACAATTGATGCTTACGTTATCATGAAGAACATTCTTAGCAATTGAAGTAGTCCCAACGTAATATAACTATATCGCTTCCTCAACTATTATTCTCGTAGCCACCTCACACTTAGTAAGTCCTGAAAAGATGAAAATATAAGGGCATGAACAACAATATGCTTAGTGGAGAAAACCATTACTCACCTTTAGGTTTTTGTCATTACCACATTAAAACATGTATGGTTAGTTAATACTCATCATTATCCATATTATGGGATTTATTATAATCATATTCTGTAGATACCATAGTTAATCATTATCGAGTTTCATACATATACATATATACAAATGTTATAGTTCATCATTATTCCTAGGTACCCACATTCAATAGAGTATCACTCAACTCATCGAAACCTAAATGGGCACGCTTGATCACTCTTTAAATATTCCAAGGGTGTTCTGGTGAGGGGACATCAAGCCCCGAGTCCTCACCAAGTCGATTTTTGTATAGTGTGTTCGGGGACTTTCGACCCAAGGAAGCGTCATCACCTTCCTCCTATTTTATCTTTTAGGGTATTCGTGTCCAAGGACGTAACTGCCGTCCTCTTCATGTCTCACCATTTCTCTATATTCAATCATTATTTATAGAGTAAGTTTTTCTAACCATGCTTCTCAATTTATAACATGTGTCAATTCATTATGTTTCTTGCCGTATAATATAACACGAGTCCATGTCATAGTTTCATATGTGATACTTATATAATAGCAGTTCAACAAAGATATATATATATATATATCTTGCAGTAAAATAATTAATTTTAATTCCATAAAAACCTCACAAAAGATTAGTAATAGAATCCCTACCTTCCAAGCTTATCAACAATCTTTCAATCCCAAAATCAATTAACGTTAGCTCCACACTCCCTTGATCCTAAGGTGTGCATAAGGACAATTAAAACTAAAGCACAACATACAACCACATTCATAAATAAATCATGTGTAAATCCATCTTACTAGTGTGCCATTAAAGCTTTTATGCAAATCTCTTTTGAATACCACAGTAAACAATCTTTGTCTTAACACGATATAAAATGTATACAAGTAATCTATATGTTTTAGTCCCTAATAAAATTCGTCAATCACTTAGGATAATATTGAAAATGTTGCAAGACATTAAGGAATTATGTAGTGAGCAAAGATGGGTTCTTGGTTTAGGTTAGCAGTTAGTATACCATGGCAAACTGGCAGTATACTTTTGCAAAAAGGATAGATTCATTATCTACAATGATCACATGAGTTAACAGGTGGTTTACTTAACGTAAACGGGCGGTATATTGCCACTGGCAGGTGTACTAATTTTCAATCTGAAAATTAAAAAATTTATAGAAATTAAAATACAACTCCGATTTAGGCTTATGATAGCTCGTTAGAAAGCTTAGGATGTCTACTTTTTAAATATATAAACTAATTTACAAAATTCATTTTTATTTAATCCTAAAATTTCAAGAAAGAACCACTGCCCATAGAGGTATTACAAAGTTTATGGAATGTCAAATTTTTCTCTAACCCAAAACATATTATCCTTGTTCAAAATCTTAAAACCATTCCAAAATATGCAACTTGCATTATATAATCATAATAAACATATTTTCATGAGTTTTATACCAAAATCATCATCAAACCATATCTCTAGTCTTTCTTACAAATGTGGGTGAAAACATGCTTATATCAAACTTTCTCATTCAAAACCATGAAATCTAATTTATGCAGCAAAATAAATGAGCAAATTCAAAGTAAAAATAGTAGATAAAACTAGATTAATTTTCTAAAATCTTACCTTAAAATCTCATTGAAAACTTTAAGTCATCAATTCAAGGGATTAAAGCTCAAATTCAACTTTAGCATGGAGACTTTTGAACGACATGGAGTTGGGTTTCTCAAGCTTAGAGAGCAGATGAAAAGAAGAAGAAGAAGAGAATGAGAGGAAGACATTTCAAGGAGGAAGGGAAAGATAAGTGTTGCACGGAGAAAAGAAAATGAATGTATGGTTTTCTTTGTTGGAAGGCCCGATTGAAGGAAAATAATAGAAAGTGGGAGACAAGTAGGTGAAGCATTAAGTGCTGTAACGCCCCTATATGGGGGTTAACAGTTTTTAATGAGATAAAATAAAAATAAATAATAAAAGTAAAACCTTAAAAATAAAATTTGCCCGGGACTTAAATGAAAACTCTCAACTCAAAAATAAAAATATAAACGACAAATAAACCACAGTTTTAATGTAGCACCTTAAATTTAATAATATAAACTGTTGTCATCATCATTTTAACCCTCAACACATTATAATACAGTCACAGAAAGTAACAATTGATGCTTACATTATCATGAAGAACATTCTCAACGATTGAAGCAGTCCCAATGTAATATAGTTACATCACTTCCTCAACTATATTTCTCGTAGCCACCTCACACTTAGTGAGTCCTGAAAAGATATAAACATAAGGGAATGAGCAACACTATGCTCAGTAGAGAAAGCCATTACTCACCTTTAAGTTTTTATCATTACCACATTAAAATCTGCATGGTCAGTAAGTCACATCATATTCCAGATTATGAGGTTTATTATGATCACATCTTATGGATACCGTAGTTAATCATTACCAAGTGTCATAATTACACATTTATACAAATATTACCAATCATCATTGTTCCTAGGTATCCATGTTAAATTGAGTATCACTCAACTCATCGAAACCCAAATGGGCGCACTTGATCACCCTATAAACATTCCAAGGGTGTTCCGGTGAGGGGACATCAAGCCCCGAGTCCTCACCAAATCAATTCCTGTACAGTGTGTTCTGGGACTTTCAACCCAAGGAAGCGTCATCGCCTTCCCCCTACTTTACCTTTTAGGGTATTCATGCCCAAGGACGTAACCGTCGCCCTTTTCATGTCTCACAATTTCTCTATATTAAATCATTATTAATAGAGTTAATTTTCCTAACCATGCTTCTCAATTTATAACATGTGTCAATTCATTATGTTCCTCGCCGTACAATACAAGACGAGTCCATGTCATAGTTTCATATGTGATACACATATAATATCAGTTCAACATAGATATATATATATTGCGGCAAAACAATCAATTTTAATTCTATAAAAACCTCACAAAAGATGAGTAATAGAATCCCTACCTTTCAAGCTTATCAACAATCTTTTAATCCTGGAATCAGTTAACGTTAGCTCCATACTCCCTTGATCCTAAGGCGTGCATAAGGACAATTAAAACTAAAGCACAACATACAACTACATTCATAAAATTTATTTTAATTTAATCTTAGAATTTCAAGAAATAACCACTGCCCATAGAGGTATTATAAAGTTTAACAATATAAATTTTCTGTCTAGGGCATATACACTTAGACTTCATACATATGCTCCAAAATAGCAACAAACATATACTTAGGTTTAAGAACGCAAATTTGAATAATCCTTTAGTATAAAAGAAAATTTATAAATGAAAGACTAAATTTGTTCATAAGATTCTAACCTCGGATTATGGTTAGTTGGAAGCTTGAAATGGCTTCAAAACAGGTTCCTTTACTTCGGTATGACTGAAATTCTTGCTCAAATGGAGGTGATGGTGGCTGATTTTTATGGCTGCCTTGAAGAAGTTCTCTAAGTATTTTGCTTCAGCAAAGAAATAAGAAGAAGAGTGTGGGAACCGTGGAAGAGAAAGGAAGAAAAGATAAAGTCTTTGAAAAGAAGTGATAGAAACAATTATAGAGGAGACATGTTGAAGCATGTCACGGAGGAAATAAAGAAAATGAGGGTCAAGAGTAGTTGGAAAATATATCCTTATGTCTCATCTAAAGACTTTAACACACATAATGCCAATATGACATTTTTGAGATTTATTAGAAGTTCTAAGGCTTTTTAGTAATCATACTAAATAAATATAGGAGAATTTTAGAAAATTTAAAAATAGATAAAAATAAATATTATAAAATAAATTTAAATGAAGCAATTTTTTTTTTTATACATTAAAAATTAATTTAATTACCTCAATACCCGTTAGAAGAATAACGGGTGTCACAGCTCTACCCCCCTTAAAGAAATTTCGTCCTCGAAATTTCAATTCAGCAATACTAGTAAAAATTTTGATTCCATTATGATTCCAATTCCGAGTCTAAACCGTTAATGTTGTTTATCTTCCAAAGTTAAGTTATCGTATCTCCACTTATTTACTTGCATAATAAATCTTACTCCTAAATCCCTCAATGAGAGTATTTCTGACAAGTTTCAACTTATAACACCGTATAATAGTCTAAGAATCTGATCAGGCATACATATTGACCATATCATGATTCCAGTCCTTCATTGTCCATGGACTGTGATTTACAATCACATTTAAGGAGATTGCCAGAGAAATTTTATATACTTCATCTTTAGGTTCCTTTTCCTTTTTGAGTAAGGAAAAGTCAAATATATTTGATTTCATACCTCAACTAATAAACTAAAACATAATCATAAAACATATATCACAAACGCTTTTATTCAAAACTATACATTAAACTTACTCATAGAGATATTAAACGGAATCTCAGAGTTGCAAACATACCCGGCATATTTTTCATTAAACAGCTATCCTCATGAAACAAACATTCAACCCAAATAATATACTCATATTTCATATGGAATATCCCCATAACTGACTCTGGTACTTCCACATAATATTAACAGAATATTACACATTACAAACATAATACGGATACGTTTCGAGAGTACAAGGCACTCCGTATACCAGCTATCCATATCATGCATGCTTAGAGGATACAAAAACATCGATAAACAAAAGATCGGACCTTAAGAAGGATGCGTTTCGAGAGCATCAAGTACTCCGTATCCAGCCATCCCGGCATTAGGCTCAATGAATCTAAAAGATTTAACAACGACGTACCACAAGAAACACATAATACAAGGCAAACGGTTATTCGTAACACACGAAATACGGACACACATGCCTACATGCCAAAGATAAAACAAAAAGATTACAGATGGAGATTCAAATCAATTGGCCGCTCCCGGCTTTCCCTTTCCCATTCAAGCTTGGATGTTGCAGTGTCGGATTCTGGATGTATGATTTGCATTTTATCTATCAATTCCTCAGCTGTTGAAGCAGTGACAAAGATTTGTCTCTCCGATTCTGTAGTGATGTTTTCTTCCACAGCGTAATCTAGAAATTTCAAAAGACCGTCATAAAAACCCTTTACGTTCAGCAGTCCCAAAGGTTTGGAATAAAAGCCCAACAATTGCCCACAAGCAACTATAAATATTTCCTCAAGAGTACCTAGACCACCAGGTAATGCTATAAAAGCATCAGAATTATAGATTATGTCTTTAAAATTTTTAGGGATACTCCTGACTCCTTCTCCCTTACCTATGGCTTCCTTACAAAGGTTTCCTTCAACTGGAATATGAGGCCAAATTCTTACATCAGTAGCGTCACTAGACCTAGCTGCTAGTGCCATATTTACCATCATTTTTATACTACCACCCCCATAGATTATGTTAATCTTCTTGCGTGCTAGGACTTGCCCTAAGTGATTTGCAGCTTCTAAATAAGCTTTATCTTTTCCAAGGCTGGAACCACAAAAGACACAGACATTCTTTATTTTCTTCGTGGACTGGGAGGTAGACATATTTGGTTTATAGAAGTGGTTGCTTAATGTCTGCTCCACTTAGACTTCGGGTTCTACATGAGATTTTAAAGATGAGAAATATACAAAAAGGGCTAAAGAGATAGACGAGTAGGTAATGAAAAGGTAATCCAAAGATTTAAACAAAATCTTGTGCGGATAAGAAAGTAAGATAAGGTGATTGATAGTTTATAGAAAATCTGATTCACTTTTTGAAAAAGATTAGACTCTAATTGTATAACTTTTGACAATTGAGAACAATTCGACAGAAGACCCTCATGACACAACTGTAGACTTTTGAAATTTGAGACACAAATCTTGAAATATCTGGATAAGCTTTTCAAAATTCAAACATATTACTGTACCGTATGTGACGTGTCTGATAAGATAATATATTTTATTATATATATATTTTTTTAAAGTGGTGCTACACTCCCTAGGTTAACCGAACCTAGGCTCTGATACCAAAAATTCTGTAACGCCCCTATATGGGGGTTAACAGTTTTTAATGAGATAAAATAAAAATAAATAATAAAAGTAAAACCTTAAAAATAAAATTTGCCCGGGACTTAAATGAAAACTCTCAACTCAAAAATAAAAATATAAACGACAAATAAACCACAGTTTTAATGTAGCACCTTAAATTTAATAATATAAACTGTTGTCATCATCATTTTAACCCTCAACACATTATAATACAGTCACAGAAAGTAACAATTGATGCTTACATTATCATGAAGAACATTCTCAACGATTGAAGCAGTCCCAATGTAATATAGTTACATCACTTCCTCAACTATATTTCTCGTAGCCACCTCACACTTAGTGAGTCCTGAAAAGATATAAACATAAGGGAATGAGCAACACTATGCTCAGTAGAGAAAGCCATTACTCACCTTTAAGTTTTTATCATTACCACATTAAAATCTGCATGGTCAGTAAGTCACATCATATTCCAGATTATGAGGTTTATTATGATCACATCTTATGGATACCGTAGTTAATCATTACCAAGTGTCATAATTACACATTTATACAAATATTACCAATCATCATTGTTCCTAGGTATCCATGTTAAATTGAGTATCACTCAACTCATCGAAACCCAAATGGGCGCACTTGATCACCCTATAAACATTCCAAGGGTGTTCCGGTGAGGGGACATCAAGCCCCGAGTCCTCACCAAATCAATTCCTGTACAGTGTGTTCTGGGACTTTCAACCCAAGGAAGCGTCATCGCCTTCCCCCTACTTTACCTTTTAGGGTATTCATGCCCAAGGACGTAACCGTCGCCCTTTTCATGTCTCACAATTTCTCTATATTAAATCATTATTAATAGAGTTAATTTTCCTAACCATGCTTCTCAATTTATAACATGTGTCAATTCATTATGTTCCTCGCCGTACAATACAAGACGAGTCCATGTCATAGTTTCATATGTGATACACATATAATATCAGTTCAACATAGATATATATATATTGCGGCAAAACAATCAATTTTAATTCTATAAAAACCTCACAAAAGATGAGTAATAGAATCCCTACCTTTCAAGCTTATCAACAATCTTTTAATCCTGGAATCAGTTAACGTTAGCTCCATACTCCCTTGATCCTAAGGCGTGCATAAGGACAATTAAAACTAAAGCACAACATACAACTACATTCATAAAATTTATTTTAATTTAATCTTAGAATTTCAAGAAATAACCACTGCCCATAGAGGTATTATAAAGTTTAACAATATAAATTTTCTGTCTAGGGCATATACACTTAGACTTCATACATATGCTCCAAAATAGCAACAAACATATACTTAGGTTTAAGAACGCAAATTTGAATAATCCTTTAGTATAAAAGAAAATTTATAAATGAAAGACTAAATTTGTTCATAAGATTCTAACCTCGGATTATGGTTAGTTGGAAGCTTGAAATGGCTTCAAAACAGGTTCCTTTACTTCGGTATGACTGAAATTCTTGCTCAAATGGAGGTGATGGTGGCTGATTTTTATGGCTGCCTTGAAGAAGTTCTCTAAGTATTTTGCTTCAGCAAAGAAATAAGAAGAAGAGTGTGGGAACCGTGGAAGAGAAAGGAAGAAAAGATAAAGTCTTTGAAAAGAAGTGATAGAAACAATTATAGAGGAGACATGTTGAAGCATGTCACGGAGGAAATAAAGAAAATGAGGGTCAAGAGTAGTTGGAAAATATATCCTTATGTCTCATCTAAAGACTTTAACACACATAATGCCAATATGACATTTTTGAGATTTATTAGAAGTTCTAAGGCTTTTTAGTAATCATACTAAATAAATATAGGAGAATTTTAGAAAATTTAAAAATAGATAAAAATAAATATTATAAAATAAATTTAAATGAAGCAATTTTTTTTTTATACATTAAAAATTAATTTAATTACCTCAATACCCGTTAGAAGAATAACGGGTGTCACAAGTGCATTATGTCTCCTTTAGAGACTTTAGTTCATATAATACTAAATGGCATTTTAGTAATTAATTTGATGTTCCAAGAGCCTTTCGATAAATTTACTAAATAGATATAGAAAAGTTTTTGAAAATTTTGAAATAGGTATAAATAAATAAGCTGAAATAGATTTTAAATAAAATAAATTTTAGTTAGCACACTAATAATTAATTTAATTACCATATTACCTGTTAAGAAAATAATGGGTGTCACAACATTCCTCTACTTCAATTAACCAAGCAATGGCTCATGTTGGTACTGAAAATCCAAGTAATGAATCACCTAGCCCCATTGGAAACTTTCTGCACAATCTAAACAGTAGCCAATATCAACAGTTGATGAGTATGGTCTCAAATCACATGGCTGCCTTTTCCATAACTACAGATCTGTTAGATATGTATGCCCTAAGGAGTAAAAATGTAATACGTTTTTGGAGACATTTTTATCAATAAAGAATTTATTCATTTATATATACCAAATATTGTTCTCTTTATGTTTATATTCGTTGAATGTATGATAAGCAAACAATAGTCTGAGACTGTCAGTCTAAACCTTAAGAATTGGGCATATGATGAACTGATTATGCAAAAGACACGATTCTTAAGGTGACGGTCTAAAACATATGATTCACAATCGAGGGAATAAAGTTGGGCGCTTTATTCATGTAAAGATTATTATGTTGACTATATCCCTTTTGGGAGATGGTTTGTCTTGACCATCGAAGTTGGACTCTGTGAATAGAAACATTGGCTCGTTGTCATAGGTGACGACATGTTGGATCGGGACATAAAGTGAATTGATTTGGATTAATAATTCTGTCTCGGCAAATCGATTCACTTTAGACAGTCATTTGTATTGTATCTTAATCCTAAGATGAATAATGGGTCCGTTGTCTCGACTTGTATCTTTTGATGTGCTAAAAGGTGACACCCACATCTCAATAGTGGTATGCATACTGGTACGTTGGAGGCATGACTCTTGATAGCGTAGACTTGTTATTCATAGATATAAAATTCATAGCTCTTCTTTAGGAGTAATGATATCCTCTTATATGCGTTGTCATGTAATTGGAAAACTAAAGCGCTCAACCATTTGGATACATAGGTGTAACCGAATGGTATACTATCTTTGGATGGTAAGTTTTCTAATGGTGAGACAATGGAACGCAAGATAAAAATAATCGGGAAGGTAAGACAAAACTTGTCCTTAAGCCGATTATGGATGATCATATGGGGGTGCGATACACTATGATATGTCATGGAGACTTAGCTACACGAGCTTCGTAATTCTATAAAGTTCTAGAGTGCAGCTCCAAGCTTTTAGTGGAGTAGCGTTGGAGTTGATAATTGTGAAACGTATATCTGGGATATTGGGTTTCATAATTATCATGAGCTAAAACTTTATAGGTCCATTTTGGTCCCCTTTGCTAGCTCACAAAGTCCTGTAACAACACGGCGTGCTTTTCCAATAATTGGTGACTTATGTCGGATTTATCAGATTGGTTTAAAACTTGTAAGAATCAAATAATTCATGTCTGTTTATCGATTGAATTAATTTTGTAAGAAATTAGTTCAAGATAAACTTGTTGAATTATTGCGATCAGATAATTCTTGTTTGTTTATCGGTTGTTTTAATTTTGGACAAATTAGAACAAGATAAACTTGTAGAATTATTGTGAATTGATTTATTTTCTTAGAGATTATCTTGATAAAGTTTGTTTTGATCAGATAACTTCTCTATTGGGTTATTTGAATCAAAACTGAGACTTTATCCTTTAGAATCTCGGGTGGAAAATAAAAGATTCGCGGAGATTTTTTCTCGGGAGTTCGGCCTGCTGAATGACGTGGTCGGCCTGCCGAACTGGCCTGTTCGGCCTGCCGATCAGAATGTTTGGCCTGCCGATCAGCGGGAGATAAGATTACACGTTTTCACGCAGATCTTATCAAATATTGATCCAAACTTGATTCTGTTTCGAGTTTTTGAGACCTAATCTGATATGGACTGACCCCAGGACCAATAGCTATAAAAAGGGAGTGAGTCTCATGATTTACTCAGATCAATAGAGATCAATTTGAGAGATTAAGAGTTATACTCTTCTAGTGAGCATCTGAAAACTCCCTGAGAGCTTTTGTTCACAAATCACGAGCACTAGCTTTGGGTTCTCTCTATTAGTTGGAAGGAGAGTCACCGGTGGAAGAGCTGTACGTGTGAGCCCACACTCACTCCAGTTGTGGATAGAGAATAGCAAAGAAAATTAGTTGGTTGAGGCTCTTCTGGAACGTTACTTCTCTACATAGGTTGCGGAGGTTTTTCGGCACACTGAGGTTAGTAAGATCTGTTTAATTTATATATATAACATATCAAACTTGTGTTTTAGAAATTACTCTGATGAAATTTTTTTTTAAAAAATTCCGCTGCGCACTTTTTTTCCAACAAGATCAACAAGACAAGGGTGCCAGTTCTTGTTTGGCAAGTACTTGTTTTTCTATTTCTTTGAATCTAACATTTTCATCTTCAAGATACTAGATAGTAGATTCTAGTGCATCTAAACACATATGTTGTCATGCTGATGCCTTTATGTTCCTGAATCTAATGAAAAACTCTATTGTTACTTTGCCAAATTACACATGCATTGAAGCTCATTTTTCTGGAGACATTAGGTTAAGTTCTCAACTAATTCTTAAGGATGTTCTATATCTGCCACAGTTCAAGTTTAATTTGCTATCTGTCAGTGCTCTCACAAATAAATCTAGGCTCATTGTGAGTTTTTATCCTGATCATTTTATGATCCAGGAACTTAACAACTAGATGATGATTGGCAAGGGTAGAAAATTGGATGATCTTATGTCTTGGACTCAAACAATTTGAGACTAGGCACACCAATTTCAGTCAACTCAGTTTCAACGCATGTGTGGCATAATAGACTTGGTCATTTATCCTCATGAAGGCTTAAAGTTCTAAAGAAATAGCTGGATTGTGAAGATATATCCCCTAAACAATCTGATTTGTGTTACATTGTCCTCTAGCCAAACAAAGGCGTTTGTCATTTGTATCACACAACAACATGTCTGCTTTACCATTTGAATTAGTTCATTGTGATATTTGGGGACCATATCATGTAACTTCACATTCGGGTCATAAGTTTTTCTTCACTTTGGTTGACGATTGCACTAGGCTCACATGGGCATTCATGCTTAAACATAAGTCTAATGTATACAATGTTATTCCTAAGTTCTTCAACATGATTGAGACTCAGTTTGGCAGCAAAATTAAAGTGTTTAGATTTGACAATGCTAGAGAACTAAATTTGTTAAGTTCTTCAACGCAAAAGGAGTCTTGCACCAATTTTCATGTGTTGAGACTCCTCAACAAAATTCAGTAGTGGAAAGAAAACACCAGTACCTATTGAATGTTGCTCGAGCTTTATATTTCCAGTCACGAATCCACATTCAATACTAGGATGAATGCATTCTCACTGCCACATATTTGATTAATAGGACTCCTTCCCCACTTTTGAATAACATGACACCCTATGAGCTTCTTTATAAATCTCTGGTTGATTATTCTTCTTTTCAAGTTTTTGGATGCTTGGCATTTGCATCCACTCTTTCTGCACATTGTACAAAGCTTCAACCAAGAGCTCGCTTATGTGTTTTCATTGGGTATCCCACAGGCATAAAGGGCTACAAACTGCTTGATGCCCACTCCAAACAAATCTTTGTGTCTAGAGATGTCATTTTTCATGAAGAAATATTTCCTTGTCACTCCATTGGTGCAATGGATACTTTAGAAGATCCTTTCCCCAATCTTGTCATTCCATCGCTAAACCTTAAGCCATCTCTAATTCCTCATTCGACCAAACACCCTAAGTCAGATCCACCTTCTTTGCAACATGAGAACACCAATGATCAACCTTTGCAAAGCAACTCACTTACAAGCAATAATCATCTTAGGCGATCATCTAGGCCTACCAAACCTCCATCATACCTTAGAGATTTCACTGTAGCCTATTAACTCATCTGAACACTATGTCCACACGAACAAAGTACCCGATATCTGACTACCTTACATATGACACCTTATCATCCTCTTATAAAACCTTTGTCATGACTGTGTCTTCCCAATTCGAACCTCAATTCTATCATTAAGCAGCTACCTTACTACAATGGAAAGAAGCCATGTAGGCTGAGTTAGATGCAATGGAGTCAAATCATACTTCGTCTGTGGTTCCTTTACTAGCAGGCAAACACACCATTGGATGCAAGTGGGTGTACAAAATCAAGTACAGATATGATGGATCCATTGAATGACATAAAGCACGATTAGTGGCCAAGGGTTATACTCAACAAGAAGGTGTAGACTTTACTGACACATTCTCACCAATAGCAAAACTAGTTACTATGAAGGTCCTTCTTTCCTTAGCAGCATGTAAATCTTGGCATTTGACACAATTGGATGTGAATAATACTTTTCTCAATGGAGATTTATTTGAAGAAGTTTACGTGGATCTTCCCCTTGGTTATGGCAGTAAGGGGAGCATTCCAAGCAAGCAGGCAAGCTCGTTTGTAAACTACACAAATCTATCTATGGGCTTAAACAGGCCTCACGACAATGGTATTTAGAATTTTCAAATTCTTTCCTAACCTTTGGTTTCACACAGTCCAAATCAGATTACTCTTTATTAACTAAAGGCTCGGGCAGCTCATTTGTAGCTCTTTTGGTCTATGTTGACGACATCATCATCACGGGTCCATCCATTGAGAATCTTAATTCACTTAAACTTTTCTTGCACACTCAGTTCAAGCTTAAAGACTTAGGAACTTTAAGATACTTCCTTGGTCTTGAAATAGCTAGATCCACCAATGGCATTGTACTTTGTCAAAGACATTATACTTTGCAACTTCTTGAAGATACTGGTTTCTTAGCTTCGAAACCTACTTCAATTCCTATGGATCCCAACTTAAAGTTGAATGCCACTGATGGTGATCCATTACAAGATACTACACAATATAGAAGACTCATTGGTCGTTTGTTGTATCTGACTCTTTCAAGACCTGATATCACCTATGCAGTGCATAAACTAAGTCAATTTGTTGCACAGCCTCGTATTCCTCACTTACAAGCTGCTCACCATCTACTTCGATATCTTAAATCTCACCATGGTCAAGGCTTATTCTTCTCAGCTACTCCCACCTTACAACTAAAAGCCTTCTCAGATGCTGATTGGGGATCTTGTCTTGATCCCCGCAAATCCATAACTGGCTTTTGTGTGTTCTTGGGGGACTTCTTAGTTTCCTGGAAATCCAAGAAATAGTCTACAATCTCTCGATCATCTGTTGAGGCCGAGTATCAAGCATTGGCTGCAACCACTAGTGAACTTGTCTAGTTGAAACAACTACTAAAGGATTTTTCTATCGATTCTTCAGCCCCAATTCTACTCTTTTGTGACAACCAAGCTGCGATACATATTGCCTCTAATCCCGTTTATCATGAACAAACTAAACATATTAAGACAAACTGTCATTTTATTCGTGAAAAAGTTGTAGATGGTTCCATCAAGCTTCTTCCTGTCTGATCCCGACACCAACTTAAAGACGTTTTTACTAAACCATTACCAACCACTTCTTTGTTTCCACTTCTTTCCAAGATGGCAGTAAAGGATCTTTACTGTCCATCTTGAGGGGGAGTATTAAAGATTAGGTTGTTGGAATTTGTTAAAGGTTGTTACAAGTCATTAATTGAATTAGTTGGTTAGTTGATTAGTTAGTTGTTGAGCTGTGCATTTTAGTGATCCCTGTTGTAACTTATTGGTCCACTTGTATGTTAGTATAAATAGGAATACTCATTGTATTCTACTGGATAACACACACAAAAGTTCAATGAAACTGTATCTTTTTCTTCTTCCTTTGTCTTCCTCTGCAATTCTCCTCTACGTTCAAGATTTCATATGAATTCCTTCCAAGCTTAATGCAAGCTATGCAATCTAGTTCTGGTTCGCCTCTTTTATTGAAAGGCTTATGTGTACTAACCACCTTTTCTCCAACTTCCTTTGAACTTGTGCATATACCTTGTTCTAATTCTTCAATTGATTTTATACCTGATTCTGACCCTGTGTTACTTGCCCCTTTTGTTTTACAATCAGACCCATCACAGCCACAAATAAGTCCTTCTCCAATATCACTTAACCATTCTACTTCTCCAACTCATGCTTCTCAAATTCCTCAAGATAACTCAACCAACTCAATTTCCTCCACAACCTGCGCTTCGACCTCATTCCATGACAACCCGTTCTCAAACAGGAACCCTACCCCCTCCATCTGTCAACTATCATTCTCAAACCTTACCTGCATTAAGTCAGGAATCTGAACCTTCTTCCTATTCCATTGGTCGGAAGGACAAATGCTAGGGTGATGCCATGAAAGAGGAATTTAATGCTCTTATGGCCAATGGAACTTAGGAGTTGGTTCCACCTCCTTCTAATAAAAATATTGTAGGTTCTAAGTGGATTTATCGGATTAAAAGGAGGTTTGATGGGTCTGTTGAATGCTTTAAAGCTTGGTTATTTGCTCAAGGCTATACACAACGGTTTGGCATTGATTTTGATGAGACTTTTAGTCCAGTTATTAAGCCTATGACCACTCAAACTATTTTGTCTTTGGCTATTTCTCGTGGCTGGGAAATTAGACAACTGGATGTGAAAAATGCCTTTTTGCATGGTCAATTGAAGAAGGATGCATTTATGGCTCAACCAATTGGTTTTGTTGATCCTAATTATCCTACACATGTATGTAAGCTAAAGAAATCATTGCATGGTCTTAAGCAGGCTCCACGAGCATGGTTTTCTCGGTTAAGCTCCTACTTGTTATCTCTCCACTTCATTCAATCCAAATCAGATTCTTCATTGTTCATCTACAAGACTACTACATGCACTATTTATTTTCTAACATATGTGGATGACATTTTGGTTGTGAGAAGCTCTAACTCTCATGTCTCTAAGTTGCTGCAGAAACTGAGTACTGAGTTTGCCATCAAAGATCTTGGTTTGGCTACTTATTTTCTTGGAATTCAGTTTTTAGCCACTCCTAATGGTTTATTCTTATCTCAACATAAATACATTCATGATCTTTTGAAGAAGAGCAAAATGCTTGAAGCCAAAAGCTCACCTACTCCTGTGTCTGCTGGTTCTCAATTGTCAGCTCGAGATGGCACACTTCTACAAGATCTTTTCATGTACAGGTGTGCAGTTGGAAGCTTGCAGTATCTTTTGCTAACTCGACCAGATGTTACTCATGCTGTGACGTATGCATGTCAATTCATGCATAAGCGAACAGATAAACATTGGTCCTTAGTTAAACAAGTTCTTCGTTACTTGAAGGGTACTTTGCACCTAGGCTTGCATCTGTTCAAGTCTTCCAGCACAACACTTCACGCATATTCTGATGCAGATTGCGGTGGAAATCCAGACGACAGAGGTCTGTTAGCGGTTTTGTAGTGTATTTGGGTCCAAATCTTCTGAGTTAAGAGTTCTATAGTACTGAAGCGGAGTTTCGAGGCTTAGCAAATGTCACGGCTGAGATTGTGTGGTTGCAGAATCTGTTTGCTGAACTTGGTATGTCTCTTCATTATGACATTATGCTGTGATAATGTTAGCTCTATATATCTTTCAGCTAATCCAGTGTATCATGCTTGAAGGAAACATGTTGAACTTGACTTTCACTTTGTACGTGAACGTGTCTCTCGTCAACAGCTTCAAGTCAAATACATTGCATCTCAAGATCAAATTGCTAGTATCTTTACCAAGGGATTAGCTGCGTCTTGCTACATTAATCTTCGGTCCAAACTAAATCTCAGTTCAACAATCTGCCTTTAGTTTGTGGGGGGATATTAGTGAATACATGATAGTGTGCTGTAGATTAGGTTGTATCATATAATTATCTATAGTCGGTTAGTATTGGATAATTATCTGTAGTCGGTTACTCTTTAGATAGTTATCTATAGTCGGTTACCCACTGTAATTGGATATAACTGCATAACTGCATGTGGTTGAGTCGGTTATATAGCTGTACATTATATGCTGCCCAAGGGCTAATTGAATAAAATCAGAGCATTCATTTCTCATTCTCTTTCTCTCTCTACTTTCTCGCTGCACTCCTTTGCTCTCAAAGATCGTTAACCACTCTTTTTTTCTTTTCCTCTTTAAGGAATAAAGAATAGGCGAGTTTTTTTTTTCCCTCTCCAAAAAGGTTTCTATTTCACGTATAAAACACGATGATACAAGAATATATAAAATCAAGAAAGCTAAGCTAAACTGCCGTTCTGATTCTGATAAAAGACCTATGTATATTGCCTGTTCAACATTTGTATGGAGTTTACACTTTAAGTCTTCAAATTTCCGAGTTGAATTGAATGCAAGATCTGAAACTAATCGACATGCATGTTTAACAATGTGCTTTCCCAAAAGCCTATACAACTAGGAATCAAAAAACAACACAGAACACTGGTTTTTCATGAGAGGTCCAGTTTTGAGAAGTGTTTCCCAACTGCCCACTACTGTTGCTAGCTCTTAGCCTCTTACCCTCACCTAGGCCATGAAGATGGTCAATTGACCAGTTGCCCTTCGTCCCAAACATCGGTTTTAAAATTCCTCCTTCCTGAGCTTAATTCTTAGCCCTTTGGCCAGGATTAGACACCACGCCAAGTGTGGCCCTTGAGCAAGCAACAATATGGCCGCTTTAATTTTTGGAACCTGAAGGCAATTTTGATAGTTCCGAGGCATGCAAATCCTGATACCATGACATTTATTTTTATACATATGTATGTGAAGCAACGTCTAGTTCGTCATGCAAATGAACTAGTGCCTTTCCCAACCACATCTCTGGGAACACTAAAAACAAAAATGCTAAGCGCCATAATTCAGTGGTAAATCTCAGGAAACAAACTAAGATCATGATGTATTTGAACATTAGTAGCATACTCTTGGCGGGTAAACTTGCTAGGAAAAAATTTTTTTAAAAAAAATACAACTATGTTAAACCTTTCTCATCAAATTAAAAATTTTTCTTCTCGCCGACAATGCAAAATTTCTTTTTCAAGCCTTTAAACCAGTTTTTAAGTGGACTTAACCTGAAAGTCAAGGTCTTTTGCCAAAAAAAAAAAAAAAAACAATTGATTTTAGGTGCACTTACTCTAAAATTTAAGATTTTTAGCAATCTCCTTTTCGTTTGTACAGAACTAAAAAAAAAAAGAAGAGACACTGGCATTCTCTTAATATCACAATTAAAGAAATAATAATTGAATGAGAAGGAAGCAGAAGTAAATGGGGGAGGGAGCGAGAGAGGTCACCAGAACTGATCTTACTGCCCGCGGTGAAACCAGAGGGGCTCTTATAAATGCCAGACGAAGCTTGGCAAACCTGCCGCAGAGACATGTAGGTTCAGTTTAATAAATGGATTCGAATTAGTGATTTGATTTGAATTAGTGTGATTTATATTAAAATTTGAGTTAGTGATGTGAATTGTTATCCGAATTCATATTTGGATGTGCATTTAGGTTTTAATCTGAATGTGAAATAAAATTGAAATTTATGTTTGAAAAGGTAGTGAAATTAGTTTTTGATTTATTAACAAATCTAATAAAATCTTAATATTAGTGATCTTAAAAAATATGCAATATAGATATTAATTTATTTCTCTTTTCACTAGAAACACAATGAAAAAAATCATCTCAATTAGATATCAAATGAAGAAGTTATGATTTTTTTCTCAAATATAAGAGAGAATTTTAGTTTTAACTGTAACAAATATATTCAAGTATTAAAAGTTTAAGGGAATGAGAACTCTGAAAATTTAGATTTTTGATACTCAAAGGATTTAGATTTTTGGGAAAACAAACACATATCCAAAGAACTCTTAATACTCGAATTCAAATTTGAGTCTAAATAATACTCAAAACAAACGGAACCTTAGGGTTCGTTTGGTAAATAGATTCGAATTAGTTATTTAATTTGAGTTAGTGTGATTTGAATTAGGATTTAAGTTAGTGATTTGAATTGTTATTCGAATTGACGGTTGGATATGCATTTAAGTTTTAATCTGAGTATAAAATAAAATTAGAGTTTATGTTTGGAGAGGTAGTGATGATAGTTTTTGATTTATTAATAAATCTAATAAAATCTTAATGTTAATGATCTTAAAAAATATGCAATATGGATATTGATTTATTCCTTTTTTCATTAAGAACATAGTGAAAAAAGAATCATCTTAATTGGATATCAAATAAAGAAGTTATGATTTTTTTTCCTGAAATATAAAAGAGAGTTTTAGTTTTTACTGTAACAAATATATCTGAGTATCAAAAGTTAAGTTTAAGGGGATGAGAACTCTAAAAACTTGAATTCTTAATACTCAAATGATTCAGATTTTGAGAAAAATACACACATATTTAAAAAAAATTTGATACTCAAATCTAAATTTAAGTGCATTAAATTTAAAAAATACATAAACAAACATACCCTTAATCAATTTTGATTCCAATAATATCCCTCAGTTTCTGAACCGCAAGCCTACACTGTCATCGCCGCTGGACCTCTCTATCTGATGCGCTCTCTCTGCCACTTGATGGAGGAAAATAAATAAATAAATATATTTATTTATTTGCAAACGACGTCGTCTAGCTTCAATGTTGTTTCACTGTCCTTTCAAAAAAATAATTATAATAATTTCTGGTGTCGTTCTCTGAATAGACATCGTTTTCTTGTGTCGTTTTTGGACAACCCGTCGAGGAAGAATTTGAAAAAAGAAAGAGAGAGAAAGAAACCGGCATAATTAGGGATTCGATCTCAATAATCTCTTCTTCTTCTTCAATGGCCGCCATTTCTGCTAACTCCTCATCATCAATAATCTGTCGTTCTTCGGAGCCTGTTTTCTCCTTGTCGAGAAAAGCCTTGGGCTTCTGTTCAGCCTCTCAGTCCTCACTCTTCCGCCGCAACAAACTCGTCTTCTCCCCACGCGTACGATGCATCCAACTCAAGATTTCCGACGCCGCCAATTCCTCATCTCCTTCTTCCTCCTCCCTATTCAAGTACGCACCTCATATCCTCTACATCTCCATAGATATATGCATTGTTTGTGTAGTATAATAATATGGAATAATTAGGTGGCTGTTAATTCATCATAAAAAGAAGTAAATCAGTCAATGTGCTTGTTCTTCTTTTCTAATTATTCTTGTTTGAGATGATTTTCTTATATATATATATATATATATGATAGTTGGGAATGAATGCAGGGTGAGAAGGCATGCAATATCGGTGTTCGTTGGGGATGAAAGCGGAATGATAAATAGGATTGCGGGAGTCTTTGCAAGGAGAGGATATAATATCGAGTCCTTGGCTGTTGGTCTAAACAGAGACAAGGCACTCTTCACTATAGTTGTCTCTGGTACTCAAACCGTGTTGCAGCAAGTTATTGACCAACTTAACAAGCTTGTCAATGTCTTGAAGGTTCTGTTTTGTTTTTCACTTCTTTTTCATTTTCCATTCCCAATATTTTACACTGCACTGCTATTCACTTTTATAATTTTTAACCCCCTTTTTTAAAACTTTTTCTTAATAGCAATCGTTAGTTTTGTAATGTTCTGATAGAGAGAAGAACCTATGATTAGCTTTTTGGGAAATTTCAATTTGAACTATTTCAATGAAACTTTCAATTTCTTAATTTACTATTCCATGTGCGACTTTGGAATCTAACGATTGCTCACTCCAAATTTTTAATTACACAGCCTTATTATGTTCTTTAATAGTTTTTTAATATCTTTATAACTAATATTACCTTTCACATATTGTCTGATGAGCAGGTTGATGATATCTCTAATGAGCCCCAAGTAGAGCGTGAACTAATGCTCATTAAAGTCAATGCTTTACCACAGTACCGGGCTGAGGTGCTTTTATTTATTTATTTTGTGATGACAGAGTCGAATGTAATCATTAAACGCTGGTATATGCTTGCTGATTTTGAAATGTGTTTCTATTTTTCTTTTTGGTTTTGATTTTTCAGATCATGTGGTTAGTAGACATTTTCAGAGCAAAAATTGTTGATATCTCGGAACACTCTTTAACCATTGAGGTAGCTAGCAGATTTTGGCATTGGTGAAATTTCTGACCATGACATAATGCCTTTAGTAGAATGTCCAGCCCAATGGAACAGGGCGATGACAAAAAATATACATACATATATATATATATATATATATATATATTAGGAGTTAAGATGATCAATTACAATTCATGATGTATTGAAAGCCGCATAAATGAGATGGTACCCTGTATCTAGAGTGTCACTTTTATTTTTTATTTTATTTTTTAATGCTCGAAAGCTATGAATGCACAATCATTTGATCCTCAGGTGACTGGAGATCCGGGGAAGATGGTTGCTCTGCAAAGAAATTTAAGCAAGTTTGGAATCAAAGAAATTGCCCGAACGGGAAAGGTTGGAACCTATAACAACATTAGTGAGATTGTTGCTGTTTGTCCTTTTTATACTTTGAGGTGGCTCTTTAAAGTTGTCTCTCTGGAAAATAGGTAATCTCAAATCATCTGTTGTTCCGTTGCTAGATTGCCTTGAGGAGGGAAAAGTTGGGTGCCGCTGCTCCATTTTGGCGATATTCAGCAGCCTCATATCCTGATCTTGAAAGAACACCACCTGTTGATCCTCTTGCAGTGGTTGAAAGCAGATCAAACCGTGAATCCAATGGATCTCTAGGGGTAGGCAGTGTCAATGGTAGTCATTGTGATATTCCTTTTTTTTTTTTCACCCCGTCATCTACATGTATTTTTTATTCAGGGTGATGTTTATCCTGTGGAGCCAGCCGAAGCTTCTACTGTCAATCAGGTTCTCGATGCTCATTGGGGTGTTCTCTATGACGAAGATGTAAGACCCAAAATCACCATTGTTGATTTATGAATTTTACATTTTTATGCTACCAGCTTCTCAAGGTCGTATGAAACATTATCACAGTTTCTAGTTATATTATCATGCTCCCTTTGGCTGAAGACTTTTGTTTGCTGTATTTAGCGGTAAATGGCTAGATTGTAGAAATTCTGAATTTGGTTTCAAAATGTGGTTAATTTTATTGTGATAACTTTTTCAATACAAATCACCGAAGATTTGAAATTCAGAATTTTTATGTAATCCACAAACACAATTATTAAACTAGTTTCAAGGAATAACTCCACTATTCTAATTCAGTATGGTTATGTAATCCACAAACACATTTATTAAACTAGTTTCAAGGAATAACTCCCCTTTTCTTTTGCATGGAATTTTTACCGGGATAATTTTGTCACTCAATCTAGTATTTCATGATATTTCATGTTTTATCTTTAAAGGTTTCTTGACTTCTTAATTTCAGAAGAGTGGTTTTCGATCACATACTTTATCCATTCTTGTAAATGATACTCCCGGAGTTCTTTACATTGTGACGGGGGTTTTTGCTCGAAGGGGTTATAACATTCAGGTAATTTGCTTTGCTTCTTTATGTGTGTGAAATGGTTTTTCTCTTCTTCCCCACCGAGCATTACCTTTCCAAAATTAGACACATGATGAATCTACGTTTATTTCTTCTTATCAGAGTTTAGCTGTTGGCCATGCAGAAACTGAGGGCCTCTCTCGAATCACTACTGTTGTTCCCGGTACAGATGAATCGATTACTAAGTTAGTGCAGCAGCTTTATAAGCTTGTAGATGTTCACGAGGTGAGAATTCTTAGCTGTTGAAATGAGTGCATCAGTTAACTATCACGTTTGTTCATGTTTACGTCAGTGCCATGAGTTGAGAATGCATTAGTTCAAAAGGCAGATACAGCATATTTGTCGAAACAATAGTAAATAGCGTTGATATCATATTACATTTTTGTATGTATGTTGTGTTCTGATCATGCTACCCTGTTATGCATTCCATACATGTCAAATACAACTTCTTTTTGTTTCTTTACCATATATTAATTTTCTTGTCTTTTGCTCATATCATTAATGTATAAACTACGGCGTAAGTTGGAAAACGTGACATCTCACTGGTTTTCTAAATCCATTTGCCTTCTAAGTAGGTTTCCATTCTCATAAGTTAACTGTTATGCAACTTGTGGTTCACTGTGGTTAAAAAATTGCCACCTTGGGCATATGAGTGAAACTTTTTCTCTGGATCCATCTTCTGTTGAACTTTTTCTACGCAACTTGTGGTTCACTGACTCTAGTTAAAAATTTGCACCATTGGCATATGAGTGAAACTTTTTTTCTGGATTCATCTTCTGTTGAGCTTTTTCTACATAACCTCTGGTTCACTGACTCTGGTTAAAAAATTTCCACCTTTGGCATATGAGTGAAACCTTTTCTTTGGATCGTTCTTCTGTTGAACTTTTTTCTGCTAAAACCTCATGTACTTATTGGCCACTGGCTAAGTGAGAGTTGAAAACTCTGTTTCAGGTACGGGATATTACACACTTGCCATTTGCTGAGCGGGAATTGGTGTTGATAAAGGTAGCTGTGAATGCTTCTGCTCGGCGAGATGTTCTTGACATTGCCAACATATTCAGAGCAAAATCTGTCGATGTTTCAGACCATACATTAACTCTTGAGGTGAATCTACCGATTCATTTATTATATATATTCAACACAAGTTATATTATAGTGGATTTTTTTTCTGGTAACGAACTTTTTGTTTCCGGACAAGTATCTCATGTATACGCAAGTTCTCCTTCACTGAAAGCTCAGTGAGGCAATTTAACTATTAATTGACAATGAACCTTTTGGACTGAGTTCTTATTCAACTATATATCAGCTTACGGGAGATTTGAACAAGGTGGTCGCACTACAGAGATTATTAGAGCCGTATGGCATCTGTGAGGTTTGTGATTGCAATCTCTAATAACATTCAGCTGTGAGAATATTTTTGTAAGGCTTGGATAATGATTAGCGAGTTTAGAGTGCCTCAATGTCCAAGTTATTTTTTATTCAAAGCCCTGCTAGATGTCTTTACCACTTTGATTAGTCTTAAAGTAATTCACAAAGTTATTGGTCACAAATTTTAACAAAATTTGTACTCATAAAATACGTGATTCATATGCTTTTCTAATAACTTTTGGCACCTCTTCCAGGTGGCACGAACGGGACGAATCGCATTGGTGCGTGAATCAGGTGTGGACTCTGAATATCTGCGGGGATATTCTTATCCTTTGTAATCTTGCAGTGCTAAGTCGCGGCATTGAAAGCACAGGCAGATCTTGTTTCTTGTCCATAATCCACATGTGTGTGTGAATCAACTAAAACTGTTTCCTAAGAGTGATTTCATCTGTAAAGCTCGTGTGCTTGCAATTTTTGGTTGTTCTGTTCTTTATATATAAATCCATTGGTATAGGAATTATTACCTAGTTCCCCTAATTTGGCTCTTCTTGCAATGTACAAGCTCTCTCCCACAAATAAATTGTCTACTTGATATAACGGTGCTATTCGGAATTTGTTTGTTCTTAAAAGATCAAAGCTTCGCTGTCACTGTCTTCGTACCTCGAGAAGAAATAACCATCTTCAAAAGAAAGGTTTTGTTTCCTTATGTTTTTTTTTTTTTTTCCTCAAATAATTTTTATGAACTAAATATAAATCGCTTGCGTCTGCTCCAAGCTTCAACTAAAGTTTTGTTTCGAACGGTTTAGTTGGACTGCAATTCAACAAGTAGACTACCCTAGAAACTGTCACCGCCCGGAAGGTGTTTGGAAGTCCTTTCTCTTTTAATATTGCATTAGCCATCTCCATTACTGTTCTGTTCTTTATTTCTGTTACTCTATTTTGTTCTAAATTGGTTCAGATTAAGATTTTTAAATTAGTTTTTTTTTTTCATTAAACCAGTGTGACGTCAGTTTTAAATGGATGGCATGTAACATGGCGGGTATTTTTATTAACGTTTTGAAGTTTTAGGTTGTACAGACTAGAGTTTCAGGTAAGATGATATAATTATCAAAATTAGGTGTTTTGGGGAATTAAAATTTACCCTTTCTTTTTTCATTTTTGGCCCCTTCAATGCCGTTTGTTTTTACTTTTATTTTTTGTCGTTTGAATCATGTACCGTCATTTCTTATTTATAAATTATTTGGGAGCAACATTTAAATTACAATTTGTAGTTGGTTAATTTGTAGTTCAAACCAATTATGCTTCAACGTGCTTCTTACAAAATTGGAATTGTTAGTCTTTGTAGTTTCAATCATTGGTTTCATTAATGTTTTTTAGTCGTGGTTTCCCTTTTCTTTGTCGTTTCAGGAATAGCATTTTGTTTTCGTTGTCGTTTACTGGGTTGACGCGCGTTAATGTAGTTTTCCGATTAGTTGCCGTCGTCCCCCGTTGTTGTTCTCAGTGTCGCCTTTTTTTTCATTATTTTTTGTCCTTGTTTTTGTTCTCAAAATATTGTCGTTTTTACATTTTCCTTTTGAAGAATCGTATACATTTGGGCATGGCCTTTCTATCTTTTGTCGTTTGCTCTTCTTCTCCCACACTTTTTTCTGCCCATTTAATGCCTTTTACGTCTTCATTTATTGTTGCCTGCGTCGTTCGATATCGTTTATAGCCACAATCGTCCATATCTTTTTTTTTTTTTTTTTGGTTAGTGTTTTCTACCTTGCAGCCATTTGTTGTGGTTTTCTTTTTAGTTGCATTGCTGTTTCTATCTCTTGTCGTTTTGACCATTTCTCGTTGTTTCTTCATGTTTCTGTCGTTTCCTAAATGTATTTCCAAATGTACGTGGACCCGTCCCAGAAGACATGCCACATGTCCACCCAACAATTTGTACATGAAACAAAGAGCTCTGAATTCACCATTTTGGTGTTAAGACCAATGCCATATAAAACAAATCAAGACAGTTTTAACTTATTGAGAAGATGTTCCTTTCTATTCGAATGTTTACATGAAATAGTCCCTTCTTATTATTAGTTGTAGCCATAATACTTGAAAGTGGACAAGTCTATTTTCCAAGGGAGCTGAGATCGAAGGGAGACATATAATCAATCACGCGAAACCACAACCACCTGTTTTCCGACATTGCGACCAGAGAAGAGGCCAACGAGAGCTGCAGGGCCACTCTCGAGGCCTTCAGCTATGTCCTCCACATACTTAATGTTGTCTTGCCTAATGTAAGGCAAAATAAATTCAAGAAACTTCGGGTAGAGGTGATAGTAATCAGCAACCACAAAGCCTTCCATGCGAGCTCGTCGTAAAATGACCTGCATTAAGTTGTGTACCCCTTCAGGCTTCTCGAGGTTGTACTGTGAGATCATTCCACACAGCGGAATTCGAGCATGCTCCCTCAAGTTCAGCAGCACAGCATCCAACATTTTCCCCCCAACATTCTCAAAGTAAATGTCAATACCTTCTGGGAAATACCTGCTAAATTTCACACGACAAAGCTGAAAAGATTTGTTCCCCTTGGGATGTTTTTGTTAAGATCGAAAGAAAATAGAAAGGATAGAAATGTGTATATGTAACTTAGGTTAGAAAGGAAGGACCTTTCTCTTGTTCTATTTGGTATGGAATACCTTATACAATAGTTTCAACTTTAAAATAATCAAAACTTAAGATCTATGTAGGATTCCCAGACCCAATGCACTTTTTCTTCTAATCCCTCCGGTCAAACATTCGAAAGCCCCGAAGTCCACCCACTAATCCTCACACCTCTATCATTCCTTTCACCAATTTGCTACCAAACAAGCTCTTAAGCCTTATTCCCTCCTTTAATCTCACCCAACAAACAACCGTAAGTCTTGTTATTTATTTCTCCATTAATCCTGCCACCCTTATCACGCTTTCAACTTTTCCTCCTACAGGACAAGGCCTTAAGGCTTAAGCTTGTGAATAGATGAAAGTTCAATACCAGTCCATGGGGAAGGTGAACAAAATATTGCAATAGAGTTGATTGAGTGACAACTTCCAATGAGATCTCACTTTTTGTATCATGTTGTAAATGCAGTCAAATCTTCATCTTGATATATATATATATATATATATATATATATCTATAGACACACACACAAGATGGTGATGGTTATAACATAGAATAGTATCTGCTCACCTTTTCAACGCTGCATCCAAGTTAGGCTCTTCTTTGTAGTTGAAAGCCTCGTCAAACCCGAATTTGTCCTTCAACAAATCCACCTGAGAAAAGAAAAGAAAAAAATTGTATTTTAAACGAAAGCAAGTACAAGAAGTGTAGTGATTCATGAGACACCAACAATTTCGGTTAGACTCAGCAACATGATAGAAAATAAAAAATAAAATAAAATAAAGTATTAGGCACATCCAGTTCAGTTGGTGATGAGAATCAAATTGTACAGAGAAATAACGTATTAAGTGGCTTCTGGAGATTGGAAATTGAGTATGACTTTAGTTGGTAATAGGGAAAAAAAAAAAAACCTTTTCTTTGCTTCCAGCGCTGCCCACAACATAGCAACCCAACAACTTAGCAAACTGGCCAACAAGCTGACCAACCGCTCCAGATGCGGCGGAAACATAGACATATTCTCCTTTCTTAGGAGAGCAAAGCTCATAAAAACCAACATAAGCAGTCATACCAGGCATACCTAATAATTTGCACAAAGCATCAGGTTTTAGATATTTTAACATAAACTAAAAGAAGGTGGTCTTGTCAGTCACTTTGTTATATAATAAATAAAAAATTAGAAACAAACTTACCAAGAATACCAGTATAGTAAGAGAGAGGAAGATCGGAGTGAAGAATCTTAAAGAGGCCCTGTGTTGTGTTGAGAATGGTGTATTCTTCCCAAACTGTGAACCCCCAAACCAAGTCCCCTTCCTTCAAGTTCGGATCCCCTGATTCCAACACTTTACACACTCCATACCCACTTATAGGCTGCAGATTTAATTATGCAATTTCAGATCTAACTCAGTCACTAATTATATTTATATTCTTCATCCCATGTCAAAGTCACAGGCTTTCTTGTACAAGAAATAAATAAAATAAATAAACAAAGGCGACGACTTTGGAGAAGAGTTTCGAAAAATAAATAACAAAGAAGACAGGGAGACTAACAGAAGCAGGTTTGAAGGAATCGATATAGGAGGAGGAAGTGTCGAGGTAGCTCATTCGGTTTCGCATGTAAGGATCGCAGGACAAGTAGAGATTCTTCAATAAAACCCCTTTCGAACCTTCCGGAAGCTTCAGCTTCAGTTTGGAAGTTGTGACAATCATGTCTGATTCCTTTGGAAATCCACTCACGTAATCCTTCAGGATCACCTGCTTGTTGCTCACTTCCGCCATCGCCGTCGATCACAATCTCTCTCTAGATCAGACAGAATTTTTTTTTTTTTTTGGTAGCAGAGAACGAGGCAAGGCAAGTGGAATAGAAAAGGACAGCTGACTGATGATCCTGAAATTTATGTGGTTATTAATTGGGCACTGCTACAGGTGGGGCCCACCCCAAGGAACCTATAGGGTGGGGCCCACCTTATTAAGAGGGTTGGTCACAGTTCGTTGAGAAAAAAAAAGTTTTTCTTATTAATTCAACCATTTTTATTTTTTTTATTCACAAAAAAAAAAAAATCACCAGGGAGCATTTGGCACCGCATATATCTCATTTTACAACGACATGATAATAAATTAATAAATTATAAATCAGCAGAGACGAACATTTATCCTTTATCCTTTATCCTTTATCATTTATTTAATAGTAATAATAACACAAAAGCGCCTTCTTTCCTCAGGGACAAAAGAATAATAATAAAATCGGAACCAAAAAAAAAAATAATGGTAATAATAATATCATCAAACACAAGCCCTTGGCTTTTGTGACACAAAAGGAAAGGCAGCATCGGATCCAGGCGTGCGAGGATTCAATTCCACACGTGTGTGTGTTGAAGATGGGGGCATTAGCATTAAATATACAAGTAAAGAAAATAACAATCACCAAAACACATGCCAAAACAGAATTAGAACGCAAGCAATATGTATAATTTTGTTTTTACTAAGTCGTGGATATGTTAACTTATTCAGATGCAATCTGCGAAATTATTTTTGCGACCCCAAATTAAATTCCTCAAAACAAGCTCTAACCGTTCGAATTACACTATAATCTCAAAAACTAATACCATACCAAAGATATTAATAAGAAAAACATTATCACTTTTGGGTCTTCTTCAAGAGATCAACGGCAAACTAAAAATCGAATGTCAGAATCCTGTATTAACAAAAGTGAGGAAGAATTTGTTTTTTTTTTTTTTCATTTTTTTAATGATGAAAGTATATCCAATAAAATTAGCAACCACTAAAGCAGCTTATTTCACAATAAGCTCTCCACGCAAACCCAAACTTGTTCTTAAAATATTTCAACCAAATTAGTGTTGGACTTTATGTGTTGACTTCAACAAGGCATGCCGCCCAAACTTGTTGAAATTTATAAAACAATAAAGATGAAGAGTATAGGCAAAGCGTGTTGGAGAGAATGTTAGTTTGTTTGGAGCAAAAAACGTAATCTGGTGTGGTTCAGGATTGACAGTGCCTCGAGTGTAAGGATCGCATGATCAAATACATATCAGATTCTTTTGGAATTCCGACTATGTAGTCTCTATGATCGCTGCTTCCATTGTTGTTGTTATTACAACAATATCTCTCACTAACTCTCGACTATAAGAGTCGCAGAGGAAAGGAATTGTTTTTCTATGTATACAAAGGAAGAATGAGCAACTACGTATGCACATACATAAGCAAGCAAAGGTAATTTAAACAAAAACAATATCAATGTCGCTTTTTCATATTTTTATATTTTGATTTATATACGCACTAGTTTATTCTTTACTCATCTTTCTGTCACAAAGTTTTCCGCTCATTTGCTCATAGCCGCCACCCCCTTGCAGATGTAGCCCCCTCGTTCCATATTTATCTTTTTTATATATATACTCACACGGGATCAGCAGAAGTGCCTTGATCAATAATGCCGCCTTTGCAATAACTGGCTACTTTTTTATTTCTTGAGTTTTAGATATAAATTATTAAATCCATGTTCATTGGGTGGTTAAGGTTTAGACCTCAAACTTGTAGTTTTGGACCATCAATGCGCTACACCCCACTACAATTTACAACGTTGGTAGACACTTTAATAAAATCGGATTGAACATTAATTCGTTTTTACTTAAATTTATAAAATGTATCCTTCTGACTTTTGTGTAATCAATAACTAATTCATAAAAGTGACTCATATAGGACTATGGTTTGGGGCCTACTCATGAGAAATATATCTATTAATTAAATTTATAGTAAGGGTTTACTAATATTTTATCAATTGAAATCCCCTGTTTCGTGTATACAAGAGATTGGATGAAAAAGTGGTGTCTCTTAATTAAGAGACTAGTAAATGTTGTTTGTTGTTTGTTGTTTGTTGTTTGTGTCATGAAAACTAAAAAATGCAACACTAAAATTACGAACTAAAGGAATTTTTGAGAGAATTTTTAGGGGTAAAAGGTAGAGAGAATCTCTTGTTTATTACGAAGGAGAGGTGTCTTAAGAATGTGTGAGGGATAGGATATTTATACTAAAATTTATAGTACTATTTACTAGTATTGTTTACCTATAATATTATCGCTTACATCTTCAATTATTACTATTTATATAGAATCCTTATTTTCACAAAGTCTATTGGTAGACAACTATCCTTCTTTATTAAGTTTCGAACATATCATTCTTAAATAAGTTTATAACACTCCTCATTGGATGTCGACTATTTTATGATACCTCATTAAAAATCTTTGCTATGAAAAGCCTAGTGGGACAAAAACCATAGCAAAGGGAAAAGAGACATCATTCTTGTATAAGTGCTTTATGCTGCCTTGTTAAAAATCTTGCTAGGAAAACCCTATGGGATAAAACCATAGCAAGAGAAAAAGAATACAGTAGGTGTAAACTCCCCTCAAGTTGACATTAGTTGTTTTTTACAAATATCTCAAATGACACATCCTGATACTGTGTACATGTCGTCTAAAAGTTGATATAGAAAGTGTCTTTGTGAAAAGATCAGTAACATTGTCACTTGAACAAATGTATTGAACATTAATATCCTTTGTCTTTTCGGGCTCTTAGGTAAATGAAAAGAATTTTGGGATACGTGTTTTATTCTATTGCTCTTGATATATCTTTATTTTATCTAAGTGACATATATATTGTTGTCTTCAAACAACACTACTGGATTCTTATTGAGTGGTAATCCACAAATAGCTTGGATATGTTGAGTCATAGACTTCAACTACACACATTCTCGACTCGTTTCATGGAGTGTGATAACACCAACGTGATTTGATGAAGTGGCAACTAGTGTTTCTATTTGTGAATGCCAAGTAATCGCAGTACCTCCACTTGTGAATATATATTTAGTCTGAGATCTAACTTTATGTAGATCTGACAAATAACCTGCATTTGCATAACCAATTAATCCTTGTTTTAATCCTTTGGGATAAAATAAACCCAAGTTAATTGTTCCTTGAAGATAACAAAATATGTGCTTAATTATATTCCAATGTCTCCGCGTAGGGGCTGAGCTAAGTCTTGCTAATAAGTTAATAGCGAAAGCAATATCTGGTCTTGTATAATTAGCAAGATACATAAGAGTTCTAATTGCACTTAGGTATGGTACTTCGGGACCAAAAACCTCTTCGTTATCTTCTCAAGGACGGAATGGATATGTTTCCACTTTGAGTGATTTATTTACCATTTGGGTACTTAAAAGATTTGTTTTTTCTGTATTAAAATGTTTTAAGACGATTTTGGTATAATTTGATTCGTGCAAAACTATTCCACTTTGTAAATACTTAATCTATAAACAAAGACAATACTTAGTTTTTTCAAGGTCTTTCATTTCAAATTTCTCTTTTAAGTATGTCACTATCTCAAGAATTTTTTTATGGGTCCCAATGATGTTTTAATCATTAACATAAACAGCTGTAATCACATATCCATATGTTGTTTAAATCATGATGTTGTTTAAATCATTTATGCAATGTGCATTTGGGGTAGCTTGTGCTTTTGTTTTTAAGCATTAGAAGAAGACAAGCATAAGGTTGAACCTTTTAATTAGTGTTTGGATAGTACATAATTTTTTTTTTTAGAAAAGTTTCTGAACTTGTTTAATTAAATAAGTTCAAAGCTTTTATTGGTATAAAAATTAGTGTAATTTAAGAATATTCATGGAATTCGTAATTTGTTATTCTTAAATAAAATGTTAAAAATGCAAATAAAAACCTTTTATAAGTACTTTTTTCATAAGCACTAAATAGTTAGCTTCTCTCAAAAGTACTTACAAAAGCCAAAAGTATTTTTCATGGGTCTATCCAAACATCTCAAAAAGCAATTTTTGAAATAAATGAGCTAAAAACAGCTTTTTTTAAGTCATTGCAAGCAAGCTCACCATACATTAATATTTATGAGGGCCACAATTGAGAAAAAATGACTAAAAAATTTTTTTGGCTATCACATATTTGGGAAAATTTGTTTTAATAAGAATATATTATGGCAAAAAAAAAGTTCAATAAGATTTATTACAAACATAATATTAGAAAAAACAAAAAACCAAATGGATCGAAATGCACGTTTTAATCAAAACATGTATTTTTAGTAGAATATGTGTGTGAGAAAAAAAGTTCTACCTTTCGTTTAGAACTTTAGTTGTAATTAACGTTTTAAGTTTAAAAATTGCAGCATGTGAGAGCTTTATATTGTAGCAACTTTTTGTTGAAAGCGTTACGTTGTTCACAGTTGTAACTGAAGTTTCAAACACTCCTTTAGTATGTGTAAACAAATCAAGCAATTTTTTTTTAAACCAGTTGGAAAAATCATTAGAAAATTTATTACGAGGTATTACGAGAAAATAACAGTTAAGAATGTCACTTAAAAATGTTTGAATAGGGGCATATGTGAGAGACCATTTTTAGTGTGAATAACTTAGGGAATGACATTTATAAGAAAAATAGTAGCTAAAAAATGCCATTGAGAAAAAATAATATATGTATGTAGGGATATATCAAATAACAAAAATGACAGAAGTTAAAATATAAATGGGATAACAGCCAAAAAAAATCACAAAAATAAAACAAAAACAAAATATTAAAAATGTAAATGAAAAAGGGGGGAATAAAAAAGAAAAGCAAAAAAGGAGGAACAAAAGAATAAAAAAAAATACAAAAAAATTGTGAAAAGTCAAGAAAAGACAAAAAAGAAAAGAATAAGAGAAAATAAAAAAACAAAAGTAAAAAATAAATTAATAAAGAAAGGGGAAGGGGGTTGGGGGTTGGGGGTTTGGGGGGGGGACGTTGAAAGCGTCTCACAATAAAAAAGAAAGAAATTAAAAAAAAAAAAGAAGAAGACCGGAGACGGGAACGTTTCGTTTCGTTATCCTCGTCCACGTGTCCAAATGTGGACAAAAAGCCCTTGGGGGCTTTTATATATGGTATTAATAGAGTCAATTTATGTTTTGTGAAAAAAAAAATAATATATATATATATATATATACACACATATATATATCTAAAATAATTGCTTTTATATTCTCTCTCCATACTGGAATTCGACTACAATACACAATTTAAAATAAAAAATGGGGAAGAATCTGACAAAAGAGTAAAAAAAAATTCTTAATTAAGGAAATTACTTTTTTTTGACACAAAAAAACATGTTTTTTTAAGCAGGTAAACTGTTTTAGTTTTTTTTTTTAAAAAGGCTAAAATAACTATAACGAGGAGAGAAACCTTAACAGAGTGAAAAGAAAAAAAATTGAAGCTGTTTTGATGCTCAAAAAATATGTTTTTTTTACGTCAAAAAACTATAAAAAAAATCATTTACTTAAAATGACTTTTTCTTAAAGTCATTTTTCAAAATGCCCTGGAGGTGGAAATATATTGCACTGTAGTTTGTGTATGGAATTTGGGCCTACCCAGCTTAGCTATATATTGGGAGCATTAGTCATGTGCAGCAAAGTCGACGAGATAATATAGTTAATGCTTATTCATATCTCACCCCGTATCAAGAAGATTTTGTCCACTACCCCTTTTTCACAAATTTTTAAAAATGATTAAAAGAAAAGAGCTTTTACCCTCCGAAATTATTAAGGATAAGTGCAAGTTTTTATTCCTAGTCCGAGAGGCTGAAGAGAGTGTTTTGGACGCAAACTTAGAACTTAAATACTGTAATATATGAGAGCTTTATGCTGTAACAAATTTTTGCTTTTTACCATAACATATGAGAGCTTTATAGTGTAAGATAGTTCTAACTAACTTGCCATATATAGACTCCATGCCAAGGCAAGTCTTTGCTGGATATGCATTAGTTGTATGCCTGTATCTAAACCAACCCAACACCAATTTACACCTTTACCAGGAGGACCACTAACTGAACAAGTCTTAGTAGTTACGTAGTACACAAGACACATATATTTTAAATTAATAAACAAAATCAGTACAGTACAGTACAGTACATCATTCAGGAGCAACAGCAACCACTTACTTTCCCATACTAGAGCCACTAAATACACGCGCCAAGGCCGATGGTGCATTCTCCAGTCCTTGAGTTATGTCTTCTGCATAAGCTATCTTCCCTTCTTTGACGAGAGGCAGCACAAAATCAAGGAACTTGGGATAGAGATGGTGATAGTCAAACACAACAAATCCCTATGCGCGAATCCGCTTAAAGATAAGATTTATCAAATTGCCTACGCCTTGTGGGCGATCAATATTGTATTGGGAGATCATTCCGCATACTGAAATTCTGCCATGGACTCTCATGTTAAGCAGCACAGCATCCAACATTTTGCCACCAACATTATCAAAGTATATGTCAATGCCTTCCGGGAAGTACCTGCATTGGAATGGTGACAAATAATGAGTATATCTGCTGATGCACTTGAGCCTTCTAGCGACTGCAATTCCGCAACAACTATGTTAATTAGTACTCTTCTTTTAGACTTTTACGGTGATGCTTTGTATGAAAGGGAGGAAAGAGAACAAAAACCATTTCCTTTATTTGCTATATATAGAAATGCAAAGGGAGGGGGAAATTTTAATTTGTACAGTTCTTATTTTATCCTTAGTCGTTTTTTTCCCCTTCATAATAAGGGGTGATAAAATAATCTGACACCATACTCCAAATCTAATAGAGTGGGTAAATTACATCCAAGAATCCATCAGCAAATGCAAGTCTTTGTTGTGTTCCAATCCGTCTACTAATTTCTCCACCCCTATTTCTTATTCGACTTATCCCTCCTACCCAACAAGTTTATAAGTGCAAGCGTACCTTTTTAGAGCTGCATCCAGGTCATGCTCTTCATTGTAATTGAAAGCCTCATCAAATCCAAACTTGCTCTTTAGCAGGTCAACCTACATGTATGACAAATCAAGATTTTTTGATAAGAAATTTAACTTAAATCATACAAGTCAGTCACCAATTAATATTAGCGATGGGCTTGCCTTTTGTTTACTTCCAGCACTTCCAACAACGTAACAACCCATCAACTTTGCAAATTGGCCCACAAGTTGACCAACTGCACCAAATGCTGCAGATATGAACACATACTCTCCTCTTTTGGGCGAGCAAACTTCATAAAACCCAACATAAGCAGTCAAACCAGGAAAACCTGTACATTTTATATATATATATATGTTGCGAAAATTCCCAGATCTTCAATGTATTCAACCAAATTATGATCACAGAACTCTAATCTTGGTCTCAGAAAAGAAAGAATAAGCAAAACACAAAGATGACTGAAAACTGAATCAACTTCTTCATTACTGAGAAATTCCCAAGACCACAGATACCAATTTTCTCTCTCGTACAACAAAATCTCTCAACTCTGTTCTCTTGGCTAAATCTCACATACCCAGATCAAGCTCTCAATTACAAGATTTCTATTTTTCAATCTCTACGACTCAGTCTATTCTAAGAGCTATTTACACAGCAATGTCCAATTGGCAAGCCTTTTCAGCACCAAATGTAAGGCCAACTCATCTATCTATTTTCTGGCTCACTAACTAATGGCCATATCATCAACAAGATATATATATATATATATACACGTCAAAAACAAAAACAAAAACAAAAACATAGTATATACCTACAAAAGGCACCAAATGGACTTGATTGTGAAAACTTTAATTTTTTTAATTTTTAATAAATACCTTACCTAGAATTCCAACATAGAAGGAAAGTGGGACATCAGTACTGTGGATTTTGAAGAGATCTTTTGGATCGTAGATTAAAGTGTACTCTTCCCATCCGGTTGTCCCCCAAACCAAATCACCTTTCTTAAACTCCGGATTACCGGATTTTAATATTCTGCTTACTCCATACCCACTTAATGCCTGCAAACATCAACAGGATTTTACTAGTATACTCTCTACTTCGGTTACTTGAAGAATCAAAAATAAGTTCCATGAAAACAGGAATTATAAATTTGAATACAGCTCCAAATTAGTAAACACAATCTGGTGAAAGAGAGAGCTCACAGAGTTAGGAGTGAAGGAAGTGAAGACGTTATTCGGGTTATCGATCCTTTGCATGCGAATCCGCAAGTAAGGGTCACATGCCAAGTAAAGGTTCTTGAGCAGCACAAGCGACGAAGCTGTTGAGGCGTCATGATGGCCTGGATTCTTTGGAAGCTTCAATTTGATGGTTGAGACGTACATGTCAGTGTCTTTGGGAAGTACTGATACATAGTCCCTAAATATCACCTGCTTGTTCCTGATTTCCTCTCCACCTTCATCATCACCCATACTCATAACGAGTTTCTTTGCTAGATTTCTCTGTTTCTCTCTTCAGTGTTCATTTGTTTCTTATAATACATATATGTATATAAGCTACTTACAGATTAATGAGGACGTAGTTTTTGAGGTTTCAAGTAATGCCACTTGTGTGTCTCTAAATTAGTGTCTCCTCTGAATACCTCTCGTTGGCATGAATGTGATTTGTGAAGAAAAAGGCCTGTTTTCAACGAGAGTTACGTTATCATTTTGGCATGTACGTCTATTGGTTAAAAAGACTCTTTCTACGTTCCCGCCAGGCTTAACCATAACCATAACCATCGTCCGGCAACTTTTTACACGTAAGTTTAGTTGTACCATCCGTTATTTTTAATTGATATAATTGTGTATAATTTAAATTTTAATATGCCAATTTAAGTTTTTGTAAAATTTTGTTGCATAAAAAATTACTAAAATACTTTTCTTATTTTATTTATTTACAAAAATATTATTTGACGTTGTTTGGCACAAAAGTCTCTAAAAGAGACTTGAGAGCACATGCTCCCAACCTCTCTTGTGTCCCCTTCTTTTTTTTTTTTCTTCTTCTTATTTGTTTTTCTTCTCTCTCACTCTCACACGTCTCTCTCTATTTCCCTGCTCTTCCTTTTCTTTTTCTTCTCCCTTTTCTTCTTCTTTCACGCCACCTAAAACAGAGAGAACCCAAGGAAAAACTCAAACAACAAACCATTTTCTCTGAAGCATCCACAAAACAATCTTCTACAAACTCATGGATTAAAAAAGCTTGGACATTTTCAAGATCAAACAGTATTTTTGAACTAAGTTTGATGTTAGATTTTCTAAATTTAAACTTTGATTTAAATTTGTATTTTAGTATAAAATTTGTGAGAAATGTATTTTTGATGTCTATGGATAATTATATATTATTTTTATACTTAAAAAGTTGTTAGAAATCTAAGATTTTCTCACAAATTGCAATAATTCGAAAAACTTTTTCTACATTCACCCAACCTTAACCTTAACCATTTTTCACAAAAACTACAACTTACAACCTGCAACCTACAACTTAGAAATTTGCTCTCCTCCAAACTCAAACCTACAATCTCCTAATGCTTAAGGATGCCTTCCACCGTGTTTCTAATTTTATTTCTTTGTTAATTCTATTGCTGTTTGGTATATTATAAATTGGATCAACCCAACCCTAATATAAAATTTTTATTCAAATGTTTTATCCTAAAATATTTTAATCTCATATTATTTTGTTTTAAATTATTTTCAGAACATTTTAGATAAAAATATAGGTCAATTTTTGTTGTTATAAAAATTAAATTATGTGTTTAAACTTATATGTATATTTTGAGCGTATTAATCATTATAACATACTAATAAAAATAAATGGTAAATTGACATAATTATATATTAGGATTTAAGTTCAAGTATGGTTACTTTTATACATCTTAGGACAATGACGTAATTAGAGCTTACATGGTGAACTCGGTTTTGTGAGTTAGAAGTTATCAGTAAATTATTCGACAAAAGGTAGGGATTCTAATACTGATTATATACATATTGGTAAGAATATGAGAAGAACAGTAAGATGTGAAGAGGATGATGGTTACGTCATTGAGCATGAATACCCTAAAAGGTAAATAGGGGAGGCGACGACGCGCACTTGAATCGAAAGTACCAAAACGCATTGTACAAGAAACGAATTGGTGAGGATCCAGAACTTGATGTTCCCTCACCTGACAACTTTTAGAATGATTGATTGAGTTGTCAAGCGTGCCTTTGTGGTTTACGTGATTCTCAATCTTGTTGTGGATATCGACAAACATAGTTTAATCCTAATAGGTTATATTGTATTAACACTTGAATGTGGATGGTATTAACAATAATATTGTATTAACAATATAATCTAAAGGTTATACCAACAATAATATTGTATTCACAATATAACCTAAAAGTGAATAATGGTTTTTTTACTAGGCATGTTGATGTTCATTATCTATTATTTTTAACTCTCAGGTGGAGTTCAATATAACCTATCCGACGAGAAGTAGACGACAACGTTATTTGTAACGTGTCAAAATTTCTTTAACTTTATTTGTGTTTCTTATTAAATATGTAAGAATCTAAAACTATAGCAATAGCTGTGTTAAATTGTTTAGTTATTGGAAACTGTATTAGGATGATGATTATATTTTTTTATATTTAGTACTATACTAAACTATGAAATGATATTTAAACTATGTTTTTCTTTTTTGTTTTATTTTAAAGACCTATGTATAGTGTTTTAATGATTTGAAATGATATTGTATAATTTATTTATATTTACTAAATAATACTAACCCACGTAGCTGCGTTACATTAGTTCATAGTCATCGTTTTGTTCCTGGCTAGCTGTCTCATTTATCCAGTCCGTCAGTACAAAATATCCTTGATCTCGTTGGATGTCCAGTATTTCTAGTGTTGAATGTTGACCATCAGGAGATAAAATTTTAAGTGGTTATGACGTCGCAGAATCATATGTGAGGCCATGTCTCTCTCATACAGTTCTTAGTTTCTTGTACACTTGAAGCATGCTTGGCCTTTGATGGCGGTCAGGTTTAACACACTTATGAGCAATCCCTAGAAGCATAACGATTTCGTATTCAAGAGCCTGCCCAAAAAAGAGACTTGTCTATGGACTTGTCCGAAATGCCTCTCAAAAGTTGAGTGACCCATTCTACTAGTGACCTCTCATTGATACTGATAGAAGAAAAAGAAGAAGAAGAAAAAGAAGAAGAAAAGGCAGTCATTTGGCTGTTCTCTTTGAGAGTAATCAGCTCAAGAAGAACAATCCCGAAGCTATTACATCCCTCTTAACAAAATCATGTAAAACATAAAATCAATTCAAGCATGCTATAAACTGTATGCATATCAAGAATTGAAACCGAAAATGGAAGCGTGAAAAAAATATTACCTCCTGCCATTGCTGTCCAAACGGTGTGCTATGAATGCCTGCACTTGGGATGCTTCCAAGTTCTCACAAAAACTCAATTGATGGTGTAAGATTCTTAATGGAATTTTTGGAACTTGGGGACCCAATTTTGTTTCACAAAAAAAAACTGTACGTGAAAAATTTCTTTTCTGGATTTCTCTCCCTTTGCTCTCATTTCCTCCCATCAAGGAAATAAATAGCACCAGAAAAAACAGTTACCAGGGAGTTGATAATTGCAGTTTAATGATAATAAATATGTGACCAATTATAAAAAACCGTTACACAATGAATTGGTTTCAATTTTGTTTGAAACCGTTAGAAAGAATTGAAACGGTTACATTCTCCCACTTGGTCTCCATATTTATCTTTATATTCATTAAACCCAAACTTTCAGGAAACAAATACATGAATCATGGCGATAATTTCTCTAAATTGTGAGTATTATCTTCCATGTATTACAATGTATTATTTCTCAGACTTTATTCCTTATATGGTAACTAAACTTTATGAATAAACCCAATGTTTATTCTTGGTCATACCATATGTGAATTTTCTCCAATAACTTAATGCGCAAAACAAATATGAGAAAACATCACAACTGAATAAGAGTTTCATTAAAACTGTAAATTGTATGTACAAACAAATTTACATTATGGAACCAAGTCCCATCTGTACAACATGATCCTTAAATGACTTCGGTGGCATTCCTTTTGTCAGAGGATCTGCGATCATCAATTCAGTGCTTATATGCTCAATGACCACTTTATTTTCCTTAATGCGTTCCCTTATGGCTAAGTACTTAATGTCGATATGTTTACTTTGATTGCCACTCTTATTATTCTTAGCCACAAAGACAGCAGCTGAATTGTCACAATATATCCTTAATGGCCTAGACACAGAATCTACAATTCTGAGGCCTGACATGAAACTCTTCAACCATACACCATGCGAAGTAGCCTCAAAACAAGAAACGAACTCTGCCTCCATCGTGGAAGTAGCAACCAATGTTTGCTTTCCACTCCTCCAAGATACAGCTCCTCCGGCTAGCATGAAAATATAACCTGAAGTTGATTTTCTCGAATCAACACAGCCAGCAAAATCTGAATCGGAGTTGCCAATCATCTCTAGAATGTCAGTTCATCTATACATAAGCATGTAATCCTTTGTACCTTGAAGGTACCTCATCACTTTCTTTGCAGCCCTCCAGTGGTCAATGCCTGGGTTACTCTGATATCTTCCCAACATTCCCACAGCAAATGCAATGTCAGGTCTTGTGTAGACCTAAGCATACATAAGGCTTCCAACAGCTGAAGCATAAGGAATATTGCTCATTTGAACTTTCTCGAAATCATTCGTTGGACATTGGTTCAAATTGAACTTATTACCCTTCACAATGGGTGCTACACTTGGTGAACAATCTTTCATCTGAAATCTGTCTAAGACTTTATTGATATAGGTTTCCTGTGATAGTCCCAAAATACATCGAGATCTATCCCTATGGATCTTTATGCCAATGACATAAGATGCCTCACCCATATCCTTCATATCAAAGTTCTTAGAAAGGAATTGTTTCACCTCATATAGAAACCCCTTGTCATTGGTTGCAAGAAGGATATCATCCACATATAAAACAAGGAAACAAATCTTGCTCCCACTGACCTTCTGGTATATACATTGATCCATGATGTTCTCTTCAAAACCAAATGAAGTGATGACATCGTGAAATTTCAAATACCATTGACGGGAAGCCTGTTTCAAACCATATATGGATTTCTTGAGTTTGCACACCAATTGCTCACCATCACTAGAGGAGAATCCTTCAGGTTGTTTCATATAAACCTCTTCCTCTAGATCACCATTGAGGAATGCCGTTTTCACATCCATCTGATGTAACTCAAAATCAAAATGAGCTACTAATGCCATGATCACACGAAGGGAGTCCTTTTTAGATACAGGAGAAAAAGTCTCAGTATAATCTATACCTTCCCTTTGAGTGAATCCTTTAGCAACGAGTCTTGCCTTATGTCTCTCAATGTTGCCTAATGAGTCTTTCTTTGTCTTGAAGACCCATTTGCATCCAATGGCTTTTACACCATCAGGCAACTTGACAAGATCCTAGACTCCATTAGATGATATAGAGTTCATCTCTTCTTTCATGGCATCGTACCATAAGTTAGATTCCTTACAACTCATGGCTTGTGAAAACGTTTCTGGATCATTTTGGGCTCCTATGTTGTAGTCAGACTCTTGTAGATACACAATATAGTCACTAGGAATGGCTGATCGCCTTACTCTAGTAGATCTCCTTAATGCTGGTTCAACATTCTCTTGAAGAGCATGTTGGTCAGCTGGCTGTTCAACTGGATCTACTACTTCTTGATCAGGAATCTGTGGAACTTGAATGACTAGCTGTTGTTCAACACGCGTTTGAACTGTAGGCGTATCGCGTATAACAATTACTCTATCATATGAAGTGAAAGCTTGAGCATCTGTATGATCTTTCTTTGGAACTGTGTTCCAGGATCGATCGCTCCCACTGATCAAGTCATTCTCAATAAATTTCGCATTCCTTGATTCCACAAACCTAGTGGTATGTGATGGACAATAAAATCTATATCCCTTAGACCGTTCAGCATATCCAACAAAATACCCACTAATGGTCCTTGGGTCTAGCTTCTTTTCTTGTGGATTATAGACTCTTACTTCAGACGGGCATCCCCAAACGCGTATATGTCGCAAACTCGGTTTCCAACCTTTCCATAACTCAAACGGTGTCTTTAAGACAGCCTTGGTTGGAACTCGGTTTAATATATACACAGCCATCTTGAGAGCTTAAGTCCACAAAGACCTAGGAAGCTTGGAGCTGTTAAGCATGCTCCGCACCATATCCAACAATGTTCGGTTTCTTCTTTCTGCCACACCATTTTGATCTGGAGAACCGGGCATAGTATATTGGGCAACTATCCCATGTTCTTGAAGAAACTTCACAAATGGACCAGGCGCTTGTCCATCTTCGGTGTATCTACCATAGTATTCACCACCTCTATCAGATCTCACTATCTTTATTTGCTTACCACATTGTTTCTCTACTTCTGCCTTAAACACCTTAAAGGCATCTATGGCTTCATTTTTGTTATGAAGCAAGTAGAGATACATATATCGTGAGTAATCATCAATAAAAGTAATGAAATACTTTTGACCATACGTGTCTATGTCTGGACTACAAATATCTGTATGTATGATCTCTAATATGTCTAAACTCCTCTTGGCACCTTTCTTTGACATATTGGTCTGCTTTCCCTTTATGCAGTCCACACAAGTGTCAAAGTCAGTAAAATCTAGAGTACTAAGTACCCCATCATTCACTAGTCTCTTTATTCTCTCAATAGAGATATGACATAATCTACGGTGCCACAACATAGATGAATCTTCATTCATAACACATCTCTTAATGCCAGCATTATCTTGAACATGCATAGAAGTATAAGAAGTTTTATCTTGTAAATTAATTTTGAAAAGACCATTTGACAATATACAATTTCCAATAAGTTCAGATCTATAAAACAAACTAAATATAGTGTCTGAAAAATTAAAGGAAAATCCCAATGGTACAAGCCTTGAAACTGAAATTAAATTCCTAGAAAAACTAGGAATATTAAATGTCTTTTCTAATTTTAAAACAAAACCACTAGATAAAACTAAATTGCATGTTCCGACAGCCTCTACATGTGAGCGCATCTTGTTGCCTGTATAGATGCACTGCTCACTTCCCACTGGCTTCCTTAGGCCTTGCAATCCCTGCAAGGAATTAGTGACATGCATTGAAGAACCAGAATCAATCTACCATGTGTTATGTTTAACGTCAACCATATTAGATTCATAACAGACAAGTGAGAATTGAGTACCTTTTTTGTCAAGCAATCTCTGATATTTAGGACAATCCTTCTTTATATGCCCCTTCTTTTTACAAAA